>JBBIGA010000146.1:6492153-6514509 GCA_037576975.1 Alestes dentex
CAGACTCTGATGATGATAAAATATTTTTATTCTGTCTTTCTGTGTGGCCCGGTACCAAATGACTCACAAACCGATAGCGGTCCGTGGCCCGGTGGTTGGGGACCTCTGCTGTACAGGTACTTTTTGTTAACCAAGGTACAAGCCCTGTAGATGGACCCTCAAAGGTCCAACAGTGTTTAAAAAGGTTCACTACATTCCTTTTTCTAGAGGAGAGTGGCACATTTGTACCTTGTCATAGCCTCATTTTTTTTTACATAGTCAAAAAAAAAGCCTGGAGACAATGTAGGGTGTATTAAGTCAATGCAATTAAAATAAAACAATACCGTTGTGTAAACAGAATACGATGCAATTCTGTTGAATACCTAAAGGTACTAAAGACATATCCTTAAGAATACCAACCCTGTGACATTAGCAGTACCATTCCAGTGACACTTTAGGACCTTCTTCTGAGAAATCTGAGTGTATTTAAACATCAAAGCAGATCCACAAATGAAGAAAGTCACTTGTAGACATGTTAGAGCGGAAGAAATTCTGGGTTCAGCAGTTTTCTTTTCTCAGTATAATACACGTAAAAACAGTTCTAGTTTTTAAATGACAGCTCTCTCTGTGGGTAACACTGAAAGAATTCGGAGAGACACGCCCCAGGCTAACACCATGTCACAGTGGATTTTACTATGTGTTTATGACTTGGCCTGTTTGACTCCATTCTAAAAATGAAACTTGAATAAAGATAACGCTCTGTCTTAACCTTCTATATAATGAACAAAAGAGCAGAAGTAGGGCACTGCTTAAAACAAATAAGGAAACAGCTTCTGACAGATTTTCGACTAACACAGTTTACACAGTCGTAATTCTGGGTTAATGTCCTATGTTAGCATACACTGGTCATGGGCCTTGGTACAGAATAAGCCCGTTTGTCCTTACCACATTACATTTGTAATTGTTTGGTATCAGTAATCAAGCGCACAGACTGTGTTGTGATTTGTAGTTAGGGGGAAAGCATGAGCACCTGGACTTGATTCCAGTTGCGACGGGGTTCGTAGTGAATGCAGGAAGCACACAGTGGCTCCAGTTGGGTGCAGTGAAAAGTATTTGCTGGTATTACACAACTGGTGGACAGTTGTTTTCACATACCATGCTAAGCTTTTAACTTAACTTTTTTCACTCGCACAATGGCTTTTCGCTGAGTTGGAAAATATCAGGAGACAGGTCTAAAGCAGCTCTTTTGTTTCTTCATTCGGTACAGGCCCGTGGCACTGCTCTCTAACCAGTGCTGAATATCTTCTGTTTGATCTTTGTTTCCAGTTGTGTGTCGGTAACTGACCAGTACTAATGCCTTACATGCCTATCATGTTTAAATGTCGTTCACACACGAATGTACTTGATTAGTGGACTCATTTCGAGGTGTTTGCTTCACATCAGCTATATTTAAGGGAGGGCATGAAAGCATAGCTCTGCGTCGAAGACATAAAAAAACATTACAAAAATAAATGTAGAATTACGGAGTACATGTACTTCACAATTTATGAAAAGGGTTCACGTTTATAAAAGCGTTTTGACAGGTCATAGTAAAAGTTGGGGCATTTATTTTACATTAAAGTAGCTTCAGTGCTGGACACATGCGGATCGCACTCCATGCAGCTCTTCGCAGCTGTAGCCAGTCTGATGAGCAGTACTGGCTTTGGGCTGATTAACATAGCTGTGGGTGGTTTCATTTCACTTTATTGTAATTTTATTATCAAGCAATATAATAATAATAATAATAATAATAATATTACATGTGTATAATAATAATAATAAGATTATTACATGTGTGTTAACATGATTGATTGAGGAAACATTTTAAAAGTATTTGAAATGAAAATGTAAAGAGTTACATTTTTTCCTCTCTTGGAAATGTAATCGAGAAATATTATAAGTATTTAATTTCAATAATACTTGAGCAAACTACCAATCTTCCAAAAATAACATGTGCGCATACTTACAAAATAAGATTTGCAATGATGCCTGGGGCTAAGGATTAATATTTACAAGTTGCTTTAAATGTGCAATAAGCATAATAGAAATATTTCACTCTTAGTTTATACACAGGTCATATACTGCATGATCGCAAAGGTGTTGCATAAAAAAAAAAAACATTGTACACTGTCTTATGTCTCTTATTCCTAAAGTGCTTAATCTCACACTTCATGCATTACGTCTCTTCTAAATATGACCAACATATCAGAGATCAGTACAAAAAATTGCATTGTTTCATTCACAATGCATGAAGCACAATGCACAAAAAGAGGCAACATGAATTGCTTCCAGATTTAAGAATGGTGTACAAAATAGCATGAATATTTAAATCTTATGATTTCTAGCAGGAGAAATGTAACGACATAGTTTCAGTGATTCACTAGTTACAGTGTGGCCTGTGGCTCTGAAGTCATTACTGGGTAAAGAAGAAATTTACTGACTTTCATTTAGGCCTCATTTAGATATTTTATTCTAGCTTATGTCTCCATCAGTCCTTCTTGTAATATCCCTCTTTATTGTGCTTGCTCCCACTTATCTTTCTGAAATTCTTTGTCTTTATATCCTTTCACTTGTATTTTTTCCACATTATATCTTTTTATATCCACTCTTGGATCCTCTGGTTGGTGTACCTCATACTAGGCGTTCCTCTATGGGTGGTAGGTCAATTAGTGCTGTGGCATCCAATCTCTGGAATGTACTTCCACAATCTAGCTGTGACTTCTCTTCTGATCTCCTTCAAATCTCATTTGAAGACCGTGTTCTCAACATTCTTCTTCTTGTAATGGACATTTTTCCACATATGCATAAAACAATCTTTGATTAAATTGGCAAAACGGAGCAATATAACTGGAATAAATAATACATTTCCCAAAATTGGATTCCTTAACTGGAAGTCATCGGATTGCTGGTTGAACTGGAAGTCACCAGATAAGTTTTTGTTAGAGCTGCACATTCAGAAAGTCGACAGAATGTCAATGAAAATGATACTAAATGAATAAACTAGCATGTCTTTCTGCTGTACGTACGCACTATGTAGCTCTGAAGTTTGTACATATTAAAATATTTAGGAATGGAAGTATTATATCACTGTAAAAATGTACAAATCAGTCTAAAGACACCCAGGAAAAGCACTGGCTATCGCAAGGTAGAAATAAAACAAGAGGAATAAATGCATAATATATTTTTGGTAAACACTGATAAAGCATTTTTAAAACTGAAAATGGAACAGTAAATGGTAATCACTGATTGGTCAGGCCAAAGCAACTCATGTTTAAAAACACACCAGCCAAATGTGTGTCTCGCTTGAATAAGCAGCAGCTTTCATTCATTCATGGATTCATTTCAAACCAAAGGTTGTCATTAACAAAGTCCACCTACTAGCTAGATACATCCACCCTATTGCGTGCCACAAAGAAATAAGAGACTACGTGCTTACATGCTTCCTTCTCTGAGAATCCTTGCTACTGGTGATTTTGAAAATGTCCAGATTTGAGTTTAGTTTATGGCATCCCAACAATGGGGTGGTTGGGAGGGCCGGAAATTACCTAAATTTGAAGGCGTTGTGTTTTCACAACCTAAGTGTGAAAACGTTGCTGAACAGCAGGGACAACTTGTTTAATCTTACAGTTGTTCTAGAATAGAGCTCCTCGGGCAAAGTGCCATCTTAACTTCAATGTAAGCCCCTGATGGTTCCAGTTTCTTTATGCTAAGGTAATATTAGCAAGGCTAAACCTGTCATAACCACAATAAAAGATTATTATGGAACATTCGACAAATTCATGAGACAGCTGTGTAGACACTTAGCTAAAAAGGGCCTACATTAAAAACTGATCTCCCAGAGATGGCTCTTCACTCTTCACTCTCCTTAGATGCATCGCATGTGCCAAGTTCAGAGAAGCCTAGAGAGTTTTTGTTTGTTTTTGACAGAATTCCTAAATCATGGATCTCATTTCATTCCCTGTAACTCTGTCCTCCCTCCCCCCCAGTTTTGAATTCAAAACAAGGGTTTGTTTCCGAAAGGTGACAAGTTTGCGTCCCTAAACATAATTTAATAGCATACAATTTAAACACCTTTTAATACCTTTTAACCTTTTGTATAATCACAAATATGAAATTAGAATGTCAGGGAACAAATGATTCTGTATTATGGCAGTAACAGTTTACCCTCAGTTATTTAGATTCAATTAACAATGAAACTCTAGAATGTCAGTACAGAGGTCTAGAAGAAACTCACTCTCCAGAGCACAGCCCTCTTTTAAAGAACTCACTCCTCAAAGGGTTATTAAACAATTTGAACACTTTCTCTGAGTTAATGTATTTAAAAATAAGTAACCCTTACTAATCCGATCGCAGATCACAGAGGACTTAATTTACCACAGGCCACACTGCTTTGAAATAAAATAAATATAAACTACATTTGGCTTTTTGTTCTTTCCTGGACACAACAGGAGCACAGAATGTGAGTTAAGTGAAATCCAACGCCCTCAAGCTGAGTTAAGCTGCACTATGTTCCCATACAGTTAGAGGTTGCCCTGACGTCTTGTTAAACACTTTTGTAAAAGGGAATAAAGTCTCAAAAGATGAATAACGTCTCAAAAGGGGCTGAAAAAGTCAGTACATGTGAAAGTGCAATGACTGTGTAAAATGAAAGTCATGCCATTAAAGCAGAGTGGGAGTGTGAAAAAAAATATTTAGCCAGTTTCCTTACTCATAAGGATTCTAAGATTTTAAAGAATGTTTTTTTTTTTTTTGGAATAAAAGAGGTGTCCTGTAAGCTAAGTTATTGTTGTGGTTCACATTTAAAAAGGTACATACTAGTAAAAATATTTCAGTGTTACAGTTGAAGCATACACAAGTACAGAAATAAGCAATACACATAAAATAAGCATTAGTGAGACAGCCTTCTGGATGCTACACTTCACATTTGGGAGTCATTGGCCACCATGCACATGTTTGCTACAGCAGTATGTACGAAAATTGCTCTGATACAGAGCAGGTTAGCATGGTCATAGAATACCACCCTGCACCCTAGCAGTGTTGGCTCTCGCCTCACACATCAGGCTCTCGCCTGATTAACTGAGTGTAAAATGGTATAAGTAAAATGCTTATTCTAAAATGTTCATCAGTTTTGGCAGAGGAAATCGCATTATGTGTCCTTGTATGGAACCCACCCACAGAAAATCTCAGGGAAATCAAGAGAAACCAATAAAACATCAAAATAAATCAAATAATTTATAACAAAAACAACAGCAACAACAACACCAAGAAGCACTCAGGAACATTTAAAGCATGTTGAAATGTTCAGCGAACAAGAAACGCTGAGTGATTGCAGTGCGCTGCTTGACTTGGTACTTGTCTGCATGTTCGCTCTTACTTCTGCTTGGATTAGTCCCTATAAAGCTGTTTTCTGCTGCCAAGGCCTTCAATGGCAAGTTAAATTTTGACAGATTGCAGAGAGAGGGGAACACGAGCAAAAGAAAGGGGATCCGGCTACAGCAATGACCCACCCTTTGTCCGAGCATAGTGGTCACCTGTCAGGCGCCACAATGCAGAGCCACCCCCCTTTCAACTGCTGCAACCTGGGCCCTTAGATCTCATTTGCTGCTGTATGCAAGCGATTCAGCGCTTTGCCAGGGAAGTCTTGGGAAACAAAACTGTTTCGGCCAGAACAATTAAAAGCGCACAAAAGAAAGTCAGAGGGTGAAGCAGCCAAAGTGTTGTGACAGACCATTCTAACAGTACACACACTGCCATGGCATCCTTAACTAGAGAAAAGTTTACACTCGTTCAGCAATTCAGCTTCATGTTTGTGGAAAAACAGACATTTATACAGGCGCGTGTATGGCACATACAGATGCAATCACTAAGAAAAACAATAGATGGTGGTAAAACCGGGAGCAAAGTAAACTGTCATGTTTGTAATCCGTCGCTATAAATTATATTTGTCATTTGGTAGAGGGAATGCCAGGAATGCAATCACCCCAAACATGTGGATTTCTCATTTACCACACAGTGAGGACCTTAGCCACAGCATATGACTTATCCATTGACACATTGCTCAGCCAAATGGACCACAGACTTATGCTAGAGCAATCAGCGGCCATGTACGCCCTCTATCTCGACCAGTTTTAGGTTTACATTAGGTTGTGGATTTACAACCAAACTTGCTCCGGTTGCACGATAACTCAAATAAGCAGCTTTGATGAACACAATACAGGTAAGAGAAAGGACTGTATGCGACCTTTTACATTATGTCCCACAAGTGCCCCTTGACACCGCTCCTAGGAGAGACCACCCAGCCAGAAGGTGACAGTGCACCTCAGGACCTGGAGATCATCAATCACTCTCTCAGTCTTGAAGCGTGACCTAAGGACCTCTGTGCCGAAGGAAGTCCTATTCCAAAATAAACCCACAGACGCGAGAGGGTGGCCATTTTCCTCTTTGTTTTCTAAACACTCGTGAGGGCTGACACTTGCCACTCTTAGAAAAAAGCATAACAGCACCCTTCAGCGAGGCTACTGCGCTCAAAAGCCCGTCCAATTGTTTGTCCTCACCCCCTCGACTCCGAAAACTGACAGTAAATGTTTTCAACATGCCCAGCCATGCTGCCCTGTTCGACAAGTTTGGCGTGCAAATGTTCGTCTTGCCAGCAGGGTTTAAAGCTACATGCTGTGATTATTGTTTATAATGTTGTTTATACTGCACTTTTATACGCATTCACAATTATTAATCAAATAAAGTCAATCGGCAAAGCTTATTTAAACTACTGCATTTCTTTTGTAATTCTTTCCTAGCAGTCCCATTATTTTGTCTTTAAATGTCTTATTTGTCTCCCTCTCCTCATTTGAACCAAGTCGGGTCCCCATCATCACTGCCAATAATTCTGCAAGAACAGCACAAATTACAAGGCAAACGTAGTTAACTTTATAGGTGACGTTTGTTGTGGCTCTTCTACATTTGTGCTGTAGTTTTTGTCCAAAACTTTTAAGCAGTGTGCACTCTGCCAGCTTGATTTCTCTGACCGAGGCCCCAGCATTAGTGGAGGAAAGAACAGTGGGTAAAGTTTATTATTAACATCTGCTGAGTCCTCACTACCAACCCCATGGTGGGCTATTCTACTCTGATGTCCAAGTAGCTCACTGGGTTCCAGCTCCCTTCAAATTTACCATGTTCCCCTTTATGAGTGGCTCTTGGACTTTAGTTAGAAAAACACATGGAGGCGTTGAAGACAAAAGTCAAATGGAAGATGTTTAAGGTTTAAAATCTATACACTAATCTATATCACAGAATTATTATTGTTGTTGTTGTTGTTGTTGTTATTATTATTATTTAACAACTTCACAATAAAAAAATTATCCATTTAGATGAATTTACATGAGCAAATTACGAAAGTGTATTTGCTATTTATACATACACACACTACCATCAAAACTCTGGAATCACTTGTCATGTCATTTTTGTTCATTTATATTCAGTAATGAATATTTGGATTGATATATTATAAACAACACTTCAAAAGATGTTTGAAGATCTTTTTTTCAATATGTTTTATTCAAGCATATGACGACCAACAAAAAAAGTACAGAATGCTAAAATATATCAGGTAATTATGTATTTAGATATTCCTTAGCTCTACAGTTTTCACAGTCAAAGGGAAATCATTTATACCTCTGTTTGTCATTCTGGTATCATCTCAAAATTTTACCAAATTGCTATTTTACCAATTAAATGATCAGAATCATTAATTATATTAACTTGCAGCCAAATGTATTATATTAAAAACACCGATTCCAAACGTTTGAGCGATTGTGTGCATGTATTTACATGAATCTGACTGAATATTGTTTGCTTAGAACAGCTCATATGTTTCTCATGAAATTCGCTCTTTAGGAGGAGATGATCACCTCTGACAGTTAAGAGAGTGCGGCAATGTGTCTCTAGGAATGGCAATAACTTCCTCTGCATCGTGGGAACTGCCTGTGGCAGACAATGATTGAATTCACAATGGTGCATACAAAGGCCACCTTTGGGAGAAACCATATCCCACAGCATGCTGGGAAAGGGGAGCAATAGCAGCAGATGTTGCAAAGACCATAAGCAACAGATGCCCCCAAAGCGAGTATTCAGCCAGTATGGGCCGAGCGCTCATCTCTAAGTCCAGCGTAAAAGAGTAGCAGAATGTGGAGAAGAATGGGAGCACGCCCAAATAATAGCCAAAGACTCGCTACTTAAAAGAAAAGGAGCAGTAAATTGTGAGGAGATTGATGCTTGTGTACTTACAACTGTGTCCTATTGTGCAAAGTCTCTATGAACATATCACGGTGCTAAGAACTTTGTTAAACTTTTACTGTCCTCACAATGGTGCTAAACACATATTTGTGGTTGGACTTACATGAAGAATGGACACTTTTCACCCTACTGTTCAATAAGATGCTTTCTAAAGAATGGCATTAGTGCAGTCTAAAAGTCCAAGGAACCCATTGGAAACACAGACTGGACACCGAACTGAAGCAACACAGAGGAGTAAGATACATCAGCTGAGGTATGCAGGCACAGCTTGTGACATTTTGTAGTCCTGGGTCATTTTCAATTGGCCTTCGTGACATTTCTGTACAAATAATTTGTCATGGATCAAGAAAAAAAAAAAAACGAGGAAATTCAACCAACAATGACATCAATGAAGACCACATCAATCAGTCCACCAGTGCAGAAAATGTAAATATGCGGACACAATGTTCGTTTACGATTTCAAAGGCACCCAATCTACCCTCGAAAGGCCACGAGGTACTTAAGAATGGAGCACATGTAAAAAAAAAAACACTGTAGGAAAATGAAGCTGTCAGACAGTGATAAATGCCGGTTATTGTTTATAGGTTGTATTATGGTGGCCTGAGTGAACTAAGCTCATCCAGGGCACTGCATGCAGCTGCTGGTCATAATGTGAGTGGTCGGTGCGGGTCACACCCTGAATATGAAGGACCATTGGTGACCTGCAAAGGTCAGAGCGCAGAGCATGCCAATCTATGAGCACCAAATCAGCAGTGCACCCAAACGACCCAAACTCTCCATAAAAAGGTTGCTTGTGTGGACATATCCATAGATGTAAAGCACATTGACTGTTCCATAAAAAGGGGAAAGCCGGATGTCTTGCAATTGGCCATGGAGAGGGGAGCAGGGCGTGGGCCTTTTAAGACAGCATCTAGTGTGATGTGTGGGAATGAACGAGTGGACTGACGCCTGATTAATGACCACAAACACTGAATGCTCCATTCTCTTCACATGATAATCATTTTCAATGGCACACGGGAAAAGTTGAGCTTTGCTGCTATCACTACAATGAATGGCAATCCTTCAGTGTTGAGGACAAAAGAAGGAAGCTTACAGCCTTGTGCGGTGTTTGGAACCGGCGTGATACATGCTAACATTTTGTGTTTATAAGAATAGCCATGTAGAAACATCTCGCTGTGATCCTCTTTACACAAACCCAGCCGAACGTATTTCTTTGCGCCGGGGGAGCTTTCCTTTGTTTAAATTCTTTTGTGCTAATGAATAAATATTTTAGGTGCATTGTGTGTTAGAGATGAAGTATAAATGCAAGAATATACCTTCCACTAATAGAACTGCTATTACCTTCTTGAGCAGAACAGGAGGCAGCGCACACTCAGTCGAATTCAAAGGTCAACAAGCTCTATCAAAAAGAATTGATTATGGTGATTGTGCATCATGGACCCCATCCCCCTGCTGCACTGTGTGTGACCAGGGCCAGAATCGGTGGGGACCTCTGGCTCTGGCTCCAGACTGCCTGCTCTGCGGTGGAATCCATAGGTCCGCAGGCTGCTTTGCCATTGCGATGGACAGATGGTGAGCACCGCCCATTAATGGGATGAGTAGCATTGCTCCATACTTGCCCTGGTAACTGCTGGCCTGTGCTGGCATTCTCGTCCTCATCCCCCCGCAGACATGGCAGTCCCTAGCCTAGCACTTCTCCAGTATGTAAATAACCAGACAGAGAAGGCCTGCTTTCATCTGAATATGAATAGAATGAGAGGAGGTGGCCCAGAGGGAAAGAGAAAGAGGGGGAAAAAGGAGGGGGCATGGCCAAACCCTCACCCCTCCCCAACAGACTTCATTATGAAAACAAAACTCAGACGAGACACAATCAAACACATATAAACAATGCCATCTTTACAACTGTTTCTCATAGACATTTTTCCTTGATGTCCAATGTTTACTACAAACATAACCATTGCACCTATCGCAGTGATCAAAGACTTTACAGCTTGTCTTGGCAACATGCAGCCAAGAGAGATTTCACTTTAGATCTAAGGAGGCAGTGCTGTAAAACAATCCTACCACTAAAACAGTGAAGAGATATGTAAATCTGAATGTACAAATGTACATCTGTAAAATCTTCAACATGTAACCACAAATCCTCAGACATGTGACCTAAAGCTTATTGTGGAAAAAAGCCCAAGTTTCTACAAAAAGAATGAACTATAATGTAACAGAGTCAAGGATGTAGTGTAACTGTAGTCTAAGTAAAATGTAAACAATACTGTTGTGGCTAACAATAAGGAAATCTAGAGTTATTAGCAAGAATAACACTGCACTGATCTGCCTAAACACTTCACTGATTCTTCATTAACTTCTTGTCATGTTAGCATTATTTTGTTGGAAGTATTTGTTCAATTCCCCATCCTATTAAGGACCCTTCAAGCTCTCTGATGTTCAGAGACTGAATTTGGCACCACTGTGTCTGCAACTGACACATTACAATCTCTCAAGAACCACTTACGCTAAAATGTTGATATTTTATTTTTCCTCCACTTTTTCCACCAATTTTTAGTCATATTCTTAGATTTGAAAGTCACACGAAACTTGGCATGATTGTAGCCTCACATGGCTGATACAAAATAAGCAGTTTGTGTCTCTTGGTGGGTGTGTCTCTTCGTACTAGCATCCCCTGAAGTGGGGTAGGTGTCTGCGTGGATTTCTATTGAGTGCTCTGGTTTCCACTCACAGTCCAATAACCTGCATGTCAGGTGCAGTGGAGATGGTAAATTGCCTCTAGATGTGACTGTGCATGTGAGTGTGTTTGTCTCCCCTATGGTTGACTGGCAGTTTATCCAGGATGTTCCTTTTTCCCCCAACTACTGGGATAAGCTCCAGTGCCACCCATGACCCTGGTTAGGATAAGCAGCTTAGATGATAGATGGATGGATGGCAATGCTTTTGCTCACATCTCCAGAAGTTCCATTTGGCTCCCTCAACAGAATGGCTGCCAACCAAAATTCAGCAGCTCATTCTTTGCTGCACACCAAATGTTGTGAAATTTATTCATTTGGGGGCACTGCAACTGTCACATTCTCTCACTTATACTAAATTTGTGCAATTTGGCTACATTTGCTCATATCTCTGGCACTTCCATTAGGTGGGCTCAACAAAATGACCGTCAACAGATAATAAAAATTCACTAGCCAATAATTGCCTGTGTGAATGGCTAATAATAATGAAATTATGAAGCTCATTCATAATGTCATATAGAGACAATTTCCCAATTTAAAACAAATCAACCACAAGATATCAGCACAACAAGCTACAACAGGTTCTGTCTGTTCATCTGACGTGATCTTTAAAACAAATTTTGTCCTTAAATCCTGATCTAACATTTATAAAACTTTCATAATAAACTTCAACTTCTAACAGCAGTCTATTATTACCACAAACATCAACACTTACAAAACAGATTACATGAAAGTTACTGTCGCTTATAAACCTGAGCATCTTCATAGTTCTCAGTAGTGCTTGTGGCACTTTTTACTTTAAAGAGCCCATATCATCATCAGTGTGTAGAATGGAGGAGAAATATGCAAGGGCTAAAGTGTAATGTATAGATGACAGGGTCAGAGCATCTCCAACACAGCAGATCTTGGTTAGTATCTACCAAAAGCAGAACTACTGCAGCACAAATTGCTAAAAACGTTAATGCTGGCTATGACCTAAAGGTGTCAGAACACACAGTGCTTCACAGTTAGTGCTTAGAATTTGCATGTGAACATCAGAACTGGACCATGTGGCTGTGGACCTAGGTAGGCTGGTCTGATCATTCACATCCTCTTTAACATTTGAAAGGCTGGGTGTGTCATTTACCAGGGGAAGAGATGGCACCAGGATGCAGTATGGAGAGAGGGCAAGCTTTCGGAGGCACTGTGATGCTCTGACCAATGTCCAGCTGGGAAATCTTGCGTCCTGGAATTCATGTAGATATTACTTTGACAAATACCACCCACTTGTTGTATACCAAGTACACCCCTTCAAAGCAATGATATTCCATAATGGCCATAGCCTCTATCAGCATGATAATGTCAAGGAACATGACAAAGAGTAAAAGTTGGCCTCTGAATTTTCCAGATCTCCATCCGATCAAGCATCTAACAGATGTGCTGGACAAACTAGTCAAATCTATGGAAGCTCTCGTCGCAACTTACAGGTATCTGTCATGATGCAGATACAACAGTACACCTTCAGAGATGTTGTGGAGTCAATGCCTTGATGGGTCAGAGCTGTTTTGGTGGCATAAGGATGACCCACACAGTATTAGTGGTTTTAATGTTATGGCTGATTGGTGTATATTAGACTGTCAAATTACAATTTTTTGCTGCCATAGACTGGGTTGCTGTGTTGACTTATAGCTGTAGAGTACTTTGTAAAAAAATTGAAAAAAAAAAATAAATTAGAAGCCAAATTATGACGCACCTTTTTCACATGGGTAGCAGTTATTAAAATCCCTGGGTTTTGAAGTTTTAGATAATACTGTAAATAACCAGAAGAAACAATACATTTAATCTGTTCTTGTCTGCGTCTTACTCAAAGTATAAAGAAACATTCAGTGCAATGTGATGGTTTCATAAACATACTTGAAATGCATCCAGACTTTGCTTTCTTCAGTTCGGATGAGTTCACAGGCATGCTAATAGAGTCAAATCAGATAACTCGCCTTCCGCAACTGTCTAACTGTCTTGGCGCCATCTAATGAGTTCGACCTCTGGTGGTGGCACAGTCATCCGTGGCTGGGAGTCCAAGAGAGCACAACTGGCCTTGCCCTCTCTGGGTGGGTAGGATGCCCCTCCCCCCAATCACTCAATGCAGTGTTAGCCAGCACACGCGTCTAGTAGCTGACATAGCAGAACTGGCAGTCAGCACTCCACTCCAAGCACATTATGCTGTCCAATTATGTTACATTATGTCTAAGACACATAATCTGTTTTCCAAAGTGGTCAGATGGCTTTACTGCTCATACTACATAACGTGTTGTCTTCTAACCAGGAATATTGAACTTCTTGTGCTTTGCATACTACATGACTGATCAGTAACGGGGGTCACACAGTACAAGATTCACCAGGAGGAAGCTCCAAACTACATTTTGTCGTGAAACACACACAAGAAGTGATGTGGAGAATGATGCGATACCACATGCAGGACAGATGTACTCTTCCAAAATTGGATGTCAGCACGAATCAAGTTGTTTGTGTGCTGAAAAAGAAAAGAATATGAATATTAAAAATAAAGAGTATAAACACTTCATCCAGTTTTCCCCTCACCTCATGTTTTGCGCTGTCGTTGGCTGTAGCTTGTCACCATACCCAATTCCAGACACTACTGGGTTTTCACACCACAGGATTTGGATTCTCTGACAGGTCCAGATATTTAGCATGCTAGATATCTTGCTATCTGAAGCCTCTCAGATGGTGTCTTTGACCAATTTACACATATTTTCAAGCCATGACCAAACATCAATTTGCCTTTTGATCTGTGGCTTTTGTGGCAATTTCGAAAATCGGTCAATGAGTAGAAAATCAGGGCTAATATTGCATAGGGTGAAATTAGCATTAACCTCACCTTATAAGATGGGATTCAAACCCATGACCTCTTGGTCCAGAGGCAGGTATCCTACCCACAAGGCCACCACTTGTGGGTAGGATACTTGCCTCTGTTGGTGGCATGGTGTGATTGGGAGAGTGTTAGCTAGTGGGTGAAGTTGGAGATGAGTAACAGTGTGTTCCATTTGAACTGGGAGATCAGATTTCCAAGTTCCTAGTAGGACATCGTAACTGGAGTGCCCCTAAGTCAGTTGGAAAGTTGGAGGAACCTCACCAAATCCGACCTCAAAATGCAAAATGGCTGCTTCGTGCAATCACAGTAGTGATTAGCACTTCTTAGCACACAGTAGTTTATTAGTACTTCTTTGTGCCTCCTAAAATCACTCAAACTCACAGTACTGTCCAGTTTTTATCTGTTGACATGTTGGTATGATGTGTTGGTATGCAAAATACAGCGTAATGTCTTGTTATCAAATGGTATGGCTAACAATAGTTAACCTGGCTTGAACCTGGCTTTCTGACTTTTCTGTCATTCTGGAATGTTGTCGACTCGAGTCTGATGTCATTCCCAGCTCCCACTTCCCACTTCCCACTTCCACGGTAAATGGAATACAGCTTAATTTAGACAGAAAATTAGGGAAAACTCCAAAAAAATAACATGCCAGTATTAGCTACCTATGCAGTACATTCAAATCATCCAATCTTCACATGAAAAAATGTTCCACAGCAGGAGTACCATGTATACAAAGATTACAGCTAATATTTGAATGGCCACTGGATATTTCTTAGGCCTGGTTTCCAGGAATATTGCTAGTATACAATTATCAGGCTGATACTGAGATCCGCACATGAACAGAAAAACAGTTAATTGAGTTTAATATATGGACTTCCTGAATTAGTTGAATATTATTCCTATAGTCACCACTGTCAAAACGAAAACTGTGTATCTCCACATTTTTTCATTTCGATTTTTGAGTAAAACTTTCATTAATTAAAAATATACCGTGGTGACTTTCACTATAAGTAAAGAATATTTTCACCCTATCCTGCAAGTTCCCATTTTGGATATAATTTTTTGGAACAGGAAAAAAACACAAACGAACAGGAAAAAACACAAACAAAAAAACCCCCCCACAAACAAACAATAAACTTTGAGAAATGTTGGGTTAATGCTGTTGCTAAGACATTGAGATTATGTCACCTGGGTTGTCAGTTAAGCATGTCAGAGCAAAATCAGACGGTCTGTGTATTTGAATAATGTTTGACCTGCTGCCTATCAGGTCTGTGCCTGTTGGATGAACAGTGATACTATGACCGTGATTGTGATATTAGACACTCCTAATTTAAACTATGGGGAGACACATATGTTTACCAATGTTGACCAAATACTTTTTTTTTTTAATCTGTTTTGTTGAGTATTACTGCTTTAGAAATTCATGAAAGACATTTTGGGAAAACCTTTAAAGCAATTCTTCGTTGAGAGGATGCCCTTATCTATAAATCACGAGTGACGTTATGAAAATGAAAAGCTGATGATGACTCTGACTCCACTGAAGTCTGTGTTTTTTAGGCCTTGAAGTGTTTTGCATACCATCTTTTTTCTCAAATTTTAGCAACATTGCAACTGTCGTTTTGTTCACGTTTTTTAACTGCAAACAGTGTAACTTTGGATGTTTTAGAAAATTCCTTTCTCTAATCTCTTTGCAAACCACTTCTTGGGTCTGAATCATAATCAGACCAAAGCATGCGGGCCAGTCTGGGTGATGGAACAACACTTAAGGCAAACAATAAGGTAGAATAACAGAGAGCTGCTGATTAAGATGGCTACGCTGAAGAGGGCCTGCAGACTACCAATATTGCTACAGCAGGAAACTCTGCCTGCTTCCTCCCCTGAGTCCCAGTTAGAAGTAAAAACAAAGAGATAGATTCGGATTAAAAGATTACTCGCGGCAATGTTGTTTAACTTTCTAGCACATGATTTGTACTTTCTTCCATTACTCATTTGACCTGACATGAGGTCTTATGGGGGGAAAATGGCTAAAAATGAACTGACATTGATACTTCAGCCTCATGGTGTGAAAGCGAAAGCTAAGCAAAAGCACCAAAACAGCTCTCACTGATAGCTGAGAGGGCTTTTAGGCATTAATCAATCTCTCTGCAGTGACATTCTCCATGGGGCCAAAAACAAACAGAGCGCTCCTGCTCTAAGACCCGTTACAAAGCAACAGTGTCAGAGCAGATCAGGCGGCCACGTTCCCCGATGCAGGCATTTGTTCGCTGGGACCTCTACTTGCTGTCAAGAGGGATGAACATTAAAGCACTCCCAGGTCTAACAAATGCCACTGAAAGGCCTTTCTGCCTGCCTGCCTAATGGGCACCAGGGCTGGAGCGAGCGTGCTGCGGCGGGAGTGCTGCATGCCCGGATTTGTCATTTATGAGATTTAATTTGTCCAAGAATGAGCCAGAGTCAGAGGTCAGTCGGTTGGAGAGCCGACCTGCTGACAGGTTGACCATTCACGGGGGGCTAATGAGAGCGCTCGGCCAAGTGAACGGAACAAAGGCAGACGGATTACATGGACTCATTTGTTGACTGGAATCAATAACACCGGTCACTCTGACTCACATTTCCTCCTATGCGCAGCGCCGGCCTGGCAGAGGACTCTATTCACTAAACGTCTCACACATGCTTTTTCAGCGCACGTCAGACACGCTCGCCTTTTTTCTCTCCACCCTACACACATGACAGCTTACACTGCAGCAGGCATCATCGATTTTGCGTCTCTTTCCACTCGGCTTGCAGCATTGTCTGTGATGGGTTTAAGCGGGGTTCCGTGTCTTCTTTTTTTTTCTTTTTTTTTTGGGGGAGGCTTTGATTTTCCACTTGTCTTCTAATTCCTTCAGCTGTGCACGTTTTCGTTGGCTGCTTACCATAAAGAGTGAGGCTCAACATGAATTCAGATGTTAGACAGTTAAAGAGTAAACCACGGAAAGGTTTAACGGGGACATTTTCAAAACACATTATTGACAAAAAGACTAATAAACAGCCTGAATGCACGTTTGGGTGTATGTGTGTGCGCACACTTGTTCCAGTGGAATGCCTCTGATATTGTTCACACTGATGAGGTCTGGGCAAAAGTTTTACTGAGGAAGTGCATCAAGACCTAAAGGAAGCCCTTGCCAGTATCCGCCCTCTATCTACTGCACAGGGAAGGGGAAAAAGAAACG
This sequence comes from Alestes dentex, assembly GCA_037576975.1. Classification (NCBI taxonomy): domain Eukaryota; kingdom Metazoa; phylum Chordata; class Actinopteri; order Characiformes; family Alestidae; genus Alestes; species Alestes dentex. The sequence continues at coordinate 6,509,277 of JBBIGA010000146.1, forward strand.
CTAGAGTAAACACAGCCATGGCCATAAAGCGTCTGATTGAACGTGACACAATGTAGAGAGTATTTACTTTTTCACTCCCGTATGCTGATTGATTGTTATTTTCTTTCATGACATCATGTGTTCTTTTTTCTGTTTAGTGCTTTAGTGCCTGACAGAAACATCTAAGAGAGTCAGTACGATCCCTGGCATGATGAAAGGATAAGCTAGAACTAAAAAGCTGTCTGGGCATTTCAGTTCCCTTTTAGTTGGTACTGTAGCATACTGTTGCCACATCCAAAGCTGTCTCACAGCAGGGAGGGCTCCAGCCATGTGAGCTGAGTGCCAGAAGTGTCAGCACTGAAAAAAAGCTCTATCGGTTTCAGTTGTTCAGGCATTTTTCTTTCCCCCTCTGGTTTTAGGAAAGAGGTTGAGCAGTAGGAGATTTAATGTTTCGCAACAACAAAAAACAAAAAAACCAATAAAAATTCTTGACTGCCAAACGTTTTCACATGCTGCCAAATGTCCATTAATCATTGTTTATGCGGGAAGGTTTAATCAGTACCATTAGAAATAACGCTATTTGCCTATTTGACCATAGAATATGTCCTCATTAGATTACAGTCAGCTTCTTTTGATACACCTATCAGCATTTCCAAGTAAAAGTATGGATGTGAAAACGCATGCTGCACAGTAGCCAAGCAATCTATTTGTTTGACAGTCAAGAGAAGAATGTTTTAGATCACAATAAATAGGAGAGGTGAACATATGGCCACATTAAAGTTAGCACATATCTGAAGCTTATAAATTATATTCCATGGTTTATTTGAAGCTTGTAACAGACATTAATGTGTGTGTGACATTGAATGTAGCATTTCAAAAATGACTCTTTCAGTAAAGAGTCCTATCATAGAGCTATTACTGTTTACCATCTGACGGAATCCCACTAGGCTGCTTCTCATAGTCACAGTCAGTGACGTATCTAGGACTTCCAGAAGACCTATGCTGCATTGAAATGGCATACTTCCATACTGTACAGTTTATGAACCCAGTGTGCCCCCATATTTAGTGTATAAATACATTAAGCAGTAAGAGAATGTAAGAGATGAAGTATGCCATTGTTAGAAATTTTGAAGAATGTGACACTCTATTTTATCCCATGATTACACTGGAACTGAGAAGCTGTTCGAGATGGAGGAATGTCATTCGATGGAGCATTAACAGAAAAGAGAAAAACATGTGTTTTAGTGTATAACTGGATCGGTCTTTTACAGTTTTAACAATGTGAAATACAAAATGCATTTCTCTATAACTTTCAACTTCAACTAGTAACTGAGCTCTATCTAAATTTGGTTAAGGTTAGTGGTGTGACTGAAATGTGGCTTCATGTTTGGTAAGTACTTTTAAAGTTATTTTTAAAGTTTGGTAAGTACTTTTAAAGCTGATTATAATGCGTAACTCTAAACACTAATAATTTTGTTGTGAACTACAAACCCTGAGGTAAATACAAAGGGATCATGTCTATGGCAGTGTTAACAAGCAGATGCAGTTTAAATGAATCTTAATATCTAGCTACAAAGAAGCCAGAAAACTCCTCTTAAGTTGGGCAAAAATCCTAGTGATACGTGTGTGGGTAGTGAGCCTCTGAGTTATCCACCATAAAAAGCAATGGTGCAAGTAGAGAATTCAAGTAAATACTTGTGTCATAGCATTTACCCCGTTGACTGATGACTAAATAAAAGCATACTTTCATTAAATCAAAGCTCATCTTTCATGTGTCTTGTGTGCATTTTTTGGTTTTCCAGTCTTTGTGGTGGAGCAGTTTAAAATAACAAGCAGGCCTGGTTTGGTGCTACAACGGCAAAAAGTAAGTCAAATGTTATTTGCATTGTGAGTGATTTGTATTGTGAGTGATCGATAGTATTGTGTAGAAACTGTGTCCACCTGCCAGAATGAGAACAGAGGATGGCGAAACAACAGCCGCGTTTGTCTGCCTCAGGTATCCTGGAGGCGATGCTGGATGGTGTTGCTGAACCACCCTCAGTTCGGAAGAACGTGAGGATGTCCTTGTAGAGAGAAGGAGAACAGAGGCAGAGTGTTGGCAGCTGATGAAAGAGTTGGAAGAAAAGGAAAAGTTGCAGAAAGAGATAAGAGAGGATGGAAAGAAACACTTGTTTAAAAAACAATATCAAGAATGAACTTTTAAAGTCCACTGTCATTATTGCATTTGTGACAAAACTGTTGCCATAGATAAGTAGATGTAATATGCTAATAAGGAACTTAAATAAAAATGCATTGGAATCTTTAGTAAAGAAAATGGGGAAAAATGGACCAGTGGAACAGAAATGTTATAGCGATAGTTAATTGGGGCTGTGGATATTAATATCTATGTAAGAGGCATTCAGAGAGGTACAATCAATGATTTAAATATTCTACTTTTTAAATCATCATATTCTACGTTTAAAACATTGTTCTTTTACTTGTATTAGAGTCTCATTAATGTGGCTGTTCTCTCAATAAAATGCTACTACGTGCCACGACGGTGTTTAGAAGAAAAATAATTTTGGTGATTAAAGGTTTGTGACAAGACACTCTGTAAGAATGTACTTCTTTAACAGTCCATTAATGCACACTGGGTTGAGGGAGCCCTAGAGGGATGATTTCAATCCACTGGAAATTCCTTGAGTCCCAACCAAAGAGAAAGTCATTCAGCTATCTTCCTAGAAACAGAGAAAAAATAATTCAGACTGGATCATTTCTGCTGGTGGGTTCAATGTACTGTAAAATGTGATGCTGAGGATGACTGAAATGCTCATTACATTCATAGCATCAGTTTTGCTCTCTGTGTTGTAAGACCATCATCTTTGCATTGCTGATTGTCCAGCTACCACATATACTCGGATACCTTTATCAGCGTTGATTTGACAGGGTGCAGGTTTCCCCTCTAGTGCTTATAAGAGAATGAGCTTACCCCCAGTAATTCCCCCACTCAACATTAAATTTGTTTTAGGTAGATAATAAAGATTATCTTTGATTTAAATCCATATTTTCTGTCATGTCTTTACATCCTTGCACTCACAAGGCTCTTGGGAAATGAAGCCTGCATACAATCAGCATACTTCTTGTTTGTTTACAGTAGAAGACTGAGGCAGCTCCATTTTCTAATTTTTAAGAATAATGGAGCCCTTAAAAGAGAGGCAAAATAATCAGACTACTTGAGATGATGTGAGACAGCACCAGCTTGTTACGTACCACATGCCGTTGCTCTGGCCTTGGGTAAAAAGACTAATGAAGTAGCCTGTTTTTTTTGTTGTTTTTTTTAACAATAGCTAGCTAGGTTAGTAGATCTAGAACTTTGTTAAAATCTCTGTGGAAAGGTTTGTCCATAAGTTGCTCAATTTGTTGCTAGGCATTTTCACTAAAGTAGTCTAAAATGTCCCAAAGTCTGGTGACAAGGTTTTAAAATTTGCAACAGTGAAAGGAGGACTGATAGTTCAACATGTTTGTTTATATATACTTAATCTGAAGTATCCAATTGTATCACAAGGTGAGTCAGGTGGCAAGAGCAGAGGTCGAAATGAAACCTATGTTCCTAAAAACTTCTATTTCCTTGCCCCTGAGCAATCACTAGCTTTGCTCTTGCACAGTATCATCACCCCCACCAGGGAAGACCTTCAGATGTACAGTACCATGAAAATGTTTTGTAAATTACTCCATGATTTCCATTTTTTTTCTAAGTTTGCACATCTGTCACACTAAATGATGCACCTGAGCTTCAGATCATGGACTGATGACTGATTCTCCGGGAGGATTTTTAGGTAGAGAGCAGAATTCATGATTCCATAATTTATGACATGTGCAAGGAAGTTTTCAGGTGGGTTTGAGTCTGGATCGATGTAACATTACTAGAGAAATTAGTACATCAAGTTATTTATTTTACATTAAAAACTGTCATATTATTGTTAACATATTGTTTTCTTAATGTCATGTTTGATGTTTGCAGCTGGATGGATTAGTGCTAGCTTGTTAGCTCAGCTTGTTACTGTTTATGTCCACAGTCTCACTGGAGGGTCACTGGGTGGGTGTATGTTGTTATATGACATTGGTCACTATATGGAGTTGAAAATATTTTTTAAATAGACAATAATTTAACATATGTTAGACATGTATTGCAGTTGGCTGTGTATTGCTATTAGCTGACCACCTGAGCTACGCTAACCCAACTAACCTGCCGTGCTTACTAAACCAACCTGGTGACCAGGCTTTGCACGTATAACTCTATTTTCCACACTTAGGTCAGAATAGCTGCAGCATGCTCAGGAGAATTTATCATTTTATTAATTGCAAAATTAATATGTTGAGGCCCATGCAGGCGTTGGTGTATTTACTGGAACTCTTTAGGGTAGAATAAACTTTTATCAAATAAAATCGAGGGTTGCCACACCAAAAAACTGCTTACAACTCATAAACACAAGAAGGTGCTCAGCAAATTCTGATGAATAAATATGTGCAGGAAGACTTTCTTGTTTAAGTGACACACATATCAGGGCAGACAGGGAGCACCGCTGGAAGTGAACTGTTCCATCACAGGAGGGCCTGTCTAAATTATTAGTCAGGAACAAGAGAGCTTCCTTGGAATCTGTGCCCATTTCCTATTTGACAGTGCAAAGAATGAACCTTTCCTTACTCTAGCCATTTCCCTCCCATATCCTGAGCCCACCCTTTCCATACAAGCGAGTTACCAACTTAACTCTTTCAGCACTCAAAAGTCAGCAGCTTATTCACAAGGGCCCTGTCACCTCTGTCCACCTGCGTATTCTGTCGAGTCATCAATTTTGAAACTGTAAAGACAATTAACTGCTGCTGAGTGATTTCATGATTAAACTTCTATTGTTATAAGCAATTTTAGATGAGCTACCTGTAAGACTAATCAAATAACATGGCTTTTGTTTTGAGAGTCTGCCATTATTGTTTGTAAAGCAAATTTCATTTTTAGTGAGTGATGTTTGTGTCATCATTGTCACCTTGTCTACCTGGAGCATGAACAAGCAGCAATACTTCATACAACTGCACCTGTATTTTTTATGAATCTGGTATATAAACTAGGACTATTGTTAAAAGAATTAAACAAGTAAAGAAAAGAAGAAGACAGATACAGTGACATAAGCTGATTCATCATCTTGTTTATGATCACAAAATAAAAAATTAGTATGCATTTTCCATTTTATATAAAGCTATTTGTGTGTGTGTGTGTATA
>JBBIGA010000146.1:6515981-6527942 GCA_037576975.1 Alestes dentex
TTTGAATGAAATGTTATTTTATATGTTTGTGAAAAACTGACAGAACAGGCATATGCCTTGTGGTGGTTTTAATTTTTAGTCTGTTAATATGTTCAGGAAAAAAAATTGTTTTCAAATTTAGCCATAAATATTACATCAAAATCATACAATTCTGGCTCATTTGTAACATATGCATCTAAATATTTTTCTGCTCAAAAGGGCCTTCAAAAGAGAAATATGTGGGATGAAGCGTAAGAAGCATGTGCTTTACCATGGGAAACATAAGATTCTGTGATACCTGAAAGCATCACACTCGGCTTGATTTTGACAACATTACCAATGTCAACATCATTACTTGGGCATAGAAAGAAAATCAACAGGTGGATTTGAAGACATTTCATAGCAAGTGTTATGTAAACGTTTTGTCATGCTCTCAGAATCAGTGTGACTACTGTGAAGGCAACAGTAAAATGGCTCTGAGTCAGTAAATACTGGCTACTTGAATTACACCCACAACATCAAATGAAAGTCTGGGAAGTGATGTCAGACCCACAGCTGTCATGCATGAGCAGAGGTGGCAGTAGAGAGGTTAAGGCTTAAATCGGTCAAAACTGTCATCTACACTACATGGACAAAAGTATTGGGACACCAGGACATTTTGGACAACACCATGTTTCCAACTTTGTGGACACAGGGAAGAACCTTTCCTATTCCAGCATGACAAAGCAAAGTCCATAAAGACACGGCTGGATGAGTTTGGTGCGGAAGAACTTGACTGGCCCACACAGAGCCCTGACCTCAACCCCATCCAACACCTTTTGGATGAACTGGAACAGAGATTGTGAGTCAGGCCTTCTCGTCCAGCATCAGTGCCTGAACCTCATCAATGCTCTGCAGAATGAATGAGCACAAATTCCCACAGAAACACTCCAAAATCTTGTGGAAAGTCTTCCAAGAACACCAAAGACTTTCCACCAGGACCAACTCCATGTTAAAGTCCATATACTGGAATGCAATGTCATTAAATTCCCTGTTGATGTAATAATATAATAATTAATGGGCGTCCCTCCCACATTCCCAAGCTTTTAATACTAGCAATCAGTTGTGACCTCAGTGGTTATGGAGGTAGCTTTCAGGCTGTTGTTGGCTGTGCTCAAAAGAGGGAGCTTTCACTCATAGGTGTCCTGGAGCACTGCAGCGTATTGCCAGAGACAGCTGGCTAGCTGCATCCCTTCCTGCAGATCCCATCATCTTTTCACTGTGGGCCAGAGTAAATGAGTTCTCTCAGAGGTCAAAGGTAGGGCTTCTCTTCCCAGGAGTCCACCCTGCCAGAACAACATTGCCTCGAAACAGGAAGCCAGGGCATTGTCCATATGTTGTCTTCACTCAAAGGGGTGCGGTGAGTTTCGCATTAGACCCATGAGGCTTCTGGCAAAACCAGGAACTGCGAGGAACATCTAAATAGCCTTTCAAAGAGACTGAAATGAGCCATAATATGCTCATCTGAATCTCTGGACTGTGAGAATTAAAAACTGCTACAGCCACGCTGTCTGTTGGGCTCCACCCAGGGCCCCTAGGTTTGGTTGACTAGCAAAGCCACCAGAATCAAAAACAGCTTGGGCAGCTAGTCGTGCTGGAATGAGCACTTGCACACACTTCTCTCCTGATTAAATGAAGCATCTGCAGGTCGTTGTTTTGGACCACAGTGTAGCAGTCACATGGCCCAACAGCCGGGGCCTAACCTTGACAAAGTGCTTGTGCAACCATAGAACAACTGCAGCCAGCTGTTGACTTGTGCGGACTAGCAGACTCTATCAGGCCTGTCCTTCAGCATCAGTTATCTGCACGAGGGCGATGGTGAGGAATAGAAGAGTAATAATCCTGGCTTATTTGCATAAGGTAATGTTTCTAAAGGTAAGTACCACTTTGAACCAGACAAGAACTGGTGAACAGCAGGGCACCATAATTGCACATTTGTCTACCACAGTAATTGTTTACTCAAAACATGTTTTTTCAGCTGAAGACAACAAGTAAATTGAGATCACCCAGAATTGTCCTCCTAATGCAACATCAGTTTTTTTTTTTCTGGAGTACCTGTTGGAGTGAACGGTGTAGGCGGTGTAACTTAACTAAAGAAAGACAAGTCGTTGGCCTTCATGTTTCCATTTTATTAAGGGGTGGACGATATAACTAAAACATAACATCACAATACTTCAAGACATTTACTCTATACACCATATGCAGTACTGTGCAAATGTCTTAAAGCAACCCTCATTTCTCCATATTTTGCTTCCAAAGAGCCAAAACTTGAGAAACAGTTCTCCAAGCTTCCTGGAGGACTTTGAAAAGCTCTCATTTTCAGTCCAGTCCCTAAACCTGGCCAGTGTTGGAGGAATACTTTTGTTTGGGACCTACGTATGAATCAGTCAAGCATAACACAGCCATCTAACTAGCCATAAACCTAAGACCTGAGTGAAGAAGCAGGTCCAGATGATTCCAGATGATCAGACCGGTGATTAGTATACTGGTGGTGTTGAATGCTAAGTGGATACGGAGCTTTTAACTTGTAATTGTTTTAAATTATTATTTCATTTTGTTTATTCAGTTGCTTTGTATGTCTGGGTTGTGATGTTGCCACTTGGCCAGAACTCCCTTGTAAAAGAGATCTGCGATCTCAGTGGGACTTTTTCCTGGTTAAACAATGGTCAAATAAAAAAAAGTAATGCAATTAAGAAGCATACTGTGTATGTATGCTTACTGATGTATCACAATGACAGTTTTATCATATTGCACACCCCTTTATTTTATCTTCATCCTCTACTTCAAAGGGTCCAACTGACAAAAATCAAAAAGAGTACCAGGGGTGAGTGAATACAGTAAATTGTCAGATACAGTATTCTATCATCCTAGTAATTAAATGTGCAAGGGTAGTTGGAGGGGTATTGAGATCTGGGGAATTTGGGGGCCGAGTCTCTTCATTATGTCCCTAAAAACATTCCTGAAGAATTTACGCAGTCTTAGAGAGCACGTTGTCCCGATGTAAGAGTCTACTGCCATTAGGGAATTCCAAAGCCATGAAGAGTAGGTTTGGGTCGGTGGTATGTGTCAAATAAACATCCACATGACTGCCAAGGCCCGAGGTTTAACAGCAGAACATTGCACAGAGCATCACACTGCCTCTGCCTGCTTGCCTTCTTTCCACACCCTGGTGCAACATCCACTCCATCTGTCTGCATGACATAAAAGAAGATATGATTCATCAAACCAGGCCACTTTCTGCCTAGCTCCATGGCCCAGTTCTGATGCTCACGTGCCCATTGTAGGCACTTTTGGTGATGGACAGAGGTCAGCATGAGCACTCTGACTGGTACACACAGCAAGCTGTGTGTTCTAACATCTTTCTATCACAGACAGCATTAACATTTTCAGCAGTTTGTGCTACAGAAGTTCTTTCGTGGGATTATACCAGACAAGCTAGCTTTCCCTCTCCACACACATCACATCAGTGATCTGGTCGCTGGTTTACTAATCACTGCTTTCATTCAAGACCTGCAGTTCTGGAGATGCTCAGATCCAGTCATGTAGCCATCACAATCAGTCGCTCAGATCCTTAAGCATGCCCTTTTTTCCAGCTTCCAACTTCAAGAACTGACTTCTTTAGTTTTGCACTAGAGATTTAAGGCTATTCAGATCGTTCTGGGTGACTGATGTTTATGATGTTAACCTCCTAGCTACAATGCAAAAGGTCAACTTCGGACACCTAGCGCATCTTTGCCATTTGACTTTGTTTGGGACAAGGGTAGAACCGTATAATTTGTTTGTTTTTTTTTCTGTTAACCCATTCCTTTAATCCTTATTGGGAACAGTGATGAAACAGTGCTTAGGCCCATTGGACCAAGATCCATTATCATGTCATTAGCAGAGAGGCTGGGGAATTCTCATTGTGCTGCAGCAACAGGTGTGAGGCAGGTGCCTGAGCTTAGAGCGAGCTGCTCAAATATGTATGAGCTCCATCACAGCCTAGCTGCTGTTTGCTGCCACAGTTTTAACAGCATGAAAAAGGGGTGAAGGGGTAGGAGGGGGGTATGCCCGAGTGTTGGCTGTTATACAATCCTCCACTCAACATGCAGGGAAAAGGGAAACCTTTCATTTCAACCTTGTAATAGGCTTTCATATTCTATGAACTTAACTACTGAATAATTGATCTACGACGCAGCTGTACTCCTCTCACTCATTTGTCTGGACACTAGTCAGGGACTGATACCATGGAAAGACACCAGAAGAGCTGAAGTCATGACGCTTACCAACCAAGTAAACAACTACCCCATCGGTTCTACATGCCTGATAAAAAGGACAAATAAAGGCACAGAGTACCTTCATCACATTTTCACAACACTACTATTTATTAGCATTTAATTTCTATAACTAATATACTTTGCGTTTTATTTTGGACTTGTTAGTGAAAGCATCCGCACTGCTTTGTTATTGGTCAAAGTTTTAGGTTGATCATTTTATATCAAAGAAAAACAAAAAACAAACCTCAGATCATAAGCTCATAGATGCTGGATACCGTACAAAGTTACTCAGTGCTCGAGTATTTTTGACCTCATACTTTTGTACTTCTACACAAACTGGTTTTGGGAAGGTACTTTTTGTATAATTAGAAATAATAAACCATAAAATTATGGATTTTTAGAAATAAACCATAAATTACTGTTTTTTAGTGTATTTTTTGCATGCACTTGATACTGTATCACACTTTGTGTACTCAAACTGACATTTCCTTGGTATGCTACACTCCATACTGGTCTACAATACTCTTACTTTTTAAAAGTCAGAGCATTCCAACTTAATCTTCTGCAAAGTCTCGAAAGGAAATATCTTGAAGCAGTTAAAAAAAATAATCTCTAACAGGACAGGCCTGGCAATATATTATGTCTGGGATATGTTGGGAAAATAACACATCGCATCAGTAAGAAACCTGAGATACTTGGTCTCCATCTAGTGGAAATGAAGCAAAAATGCATTTCCATCATTCAAAACATAAATCCATTAAATTTAACCACTCCAAAACAAAGGGCACACTCAGAGATTTTACAAGTGTCCAAGCCAGCGTGTGCCTGTTTTCCAAAGGCAGGCTTTGAAAACTAAACTGTAGATGATCATCTCCAGTTACACAACACAGACTGACAGGTGTGTGTATGGACGTCGCCCTTGACTTGGCCAAGACAAACACCACCTGCTGAATTGGAAGCCGGAGCCTTTAGAAAGGGTGTACACGAGCGTAGCTTTCCTAAGGGGCACTCTAGTGTGACCATTAAAAGCACACGCTTGGCTATCAGGTGATAACTAGCAGACTTCTGTTACCTTTTGTTACCTTCTGTATTCTTCTGGTGCCTCACGTGGCGTCTGTTCTTTGGTATTGTGAAAATGTATCATGCTTTATTATGGCAGGGGAACAGAGTAAGAGTTTTGGCGTCAGAGCAAATGTTAACTGAACAATTCAATGTAAAGGAAAACAGTTGAAAAGGTGGCCTTTTGCACTTTATTTTACAAATGGTAAAAAAAACAACAGTTAACAACAAGTTTAGTTTAATAGCTGTACAGCACAAGCTTCTGAGAAAAAAAAAATACAGCTTAATTGGCTGGACGCTCATTCATTAAAAACCATTTTTTAAAAAAAGGAATCATTGTTAAACGCAAACACTACAGCTCACTGACATTTCCACTTGTAAACTCATTTGGATTTTTTAGGCGTTTTTGCCGTGCCTTTTTTCTTAGGCGAGGAGGAATCCTTGTTGCAGCAATCACAAACCCAGCAGCCTGTGACAAAACAACAAGAACACAAAGCATGAAGCTTTAGGCGGCAAGAAAACAACAAGGATGCCATTACTTCTACAGCAAAGCACTCCAGGGAAGAAAACGTTAGCTGGCAGAAGACACTGGTGCCTAATTGGAAAAAGGGCTTACCCAGAGGAATGGAGTCCATGCCCACGCAGAATGTATGGAAACCACGGTCACACTTGTCGCAAAACATCATCTCCTCTTCATGGTGGGGCTGCTCACACACGGTGCACGTCTTGCACTCCATACACTGCCATGGGTAGGTCTTTATCAGCGTCACCAGCTCAGCACTCATGTCCAAGCAGGATGGGTGACCTGAACACACAGACGAGTCTCTCTCAACAATGCTGAAGCGCTCACGACAGCATAAACAGGAACAGAGCTAGAAATGACTACTCACAAACTGACAAAGGTCCATGGACCACTGTAACAAGACTGCTTCGTACGAACAAGAAACATTCTATTTGACATAATTCTCAGAATCTGTTAGTAGACCAGTCTGTGTGCAAAAGTTTGGGCATACCTGGTCAAATTTAATTTCATAAGTAAAATAAGTAGCTCATCCTCTACAGAGACTGCGCATTTGAATGTGGAGAGATTCTCTGTCGGCGCAATTACTCTGTAGAAAATCACCCGGTTTACAGTGATTGGAAATAATCCAAGCACACCAGTCACTAATCCCTCTTTTTACATTTCCCTTTTACAAGATAAAGTTACCGTGGCCTCATGGGCACCATGTAAAGAGCCACGGACATCAAGGATGAGGCACTGTGCATTCACTGGCCAGAAAATATGCTTTAGCACCACCTTCAGTAGAACTTGTGAAAAACCTGTCTAGTGGATATCTAATAGAAAGCTGCCCTCTGCTGGGCAACATTAAGCATGAAATGATAAACTTAGATAAAAGCACATTCTGAGGAGGTTTACTTACCACTGTTTTGGCACTGGGAGCAGTGGATGAGTGCCTCTGGTTTGCCCTTCTTGTTGGACTCCTTACCCTTCTGGCATATGCCACATATAGCATTGGGAATGACCTTAGGCTGCAAGGGCAAAGCAATGCTATAAAAGCCATGGCAACCAAAGGTCCTAATAAACCCACAAAATTCACGAGCTCACAACTGAATTTCATTCAAATCAACATGTCGAAAGCGAAAAGTAACCTAACCAACCACAAAGCATCACCCTATAAATCAGAGGTTAAGATATGGTACATTTTTCTGTCAAAATGAGAAACAAGAGTTTATAAGAATTCAGTGACCCACACGGTATGTCTAGACAAACAAATAATGCATTCTGCGTGTAGAACCATGACTATTCATTACACTTACAGTCGTTAAGAAACTGACTGTAGAAATCCTGAAAAGAAGCACAATAAATCTGAAGCTGGATTCAGTGACCATTCATTCATAAAATAGTGGAGTGCAATTTCTTAAGTTTTCTCAACTGTTAATCACCCCTTTTAGCAATGTTTCTTCAAAGGTCTACAAAACATCTCAGGCAGATCTGTGGCAAATCGGCCACAATTAAACACCATTTAGGAGTGGATGGTATGAAACACTTGACCTGAGAGCAGGCTGAATACTTCCATTTCGTGCTCACACCATTATAAAAAAAACATCGCTGTGCAATCTAATTTCTTTAAAACCTTTTTATTCAAATGCTTAACTGTGATATTTGCTCGAAATACTAACATGTCAAAAGGCCCTAATATAAAACTGCTTGAAGGAGCAGTGATGGCATTTTGAGAAACAAACAGCAAAAAGGAAAAGTGAGTGGCAAGCTCTGAGTCAGACAAATTATAGATGTTAGTAAAGCTCACAGTTAAGTCAACGAGATGGTATAAGCCTTCATTTTGTCACAGCAAGAGGGGTTCTAACTGAATGAATGCCATTACAATTGCATTTTAAAAGGGGAAACAGTATATATTGCAAAGAACACTGCAGTTACACTATAACAACTCATTTAACAAGACACGAGCAATTGTATAAGGGATCAAAAATAACATCCTATACAGGAAAGGGATCAACAGAAGCTGTACCTACGGTGTTCTAGACAAAAAAACAATGTAATGTGTCTCACTGTAATTTAATCATTTACAGTTTGCAAAGAAATCTAAATACTCATTAGAATGTAAGCACTCATTAGCTAATCTACTAACTTGGAGGAGCACATCACAAAATCTCAAAAGGTCAAAATGTCCATCTTCTCAAGGCAAACTGAAGAATTGATACTGTTTTAAAAATACTTCAAGGTTCTGTTGAATTTTGATTCACTGTCAGATATGTTAGAACTTCAATTAAAAATTAAAATCTTAATTTTAATTAAGATCGTACTCTCAACAGATAAATGAATGATTAGTTAAACAGAAGGTGTGTGGTGTCAACCAGAAGTAACTGTGACACACTGGAAGTAGGTATATTTACAGACAGCAATGGATTATAATAAATCAAGAAGTGCTGATGTTAAAAACATGCATGTGGAACATAATTTCAACAACCGATCACAAGTGAACAAGCAAGCTCACCGGCTCACTGACTATGAGCACTGAAATATGGTTGATCTTTTTTGATATCCGGTGGCCAGTACCACCAAAAGTATTGCATTTCACATACCCAGCTCTAGTTCTGAGGAATGAAGTTTGAATTTTGTGAGAAATTTCTTTAGTACATCAGCTGAGGTACAAAACAGACATGCTTAAAATATTCTTGGGGTAAGAAGATTTCCAATAAGAACACAGTTTTCAAGTATAGTCCTATAAACATTTCTTTCTTAGGAGGTAGATATGGTAGAATTAAAACTGATGGACTTTAGGGGCAAAGCCTGCACAGTGCAAAAAAAAAAATCCCTCTGGATTTGGAGCAAGGAAGTTTTCTACATAAAAACAACACTTTAGACATAAAACGTATTATATATGTTGTCAGACGTAAATATACTAAAAACGTAAATGTACAAACGTAGATGTACTAAATGTATCATTTAGAACCTACTAAATAAACTTTTGAATTATAATCATTACTGTATGGAAAGAACACTGAAAAGATGTTCTTTTTTTTGCCATAAAGCACAACATGGATTTTAAAATAGTGTTACTTTAAATATAGCGTTCTTCTCCGTTATGTTTGTGAAGGTATACCTTTTGTTGATCCATCAAAGTGCTTTGACAAGAAAAATCACAAAGAATTAGGCAACCAAAACATAAAAGTCAAGCATGAACTGCCCAGTTGCTCAAACAGTTCAAAATCACCGGCATCCAGCTTAACACGTGTTTCATATCAAACAATAGTCTGATAACAATTGCATGCTAAAACAAGTTATTGCGCTAAAGATGAATTCCACCCAAAAATAATTTTACATCATTCTTAGTTGTTTCTGACCATAATTCTGAGAAACAACACGCTTTCTACAGCTACATGCCTTCCAAGACAGCAGTTTAGTTCCTATCTCAACACAACATGTAATCTAATACTTCTAAAGAATACTCTGATGATCTTAAAAATTGATTTTGGTGGTCATTTCAAGTTCAATATTAGTGATACCAATGACACGTCTGTGACAAACAACTGACTCAAATATGGAAAACGTTATTGTTGGATGGAATTCCATTTGAAAAGCCAGAACCTATTCAAATTCATACCTTACTTTTTTTCCATAATGTTTTTTTAGATTTATAAATTAGCAGCCAAACATGTCTGCATACCTTTTAGCTTAACCGACAGGCTGGCAGTCAAGAGGTATTTTTAAAAAATCTGAGTAATGTTCATATGGTAAGGGTAAATAAGAAAAAAAGTGTGCAACTCAGCAATAAAGCCTTAAAGTAACGGTAGTGCCACGTGAAAAAGTTATTGCTCCAAAACTGTAGAAACATTCAAAAAGGGTTGAGTGGCACTGAACCACAATCAAAAAAAGGAAAAAAGTTCCGCTGATGAGTGCAGTCCCAGCAGAGAGCTGTAACCTCTAGAAGTGTATGCACATAGTGTGTGTGTTGGTTGTGGAGAAGTAGGATCAGACGAGATGAAAAGAGGGTTTCTCTGGTGAAAGTGCTGGAAAAACTGAGAGGGCGAAATAGGGGGGAAAGGGAAGAAAAAAAAACATATCAGGGGCTTTTCTCTTCTACCTTGTACCCAGGGACAGATTTGTGTTGGAGAGGACGAGGAGTGGCGTCTTTGCTCTGGGTGCCTGCTCTGTCTTTATTCTTTCCTTTGGACTGGACCCCACTGTCCTGGCTGTCTCCATCTGAGGTATTTCCAGATGAACTGTCCTGTAGGCAAAATGAAACTGTTTTCAGCATGATAGTCAAATTTCAATACAACAAAAGTCACTGAACAAAAAAAAGAATAATACTGATTGCTGATCAGAATACTGGTAGTCATACGCTTAAATCTTACAGAGGAGCCTTTGTTTTTTTTGCCATCTTCTCCTTTGCCCTCCTCAGCATCATCTGAGTCTCCGTCACTGTCCAGGGCAGGCAGTTCAGGGTCCAGGGGAGGCTCATACAGCGCTGTGTTCAAAGGAAGGTAGCGCAGCTCGTTTGGTGAGTACCTGCAAGCACAAACAGCCAAAAAAAACGTCTTCCATAAAATAATGTAAAATGTACTGTGAAAGCTGTGTTCCAATTCGTTTTTAGGTCACGTTTTTCTCAAGTTTGACCCATCTTAAAATGCCACTTAAATATTGAATTTAACTGATGACAGTTATAAGTTAATGAATGTCTACAACAGGTTCATTTAACTGAGGATGTGATTTTTTTGCCCACACTGCCAACAATTACAATGTAACTTATTTAAAATATAATTCACAAGCTGATGGGGCAAACATTAGAAGTCATTAACTAAAAAACTCAATAGGAACACTGGAGAAATTATACACGGTAGCATTAATTAAACTGAAGTATTTCCTTTTCACTGAAATCTTGCCAATCAAGGTATTAAACAAGCATACCTTTTGTAGTATTCCTGGAATTGGCCTGGGATGAGGGCAACTGGGTAAGGCCCTGTCTTGGTCCTTTCGGGTGGGAGGACTTTGTATTTCCCTTGAGGTACCTGAATTATCTGGTGGGAAAATTAAAAGATTTTGTGGGCGGGCCATGAAGTAGTAGATATCTAAAATAATCCAGATATAACAAACCAGAGTCACTGTTTCAGTAATGAAATATTTTTTGAACATCAACTCGCTCCATCACTCGTAATGTTAAAAGAAAATGTAATGAAATTATTACATATTTTCTACAAAACCAACCTGACACCTTCTCACAAATTTGAACGGCAATTAAAAACATCCAACCTGGTTTTTGCATACTTGATCAAAACTTTAGTATACAGTGAAGCAAGCCACGAACGAAAGGTTAAGGAAACAAAATGTAATTAGACTATTTTATCCTACAACGTATAGTCTTACATGTGTTTGAAGGTCAAAGTAGGCTCGTCTTTCCTCCATACGCTCTCTGTTAAAATTACTGTTAAACTCAGCTGCTTTTTTAGCAGCTTTCTTGATGTACTCTGGAACTTTGCTGGCTTCAACCCTTTGAGGATTTTGCTGCTGCATATGCTAAAGGAAGAAAATAAAAATGTATCATCGTTTACACAATTTATGATCACCTTTCCAACAATCACAATTAAACAGGTAACAATATAAAAAAAAAAACCCAAAAAACAATAAAGTCCTTGTTTAAATTAAATACAATCTATTTTAAAAGCTAAATAAATTGATTACATCTATCCTAAAATCATATAATGCTTCAATTAAAATGATCACATTATGTCATATGTAATTTTTGTTTACAAAATCCATATTTACGTGCAGGCATATTTCTAGATTTTTTTCTAGAAAGACGCAGAGGTAGTTTGCTACTTACAGCACTGAGAGTGCTTACTGAATATTCTTTAGTGATTCTTTGCCGCTCCCGCTCTTGAAGGATGACTGAGTACTCCGCATGTTTAGTTGGGTATTCCTTAATCATCAGATCAATGACCTCATCACTCCGCAAAGCAGTAAGCCCTGATGGAGATAAAAAGGAAGCTTTAACCCTCTGGTCTTGTTGCAGGCCATTTGTGTCCACTTCACTCGCTTTTTTTTTTTTTTTTTACCATTTTAGCTGTGTTCATGCATATGGAATAAAATTTGCCAAGGGTCTGGAGTTTT
>JBBIGA010000146.1:6555426-6572180 GCA_037576975.1 Alestes dentex
CATGTGTAATAAAAAAATAACAAATTAGTATGACACTAATTTGAAACTATGTGTAGTAATAGTAGGGCCCTGAGAATACTTTTTGTTAAGCTGTTTTTCGTTAATCTGTATATATGTATCCGTTAATCTGTATATATGTATCTGTGTATATATATATATGTATATGTACACAGATTAACATATATATGCGCAGAGGTCTGTGTCTCGGCCGTGGTTTTGTGTACCGCGCATTTGCGTACCACTTATGTCAACCCCTGTATAAATATATATGTGTGTGTGTGTGTGTGTGTGTGTGTGTGTGTGTAAAACAAAATAGGATTTGAAGATCACCGATGTTTGATTGCTACTAAGTGATTATGTGTACTAACATGGTAATTGCGTATGAGGTTTGGATCTTGACCTGTGTGCTGTACCTACAGTGAGTAGAACGATTCTTCCACCCACGCGGAAATTCAGTGAGTCACAGTTAAAGAGGTGTTATGGCATTTTTTGACCTGCCAGATGTCCATCCCTGGGCATAATGGCCACTCTACCTCATTAGTGGATCGTCATGATCTCCCTTTCTTTATAGGTGTACATATCATTCTCATTCACTAGAAACAGGTGGAGAAGACCAAATGGTTTGTGCCCATCCAGCCAGACTGTTAATTTTTAATTTGATTGTTTCCTAGAACTTTTATTGGTCAAGCTTAGTAGTAAAATGGGATGGTTTATTTGTGTAGGCCATTCTCCCGCTGTAAAACCGGCCTGTCCAAACAGGGCCCTCAGTCTTGCAGAGAATGACTGCCTTGTCACCCCCCCCACCTCCCCGCCCGCCCGCCCCCTTTGCCACAGTCCCTGCTGGGAGGGAGCACTGATAGTTCTTCAGTCACGTCCTAGACAGGAAACCATTATCTGCGCTTTATTGAACCTGTTGTTCCTTTTTTCATTCAGAAATGCCCCTCTTTTAAAGCATTGCTGGAGCAAACGAGGCCCGTTTAACTTCTGTGCTCTCATATGGTAATGTGTATGTGGCCTCTGGACGCCGAGTCAGCTGCACCGAGCCTCTCGCTCTGTCCACTTCTATAACTGGCCATTCAAAAATAAGTTGAGGGGCAGCAAGGGCAGTTTTGTTAACACCTTCCCAAGACAATGGATGGGGATAGTATTTAAGCTGTGAGAAATGCCAGGGTTTATGTTGGCCAGCTAGCAGTGGCTGCTCTAAATCTGCAATCTCTAAATCAGGATCTGTAGTTTGAATATCAAATGCTTTAGAAGAACGAGCAGATTACAGTTGCTGATACTAACTAATGTTTTTTTTTGTTTTTTTTTTTCAGGGATCCCCACGTATTAAAAAGAAAAGCACCAATGTGTTGTTTTCTTAGAGTGAAGAAATGTGATTGATGTGTAGAAAGGAGAACTAGTGTAATGTCACCCCATGTGCCAAGAGCATTGCGTGTTTCAATGTGTCGACACACTGGCCATGACACTGTTAGTGCTCTAAATACCAACATGGAAATGCAGTGAAATGAATCTCAACATTACAAGTGGCAGTACAGTGAAATCTGCGTCTATATTGATTCCTTTATTTGAAAAGAAAAAGAGACATTGGTTTATGGGCGTCTGTGGTTGCCTTTTTAACTTCTTGAAAACTGGAATGCAAAGTAGGTGCCCGTATTAACATGAAGGCTCTCTGTATGGTGAACTGAAAACCCGCATGTCTGTCCAAGGCATGCTGTTGTCTCAGTAGTATGGGTTCCGATGGGTTCTAGCCAGTTGTGGCCGCTGAACTTCAGTGAATCCAGCCCTGCTGGCTATCGCTTAAACAGGAACTACTCTGCATCTGCGTGGTTATTTTGGTATAGTTAATTGGAATAAAGCCCCAAAAGCTAATATCCGCTTCTGACGTGACTCTAAAAGGAATGTACACAGAGTTTGACTCAGTGTGGAAGAGGGTGTTGCTGGTGTGGCTATACACATTGTCAGGCTAGGAAATAATGGCAGATAGACAGATCTGTAAAACAAATACTGTAAATTCTTCTGAGTGTGTGTGTGTGTGTGTGTGTGTTTTCTTTTCTCTCGCTGCTGGATTGGCATTATGAGTGGGCCAGGCGGAGTTAGCAGTGTCTTATCTAAGGAAGTAACAGTCTGCCCTTATCAGGTTTGGTACAACTGTTCAACCCACCTGCCAAGAGGGGCGGAAGCCACTGTGCCTTAGACTTTTTTTTTGCCTTTGACTGTGGTTTTAGTGTTTCTTTTCATGTGTGTGTACAGTGTGGTGATGACGGAGAGCATTGAGTCAAATCAGCAGCTGCCTGTGTCTAAAACCGAACGTCTAAAAGTTCATGAGCCTAATTTGACATCACACGTGCTCTTGGTTCTCTTGGGTCTGTTCGTTTCTAGGTTTGAGAGAATAATGTAGTTTCTTTTTGACTGTCACGTTTTCATTCGTGCTTAGGCAAGCTGCATCTTTAAGGTTTGTTAAGGTCACTGTATCAGAATGCTTGTGATTTTACAGCTGTGTAAAAGGTTTATGCCGTAATGATTATTCTAACTGGGGTTGGCTCCACACCCAGCAGAGTGACGCGGTGAACTGCGTTTGGTAATGAGTCATCAAAACCCTGCCATGGAAGTGGGTTCAAACACTGTTTAAGCCCACCACCATGCCACTTCAGTGTATCATGGTTACGTTTTCATGTTCATAGCTGTTTTCTCATCGTTGCACTATTACTGTTATTGTGATAAATTGTCATGATACCCTACAAAACAAAAAGCGAATCCCTATGTCTGATATTTTTAATGACTGGAACTATATCTACCTGGGTTAAGATTACTGAAAGAAAATAACAGTTGTTTCTATATTGTCCAATGTCAATACATTTTTTTTGACAGCAATGATCTCCCGATATAATTCTAATATCATTGTGTATCCCTGCTGCGGGCAGGTTTGTACAGTTTATAAAGAGCTGGTAAGCAACAATAACCAGGGTGTAGTAATTTCATAAGGACATAGATATTTTTCGGGTCCGGTGGTACACACACCTCAAACTAATATTTCAGTTCAGACAAACTTCCCATTTCTTTAAAGACAAAGAATTCCTGCCTGTGATAGAAGCCTTCTGTGGCTAGACGTTGGAAGGCTAGAGCAAGACGCTGCCAGAAAAGAGCTCAGATTGCATAAGAACGGAACACTAGGAATTAAATGTTCGTATTTCATTCAAGCCAGATCGCATATGAGTTTGTTTAATGCTAGTGCAAGCACTGGAACTCCTGGCTGATTTCCATATTGTCAGTCCATATATTATTTAATTATTTCATTATTGTGAATCATTGTTAAATAAAAGAAAATGCATTTACACAGTGCTTAACGGTTCATCCAGCTGGTTAGGAACGATATGACGATTAGGGACGTAACAATACACATATTTTAGAACGTCGTGTAGTTTGAGATCCAGAATTGATTTGTTTGTGTCTATTGAATGTGTTGAGCTCTATTAACATTTAGCTCATTAATATACTCATGCGATCGAGCTCTTCCTTCTTATCTATGTTAGTGACACATGGTACCAACAGCTGCTTTCACACAGTATCTGCTGAAAAAACAAAAATATTGTGGGTGCATCCCTAATTTGTGACCTGAATGTGTGCATTACAGACAAACGTCTATTTCCTCATTTTCAGCAACAGGGCTGCAGTTACAACTCAAACAAATCTATGACCCACTTGAGCTCTCTGCTTTTTGAATGCCTTAGCACAGTGACGTCAAACATTCTGAAACCATTCTGAAAACGTCTGTTGGACGGGGCTGTATATGTGGACAGGCCTCTCGTGTTGTAGTTTTGCAATCCATTGTGGCCTGCGTTGATTGCAGCAGCCAGTGTTTGCAGTGTCTGAATAAAATGCTAGACTGCACCAGCCCTTCTGAGGAAGCACCAGGCCTGTGTTTTGTGGCCACAAATTATATGAGACTCTAAAAGCTGTTTCCTCTCTCTCTCTCTCTCTCTGCCGTTTGCTAGGCAAATTGTGAAAACTTTCTGAGGAGTGTTAAGTTGTCCGTTAATGCCCTCACGTAGCCTTACTTAATGCTGACCTCTTTCAAGGAGGTCAACTCATACACTCAGACACTGATAGTGCACAAAGCACTGCTTTAGTACAGACAACAGAAGCACAAGGTTCAGGATCATCAGATCCTCAGAAGTCTTAGAAAGTTGTAGATTAGTTTTGTTGTTTTTATGGAAGATCATAAAATGTACGAAAGTGTCTTTCTTGAACAGTTAGAGGTATAAAATTCAAAGAATTTTGCAACAAGCAAAATGCAAAATTGTCCTTAACCAAAAATATCTAGCCTCCAGTGGTCTGATAAACTAGGGCTAATGATTCATGCACATATCTCAGAGCATCTCATTTTGATTTTGTGTGAATTAAATAGACATGTGCTTTGCTGTGTGGTGGACTTATGGTACTTTTTTTTTTCACGGCTTTAGATTGTAAAATGGTATCAAAGTCATCGACTTTGACTGCAACTGCTTCATTTTTTGTTGCTTTTTCCTGTATAGCTCAATGTTGTCTAAAATCTATTTAAAGCTAATCTATATATAATCTATATATATATATATATATATATGTGTGTGTGTGTGTGTGTGTGTGTGTGTGTGTGTGTGTGTGTTAACATGTGACTTCATCGATATAAATATATTTACATACTAATACACCACATCACTCTTTCTTTTCTGGATACTGAGTGGAGTATAAAGTTCAATATAAATATTTTTGAGTGGATAACGCACAAGTTTCAGTTAAGTCATTCTATGCACATATGTGCTGATTATTTCTTTATATTGGTGCTTGTGTTACACGCTAAAGAATTAAATAAATATAAAAAAATACATTTAATTAAAGACACCAATGTGCTGAGTAGCTGTTAACTGGGATACAAGGAACACTCCAGCACGTTAGCACCACCGCACTTCTCATGACTCAGTAGCTAAATGATTATTCATCTGAGAAATATGATCTTCACTCAGATCATCATCTCAAGATCAGCACTCGCAGGAGTAGAAGAAGCAGCAGAACC
The DNA here is from genome assembly GCA_037576975.1 of Alestes dentex. Taxonomy (NCBI): domain Eukaryota; kingdom Metazoa; phylum Chordata; class Actinopteri; order Characiformes; family Alestidae; genus Alestes; species Alestes dentex. The sequence continues at coordinate 6,560,480 of JBBIGA010000146.1, forward strand.
AGTGCCAGAAATGTTGTGTCCCAATACTCAAACTGCTCGTGTGTGCCCTAGAGAGAGAGCTTTCTACTGACTTTACCCATTTGATAACTATCATGTGTTCCCACGTCTGCAAAGTATATTCTGTGTTTTTGGTTGAATGGCAAAACCAGTAGTGTACCTATTTAAAATCTTCTGTCCGAGATAATTAACAGTTGATCTGCTATTGATAATTTTTTGCTGTATCCCGCTGTTGTCCTGTACAACACTGCTGTACTGTAATCAAACTAGTAATAGGTGATAATAGGTTAATCTAGTATAGAGTTTCTTCTAAAAGCCTTTTTCAGTCTTGATTCCAGTATACAACAAATAGTGTATTTTGTACCGTTTGTACGTTTCATTATAGTCGCTGTGTTTCTCTGAATGGCTGAATCATGGATGCAGAAAATGCAAATGGTACCGCACTGTGTATTCAGTGGCAGTTTGAGGGACTGTTGGTACTTTTAAGGTAGAATGGCTGGTCTCTTGGGATGAGCCATTAGCCTAGCATGTACCCCAGCCCGCTTGCTGTGTTTCTGTATCCTCTATCACTTCCATACCCGCCTCACTCGCGCTGCTGCAGTAGACAACAATGCTGACTCAAAGACTGGCCCTTGCAACAAGCCTCTGTTGCTGATTGCATTAAATGCTTGTGATATTTATTAAATTCCAGCAGTGTCTAACAATGGTACTTGTAAATATACGTAACAATAATTATTGTTATTATATGGAGCACTGACATATGTTTATCCAAATCAGGGAAGCCCAAATCTGGCCCTGGAGGGCCAGTGTCCTATTAGTGTAAGTCTTAAGGCAAGGAAGGATACCTGTGATAGCAACATTGGGGCAATGACTTGGTTTTTGCAATTCCTTTAGGTTATCGTGACCTTGCTTATCAACACAATCTCTTGCATCTGTGTCTCAAAGCCGCCTCCTTTAATTAATATGTGTCATTGTATTTGTTTCCTGATGATTCACTTGAGATAAAGGCACATGTCAGGGTTACAGGTATTACATTTGCCTTTGTGTGAGTCATGTGCTCCTGTGGAAGCTAAGGGTTCCTGTGCTGTGCAGGAATTCTACTGCGGGGGCTTATGGGGAGATTACAGCTGTCTATTGCATTTCATGTCGAGGCACAATAAGCAAGCCTGTTGTTGTATGCGGATCTTGAACACTACACATGGTTTTTCGTTTTTGTTTGGCAGTGCTTTTCTATAGGTACATCTGGCGAGCTCTCTCTCGAAGCGGATGTAAGGAATGTTGGAGGTGTAGGTGTTTGCGTGCTGTATGGGCTCCAGAAACCTTTTGGTGTGCCTATAGAGTGTGTAGGTGGATTGTTTGATGTGGAGGTGCACAGTAACTACACTGTTTCATGCTAGGTTGATCTCCCTCTCTTCTCCCACACACATAGACACACACACACACACACACACACACACACACACACACACATACACCCTCCCACAGCATATGTGGGTGTCGTTGGCTGTAGCTTTAGCTGAAGGTGTAGGTGTGTTGGAGCCACACTGTGTAGAGATCACATTCTTTTTCTTTTTCCGCACCGGAGAGGAAGAAAGAAAGCAACGGAGAGGAGAGGGGAGAGAGAAAGAGAGAGAGAGAGAGAGAGAGAGAGGAATAGAGGAATTGAGAGCAAGAGCGGATTGGGCTGTAGGCCGGCGGCTGAAGGCAGAATGGCTGCCTGCCGATGACTCATCCTCCACCGCTCCATGTGTTTGTCAAGGAGACTGAATCATCCGACGTTTGTGGGGATAGCTGAAGCTTCGCTGTGCGTTCCAGGCAGAGCCAGTGACCATGGGTGAGCCCAGTCTCTGTCCTTCGCTCACCCGGGACAAACCTGCACCACCGATGCCCTGAGCGACGCCGCCGGATGTGCAGAGATGAGTGAGAGCAGCCGGTAAGCTCAGTCGCGGCTGGTTTTTCCAGATTGTTCTGCGATCGAGTGGCGCTCCTGCCGTTTCATCCTCCTCCTCCTCCTCGTTTCCTCTGTCTGTTTCTCCGTCTCTGCCACCTCCGTGCGCTGCAGCATTCACGGCTGCCTGTTGTGTTTTTGGAGGACAGGGGAGGTGGTCTGAGTGGATGCTGTTTCAAATTGCAAGGCTCTAGTGTGTGGGTGTGAGGGGGCGTGTGCACGTGTGGGTTACCAAGGACTGTGCCATGGTTTGTCACAGGCCGGTGAAGGCAGGTCCGTAGGCTGCGCAGAGAGCCTACGACCAACAAGGACGTAGGGCACCATGATTAGCTGAAGCATTTGAGGCTTCTGCATTGATTCTTGTATTTGTGTGGAGGAACACGCAACATAGAACCATCAAGCTGAACCAGACCCATAACTTTGGGGTATCCAGCTCTGGTCCTTGAGAAGTGGTGTCAAATACAGGTTGTTGATTTTAGTAGATGGACGAAGAGATTACTATCTGCCAGTTTGTGCTGGACTAAGGCCTTGAGCTGGACACCCCTAGGGCCAGAGCTGGACACCCTTGTTCCACAAGGATCAAGAAAGATCTTGTCAATGTACCACACGATCCCAACCATTGCATTTAATATTAGACCATAATCTTCCTTATTACCGAGGCCCTTATTACAAGTTTGAACCTCTGGGCCTATCGAACCAGCATCTCAACACAAACCTTACCCACCAGCTTGTGCTTTCACAGCCTCCCCACAGAGGACTGACCACCCGCAGTCAAGTGCAGAGGTGGTCAGGGCAGGAAAACTTAAAAAGCCAACTGCATTCCTATGTAACCGTCTACCACCTTCTGCCTAATCCACAAGCTTAGTACACTCCTACTCACCCTCAGCCCAGCAGGACCGGAAGCAGCCACTGGGCCAAGGTGCATGACCAAGAGTTTCTGTGTGCTTTTTTGGTGATATTAGAGCAGGAATGTGCTGACTAACTTTTTGTCTCCAGATACCTGACGGCTAATATACCATTGTTTATTTTCAAAATTATGCAAATTTGTAATTGTATTGTTTAGAAGGTTATAAAATTTCAGTGTTACAATTGTAACCATTTCAATTGTGTATCCATCACATCTGGCCAAAGTTCTGATTTGTATTGCTGCTGATTCCTGATTCAGTAGATCTGATCATCTTCTCTATATTAGAGTGTGTGTTCTAACATGGGACTTTGACTTACACTTAGCTTGAGGTTTTCCAAGTGATTGCCTTTACAAAAGGTCATAACTGACCTGTGTTTTGAATTGGAAGTTCACAAGTTTTGATTAATGTGTTATAAGGTTTCTTGTACTGAAATGCAATGTTTTGTGTGACTATGTTATGCACTCTGAATTTTTTGTCTTGAATTACCCATTGATCACATTTATCTGGTTGTGCTAAAGCAAAGTATTCACTCTTTGTGATTTCTTGATATTGGAAGCAATAACATTAGACAAAAACTCTTAACGGATCTGATTTCCTAAGGATTCCCAGAGCTCTTCATTCACGATCCACCCTGAGATAAAATGGGAAACGCCTGGGAAACGGCAGAAGTTTGCGTCTCTGATTCAGCTCTATGAGTATTGACAAGAAATGATTGGATTAGACTCTAGCCGTGCCATCGTGATGTTCTTCTTTGTTGAAATCACCATAACTTGGGGAAGAGGTGGCGACTTATTATTTAGGACTGTGAGAATGGGCACAATTGTGCATTGTAAGGCCACTATTGTCCGCTATTGTAACTGGGGTGTCCCCTGATCGTAATCAAATAGACTAAACTATGGAGAGAAAAATCTGACTGTGATCTGCTGACTTCACTTCTCTCTTCTCCGGCTCTCTGCTGGCTTGCACGTCCACCAAAAATACCCAGCAGGGTACACAGGGGATCCTGCAGTGTTCACCGTCATTTTTCACTTCAGCCTAAATGGCCAGTGTAGTCATAGTCTGGACAATTAGGGCAAATCCAAAGAGCGAGTATATTGTCTCTGTGTCACATTGGTGGTTGGGAGGAACCACGGTGTTGTCCTGATTGCATATTCCTGTGATTAGTCTGGAAAATCTCACTACTTACTGTAGATTAGTGGTCAACAGTAACCTTTTTAATGCTCAGCTGACAATGGTGATTTCCCTTTGAAGGTATACCAGGGGACTGCACACTTTTAGTCATTGACCTTTATTTAACTGTGTCAGTCAGTCAGATTGCCATGTGACTTACAAAGAACAGTAAGACCATTTATGATGTCATGTTGATCATACGGGAGTTTCTGTAGGCTGTGGTGTGAAATGGTGTGCATATATAGGAATTCCTGGAACAGCACTACTCAGCAAATGACTGCTAGAGCAAATCTTACACATTTAAAAAATGTCCTCATCAGTGTTGTTTGAGGAACTTTCAAGATGAGTGCATTGTGAGTCTTCTGAAGAGTCAGAGACCTTCGTGTGCTCTCTAACAAACGGTCATTTCAAATCATTCATCATTAATTTTAAATGACACAATTTAAGTAATACAGATACTGATCCAGGTTGAAAAAAAGAGACGCACACTTTTCAACTTCGATTCAGTGGCTTAGTCACCAAATGAAATGGTATCCACTCATATATGAAGATATGATGCCCTGACTTTACTTTCAAACGTGCATCATTTTCACATAAATAAAACACATCAACACATTTTGACCTTTTTTTCTTACTTTTCTTACTCATGTGGAAAAGGGCACACACATTTACATCTAATAAATTCAATACGTCATGATTTTTCTTTGCGCTTTCAATGCTGTTATATAGGGCTGGGATGCTAAGCAAATTTGAAAAAAGAGTATCAATACATATCAGTAATAAATCAATAAATATCACTAATAATCAATAAATATCAGTATTTCCAATTATTATTTTTAAAACCATGAGCAATTACATTTTTACAGTTACATCTTAGTTACATGTATGGCTGTTTCAGTTTTCACCAGAAGGCCCAAGTTTACGACCAAAATAAGTTTTGAACATTAAGTACACATTAATATTGTTAATCTTTCACATCTATGCTACATTGGCCTGGCTACGTCTGCTGCTCTGAATTGAAACAGTGCCTTAAATTCCTCCTACCGCCACCACCCAAAAACACCTTTACCTTTACATGACATTTAGCGTATTAAATATTGCACCCTAAGTAATTCTGATTCATAAATATGAACTCAAATGGTATGAAAAGACAAGTCTTGCTGTCATCAGGGCTTAGTATCACCAGCAACTTCACAACATGATGTGTATTACAGTACAAGCGTTGCAATACAATACAAAAAAGCACACGAGACGCGTAAGTATTTGTACCTATATGCAAGTGTGTGAGTGTCTGGCTGTAAAACTATCACTGAACAACAGAATATTCACTTATACGCCTGAGATTAAATACAGCACAGTGACATCGTCAGTTTGGTCTTTAGTAGCACCACAACGCAAAGCAGCTCTACAAACACAAAACTTCAGTGCTAATGGCGTGTGTTTGTCTATGGCCCTGTTCACACCTGGGATTAACGTGTGTCTTGGGTGATCCATTTACAAGTGGACAGTGCTCAGTTCATCGGTTCACACCTGCCATTAGAACACACGTCTCCACATGCGCCCCGAGTGCCTGCTTGGAGTTGAGTCTTACTTCTTAGTTCTGCACGTAAATAAGCTGTGTTTCGTCTGTATTTGCAAAGACCAAATACTCTGTCTTTACCTGGCAGCAGACAGCAGTGCACGTCCTGTGCTAAGTATGAAATTAAAAGAAGAAGAATATGCCTATTGATGCACTTTGATAAGACGCTGCTGTCGTGCGAGTGAGCACCGCTTACGCAGAGGGACGAGAGTTGAGTAGACGGTCCTTCAGTGTGGCCCAGGACTCGTTTGCATACACAGTGCTAAAAGAATGCAGCCAAATGTGGCCCAGACCACCACGGGATGTGATCTCAGTGAACGGATCTTCATTTATGCCTGTACTTAAAGTGGCCTTACAGTCATGTGTGAACACACGACAGCCCAACAAACAGTGTGAACAAAGTGAATTTTTTTTTTCTGCATTTAACCCATTCACCCAGCGAAGCAGTGGGCAGCCACGGAGGGGGGTACCTTGCTCAAAGGTACCTCAGTGGTGCCACGGGCAGTCTTTGTATTAAAACCCACAGCTTTCTGATGGCAGGGGCAGCTCCCTAACCACTAGGCCATCAGCTGCCCCTTGTCCACTTGATCAGCCAAGATGCCGGTCAATACCAGGCGTGAACAGGGTCTATGATATATTCCTCTATAGACATTTTGAACACAGCTCTAACCTTTATGTCCTTAGGTGACATTTGTACAGTCAATATTTCCCTTGCAAATAAAAGGAACTTGTTTTATTACTGTCTTTCTTACACTGGAATTATAATTGGTGATGACCTGAGATGCACAGCAATTACCCCCTCTATACGGAAGTCTAGACACCACTGCTACACTAAGAAGAGTCCTTGGTCAAGACTCTTAACATTAAATACGCCTACCATTCTAGGTCAAGTGTGTTTACTGAAAGATTTGTCAAAATTGTTATGTCTGATGTGCCGCAGATCACTGCACTTCTTTTCTAGATTATAATGAATAAAGTTACCATTATTGGCATAGAAACTCCGTATTGGTTCATAAATCTAAAACAGTTGCTAAATGATGTGATGGTCATGTCAGGACAGTCGTCTTGCCCATCGTGAGGAGAATAATATTCTGTTTTTTCAGCACAACTGAGTGCAAGGCAGCTGAATGAAGGCGGGATGCATTGCTAGACCAGTGCGCTCTGAATGTGCATGCAGCGGAGCCTCCAGCACACTGTGTTTAGCGAGTTGTTGTGAGTGTGTTTGAGCTGTTGCTTGGCTTTGATATGGCTGGGGTGTGACGCTGGCCTTGGGCCTGCTCCTGTGCACACGGCCCCGAGCACAGATGGGAAAGAGGACGCAGTGAGACACCTTCCAGCCTGGGATAGCAACAAGCAGAGGGAGTCATGGCTTCAGACGCCTTCGTACATTCTGTTACTCCTCTGTGTGTATATGTTTGCACTCATGCATGTGTGCGTGTGAGTGTGTGTGTTTTACTCTGCGTCTGCTGAAGGCATGTAACACTATAACCCTTATTTTTCGCCCCACATGCCAGATGGTAGGTGCCCCATAATGCTAAATAGGACGTGCAAAACATAATCAGATACTGGAGAGATTAGCATCACTGTAAGGAGATGCTCAGAGTACTAATACTGCCCACTGGCCGGAACATATGAAGGAACAGATTTGCCCTTGTGTCTGAAATTCCTCATTATAGGAGTTTACTTGCTGTCGTATAGATGTTTATGCAGTCTCTTTAATTTGCTCATCTTGTATGTGACTTTTACTCTTGAAGCCTAGGTTTATTGTCCAGTAGCTGCTATGAGTTATCCAGTAACAATCATATAGTTATTATAGTGAAGAATTAAAGGCGTCAGTTGACATACGTGGCTGGCCCTTAGAGTTCAAGAGGTTAAGCCTCTTCCTACATATGTGGATGGAGGTGATAAACACAGCCATGGTTTTAATATAAACTGGAGTCTTGTGTGTGTGTGTGTGTGTGTGTGTGTGTGTGTGTGTGTATCAGATCAGTATTGCATATTGGCATCAGCCCAAATTTCAGGCTGCTGAGCTGGAAAAACTGGAAATGGGTCTTATTTAAGAGTGAAGAAAGCAAGTGGACTTGGTTGCAGGCCTTCTAGGCTTAGAATGACCTTCTTTACTTGTTTGAGTGATCGATATCGTGCCACACATTTCTGATCATTTCTGCACTCAATTTTTCATCAAATATATAAGCAATGAAGAGAGTAACCAAAATTTGAATGATTACTGATTCAGTTTCTCAGCTGTAGTATTTATGCTTATAGCAACAAGTTCCCTCTAGGAAAATTCCAGGTTCTAGACTTCAGTTATGAGCTCATGAAGAGTAGGGTGGCTAGGCCTCCTTCAAAGAGAGTAAAGTGAAGGTCTTGAGTCTAGAAAACTACCATTATGTGAATCATGCAGCTAGCAGAATGTATGATGCTGGTGCTCTTGCATACATGGCGTGGGTTTGAGATTAGGTTACCCTTGTGAATCGTTTACATACCGAAGGCTTAAAAGAAATAGAAATAAACCACGTAAATGCATTCTTCTACTGCTTTTCCATTTTGTTGTATTGGTCCAAGCTGTCCGAAGTTCTAGTCCATCTTTTGCGATAAACTAACTACAACATTAGGTTACTTACTATGGTAATGGGTAAAAAAAAAAGTTGGTAGCTAAAATGTTAAAAAATGCCATAAACGTAAGAATATATTGGGAGTGACATCTTTTTGTTAAAAGCATGTAGACTAGTTTTCCAAGTCGGACAAACCCATTATACTTAGGGGTATAACGATACACTACCACTATTCATGATACTGGGTTCATGATTCAGTAGTCGATATTTGAGCAAAATCTGAAAGAAGAAAATGAAGGTTAATTCATGTCATCTTGCACAACAGGAGTGCAGTAGGAGTGCAGGAGTAGGTTGTTGGTGCTGGTTCTTTGTCACCTTTGGCATTCAAACAATGCACTAGCATTAGATATCATGATCATAGGATGTCCATTCTCCAGTCCATTCTTATCACATTTTTTGCATTGCAGTATCACATCAGTGTCATGACTGCACCCATATTTCAATCAAATGTACGATACATGATTGGTCATTTTCTCAATAATGTTACCAGTACACTAATAAGATGATCAGTTGTAAGTTTTATCCTAGTGGAAGGCTAAACAAACATAGTAGACAGAGCTCCACCTGCTGGTTCTAATTTTATCGGTACATTTTTATATTTAATTTGTTTTAGCTAATCACTTCTTTACTGTCGATTCTCAGTTGTCATACTTCTCTGTCTAAAACAAACAAAGAGACAGCGCTATATAATATAAAATAACCTCTTATTATTTTTCTTATTTCTTTATAGGTGCTCTTCTTAAATAGGTTTTTTTATGTGTTGGAACTTTATTCTCGTGCTGAATATGGTATTTTGTTTTCAATTAGTTTCAGTTATTGTATAGTCCAAGGGGGATCAATTTAAAATTTTGATCCAATTTTGTATAGGAGATACCGCTATCTGGAGATACCGATATTGTTGTTATTGTTGCTGGTTTTTTTTTTAAATGTAATGAAAACAACAGTTTATTTCAACTGAGTAAGTATACTTTCTGTAGAAAAAGTATGGCAACTCCATAAATAATCTGAAAAAATTGAACAGAGTGCACAGCAATGCTAACTGCTAGTAAGTAGAATTCTAGTTCAAAGAGTGCAAGGGCAAATTAACAACTGTTTCATAATGTTTTCCAAGTGAGTATTGGCAATAAAAGTGCAAGAAGTTTGTAGAGAAATATCTACACTGTCAGAACCCTATATTATGATGCACAAAACTCAGAAAATGAAGAATCTGTTTAGTGTGTGAACTGGAAATGGGGAAAATTGAGTACATAAAATGGATGAACCTACATGGGTATTGTCAGAAAATTGAAATACGTATTGGATGTGATCCATGCAAAATGGAGGAAAACAATTTTGACCGATTTGCCCTGTGTGGAGGAGAAATTGCAAATGACATTGTCCTCCAGACTTCCCACGGTACTGCCTAATGAAGATGCACGAGAGTCTAGAAGGTTTATGGCTCGGTCCACAACCTCTGAGCCAATTTACTGTCTTTTATACTGCTATTTCAACTCCAATATCTACATAGATGCATCACTGGCTTCAGGCTACTAGATAGCTACTTTGTTCAGTTCTAGCTAGCTGTGTACGTAGAAAATTGACTTTAGCTTAGTGCTCACCTCATACACAAGCAGTGTACCACTATTTTTGAGACTTAAAAAAAGCATGTCGGCTTGTGACGTAGGTTGCAAAGAACCTGTGGAATGTGGATCGGTAACATCAGTCTGATATGTGATAAAGGAAATTATGTCAGTCTGAGATTGAATGAGTGGATGCTTAGTAGCTTGGCCATCTGAAGCTGATGATGAAAGTTATTGCATATAGCTGATATTAATAAAATGAAACGAGATATCGGCCAACGAATTGTCCCACTAATCTCGTCCTCATTGCAACCCCACTCTGAGATTCTTTCAGTCACCTGAAGAGTACAGTGTACACTTTGCAGGGGTGAGGATTTTAAAATTGAAGAAGAGAAAGCAAGAGAGATGTGTTTTTGTGAATTTCCACATCACAGATGGATAGAATGACTCATACACAGACCCATGCACACATACACACATACACACACACACACACACACACACACACATACACACACACACATCAGTGACATTTTCTATCTCCTGCCTGCGTTTGTGACAAGTGACAAGTGCTTCAAGTTCTGTCCTACGTCTATTTTAGTGAGGTTTAATTTTGTTAGATTGCCATTTAGCTTTTGCCCACAACTGTGGATCCCACATAGTATTCATTTAACTCATTGTAGAGTAAATGTTACTGATTCCAGCCGTGGATTGCCTTGGTAGGGACACAGTATTGGAGAGCAACTGGGACGTGCACTCATCTGCTGAGCTCTGCCATGGTGTCCTTCAGCAAGCCACTGGGTCCTTAGTGGCTCCAGAGGAGCTGCAGCATTGCTGCTTGAAGTTCCCTGCCCACCCTTTTGTCCATTTTTGTTTGCCAGTAAGCGGGTTTGCGGAAACCTTTGTCTCGGTCGATTACATCTATCTAAAGGGAAAAACCTAAGGGTATTTTTTCTTACCTGTTCCTCTAACGGTATTTCAAGTGTAATTCTTCAAATGAAAATAGGTTCTACCTCATTAAGGGGAATTTTTCTAAAATTTCTGCTTAAATAAATCACAATGTAAATAAGGTTTTGATGGGAAACGGACCTTTCTGGAGAAACGGTTAGACTCAGAATGGTTCATGGTGGTGGTGATAGGAACCAGACATCTGAAGCCTTTAATGCCCCTAAAGATTACCTCTAAGAAAACTATTGTCTGATTCCAAAAACATTGGTTTATGGTAGTTTTGAGGGAAACAAAATACATTCATGTTTGTACAATGTACTGAAGGAAATGTGCAACTATTTTATTATTATCAGCATTACAAATAAACCACTGCACACCACATAAACATATAACCACTGTGAAGAAAACGGAGTTGGCAAGCGTTTCACAAAAAATGTATTTTTTGTCTCAAAATTTGAACTGCACAAATGAATATTGAAATTCCCCTTAATGCTACTGTCATAAATATGTTATTGTCACTGGCAAGGAGTGTTGTAAACTGGTAGATGAGTCATTAGGGCTTTGACTGACCTTTTCTTTTGACGTGCAAGGCTAAAACGATGCATTGTTCTTCTGAAAATTAGCTACATTGGGGTGAGCCCCAGTATTCGTCTGCACACACTGCATTAATCACACCACCAGCTGCAGATTAGACTGTGATGGCCCGTGCCCCTCACCCCTCGAGTGCTTATGAGGAACACCTCGTTTTATTGGGCTTTGTGTTTGATTTGATTTTAATTACAGATTGATATCCGATGACTTTGGCATGTGGAGGCTCCTCAGTTTCACTCCTTCTCAGCGCCAGTACATTAGACGGGCCATCTCCCTTTGGACCTCCCCAGTCATTAATTCTAATCCCATAGTGCTTATTACTCTCTCTATCTCTCTCTCTCTCTCTCTCTCTCTCTCTTCCTCTCTCTCTCTCTATCTCCCTCTCC
>JBBIGA010000146.1:6572280-6586611 GCA_037576975.1 Alestes dentex
GTGTGTGTGTGTGTGTGTGTGTGTGTGTGTGTGTGTGTGTGTGTGTGTGTGTGTGTGTGTGTATGTATGTGTGTGTGAGGGAGAGAGGGGGGCTCTTAATGCCTTCCTTTTGTGCTTGGAGAGTATTGATTTAGTGGCTCTTTGCTCCTGAGACGTGGCCTCGCCTCCTTACCCGTCGGCTCTCTCTCTCTCTCGCCTTCACTTTCTCTCTGTCTCTCTCACTCTCTCATTCTCTCCCTCCCAAGTTAATTATTGAACACATTGACTCAGGTTACCATATAAGGCTGACTCCTGGCTTGCTAAGCATTACAGAGGAAGAATGGGAGAGAAGACTCGCTGAGCTGTTTGCATTGCCAAGTGGAGTGAATGCAAAAGTAAACTGTGCCCAAGCTTTTGACTGGTTCCTGTGCAAATACTTTAAGAGAAGCATTTTTTACATTGATTTGTTTGCTGGCCATGAGTAGCGTATACATCTAAAGAGTGCATTGTAGGAGTCTCACCTTGACATTGTCTATGTTGTTGATTCTTGATTGCTTCAGTGGTATGAGTGACATAATGCAGTGTTGTTTTGTGCGAAACCCCAGATGAATGGAAAATGTACAAGTGGTTCTGGAGTTTACTCTGTTCACATGCTTGAGAGGACTAAAGTTTGTCTCTCTCTCTCTCTTTCTCTCTCTGTCTATGTCCTTCTCCCTCCCAGTGACAGTTACATCGTGCGCGTCAAAGCGGTGGTCATGACCAGGGATGACTCGAGTGGGGGTTGGCTAGCGCAAGAGGGTGGCGGACTCAGCAGAGTGGGTGTGTGCAAGGTGATGCCTGCCGAGTTGAGTGGCCACAGCGACTTCCTCATACACGGAGAGCGCCTCAAAGACAAGCAGGTAATGTGGCTCGCTCAGGTCTCAGGAATTGTCTTGAACAGCGTCCCGTCACCTGGTTCACTGCACAAACACGACACGTCATAAGCTACATGCAACCTCCCTTTTCCACTCTTAACTGTACTGTTGTTTACCTGGCCATACCATTCCTGAGACACTCGTACTGTCTAATAGGTCCAACAAATCTGAAGTGCTTTTTTAGAGAAGAAAAAAAAAAAATGTGTAAGAGCGAGGTTGCGCCAGGGCCATGTCTTCGGAGGCATTAAAGTTTCAAGTTGTCTGTTGCTCACAGGCCTTGTTGTTCTGACTGGCAGGTGATTCTGGAATGTTTTGTCCGGAAAGATTTGATCTACACCAAGGCCACACCCACGTTTCACCACTGGAAGGTGGACAACAAAAAGTGCGGCCTCACGTTCCAAAGTCCCGCCGACGCCCGTGCCTTTGACCGAGGGGTGCGGAAAGCCTTAGAGGACATAACAGAAGGTAATCGCAGCTGCAGCAGGAAGCTTTCAAAATTAGGAATGCACGTCTTATGGTCCAAAATCACTAGAACACTTGGCGTCTAGACTCCTGTCTACCCTTTTTATAGGGTACTTTATGATACTCCGTATTTCATCAATATATGCTTAAAATGTTGTATATACTCACCTTATTATGGCTTCAGATATCCATTCACTGATACTCAACCCACCATATTATGTTCACCTGTTTCTCTGAACCTTTATCAAACAAGGGGTCCCTGAGAACCTGTGATGTTTTAATGTCTGAGCAATGACTGTGGACCGAAGTTCACATTTTTCTGAGAAGAAGAGAACTAGATAATAGATAATATGCTGTTTAAAAATAAAAAAAGAGAAAATAAGATTTGTAATTTTGTAACTGCTATTAAATTCAAAAGCATTTATTAGGTGACAGTTTCATTACTTCTGTGTACATTTATTCATCAAGCCAGTAGATTCTCCGGTAGCATGGACATTTCATTTGTAGCATGTCTGAAACTGCTTCAGTATGCTTAGAGTGTGATGTGTGATGTCATGGGACATCATGAAACGAATGCACTTTTATGTATGTACTAACTAGAGATGGGATATCTTTATCAGCGAGTTGTCATCTGCCTGATGTCAGCAGACAATGCTGTATTAGATTTGTATTGGACAATACTCGCGGTTTCAATAAAAAAAAAAAAAGAAAAAAGTGTTATCATGTATGTTATCATGTACTCTTGTACCAGCCAGTATATCAGTACACAGAATGCGGATACACCCATCAGAACACAGCCTGCTCTTAATCTGCGAGGAAGGTTTGAGTCTAAGGTTTTGTAACCGGTGAAAAGTGAAATGGTGAAATGATTGGTTTAATTTGTCATTTGATAATTGAAAGAAGAACTTCAACTCACACTAGACTCTTAGAGACTGGGGACTTTACGTCAGATTGTGACACTTTTTTTACACGCTTGGTGTAATTTTGCTTTCATCATGAAAAATACATGTTCCATTCCGCAAGCACACTGCTGAGGCATGCCGCAGCCTTATCTGAAGAATACTTACAGGCCTGTGGGGGATCTAAATGTGGCTAGCTGTATAACCAGCTGCACAGAGAATACACAAGCCGCATGTTGACAGTGTGAATGTGATACAGACCTTGGCGATCGGGTCTGGAATGGCCGCTCGGAGTTGGGTTTCATCCTGCAGTCACATGTGACCAGTTGTGCGTGTTTCGCTCTGTTTTTGTCTCTCTTCTCTTCTCTTTCTCTGTCCGTCTGGCTCACTCTGCGTGCACGCTATCTCTCTCTTCCTCTGTCTGTCCACCCCCACTCACCACCCCTAACAGACAGGATATGTGAGGTTCTGTCCGCTCATGTCTCCTTTGTGTGTGTTTTATTTTAGGTTCCACAACTTCCTCTTCAACACTCCAGAATGAGGCAGAGTTGGGCGACGATGATGTATTCACAGTAAGCGCCTTTTTATCTCTCGGAGGAAACACTTGCCAATTTGCCACTTCCGTTTGTGAAGACGTTACTTGCCCTCCCCGTAATGAAAAGACTTCAGTACAACGATATTCAAAGATGATATTCCAATGTATAATTGCAAAACGCAGTTTCAGTTAGAGCTGGGCGATATGACGGTATTCATCGTTGTCATGATGTCTCGTTACATCACGATATGCTTTTCTGAGAATATCGTGGATATTGTCAGTTCTTGAATCCTGAATCACCACATGCTTCATTAGACAGAGAACCTAATTAAGCAAGTGTGGGAAACATTGAATAAAAATTGTTGTACTGTTTTTTTTTTTTCCTAAATGTGACTTTTGTTCCGTCATGCCTGTTCTTAATTTTTCGAGAAAAGTGAAACTCTGTAGTTCATATCATGTAATGTGAACATTATGAAGTGTCATGATGCGTGCATGTGAGTGTGTGTTTGTGTACGTGTGTATAGAACAGACTTTGGTTGTTGCCCACTGCATGCCATAGCCTGTATCCTACTGTATAACATATCCTGACACTTGACTCTTACACTGAACCCTGCAATAACCACAACATGCAGTGATTTATTGTTTTAGTATATTTGTTGCGCACTAGTGTGTTATGTGTCTTATGTGTGTGAGAGTGTGTATGATGTAAATGTAAGTATATGTTTGTGTGTATGTGGGTATATATATATATATACTTTGAGTGGAATGGAGAGATTGAATGACATTGGTCCTAAATTTTACCATTCTCACCCACATAGTTCACTCAAGTCCTCTTCCCTCCAGCTGTTTTTTCACTGTGTGTGTGTGTGTGTGTGTGTTTGTGTATGAAGCATCCCAGAAAAGGCCCGGTCCTTGTGATATTTTTACCCTGCAGAGGCTGCAGTTGGAGAGATGGCCCTTTGTTTCAGCCGAGATGGTGGGAGCGATAACAGGACGCAGGGCACTTTTCCTGTAGCTTTTTCATTTTTTTTCCTTTTTCTTTTTCTTTTTTTACTCTGACGTCCTCCATTCTCTTTCTGTCTCTGTCTCTGTGTCTGTCTCTGTCTCTGTCTCTCTCGGTCTCTCTCTCTCTCTCTCTCTCTTTTCCGTACCCTTTTTCAGTCCCAGTCACGGGAGACGAGGAGCAGCAGGCGGGGTCAGGAGGTGACTTCCTGCTCCCCTCAGTAAAACTATCATTAGCAGCTGCTTCCTAGCTAACTGCCATCCTGATTTACTGCCGCCCAGGGCAGGGGGAGGGGCTGGTGGGGAGTGTGTCTGTGTGTGTGTGTGTGTGTGTGTGTGTGTGTGTGTGACTGTGTGGAGAGGCGGGGGTGCGTGCAGGGGAAACCTCATGGCTCCTCTTCCCCTCACTGTCTGTCTCACTTTCAGGCCAAAAAGAATCGGCGGCTGAGCCAGGCACTCCGAGCGCTGAAGGAAACTCAAGCCACGGGTTCTTTCCGTCCCAGAATTCACGCACCCCAAACAATCTTGAGTTGGATCTTTTTTTAGAGGAGGAGTGAGGGGTCATTCCTTTCAGTTCAATGTTCAAATGGAATATGATTTTACATCACTCTTATCGAGCCGGTGTTTCCCTGAGCCAGCACAGTGCATGCTTTTACATTTTTGCATAGAGAGAACCGTTCTGCACCTCTGTGTCTTAACTGCAACCGGTGCAGTTGGCAGCGGGCAGGGACTGCCACTGATGACCTTTCCAAATATTGCTGGTGGGAGGCAAGTGGCCGCAGACAGCAGAAATGCTGTTCCGGATTTACAGCTCGGAGAGTTTCTGCGGGGGTTTGGTGGTGGTGGGGGGGTGAGCTGTTGCTGCGGCTGCTCCAGCCTGGGTGTACATTCCTCCTAAATTATTCCTCCTGAACTAACCTATACTTAACCCCAGTCTATTTTAGTCCATTCAGAACAGGGCAGAGAAGTCATTCAGAGACTGCTGCTGAACCACGTCCATTTAACAGGGTGTGTCACTTAAATACACGCACACATTGCAAGAGGCTAGAACAAGGATGGCTTCAACAACAGATTGCGTTCTTAACCTCTTGGAAATGAAAAGCGTGAGCGTATTGTTTTCCAGTCAAGCAGCAAAGAGGAGATCCGTTGCACTGTTATAAATGTTTTGTTTTGTTTTGTTTTGGGTTTTTTTTGAATGAATGAATACCTGCCTCAGTTCTCTTTCCTCATTCTGTTAAACGTCTCTGTAACCTGTTCTAGGCTTAGCTGGGGCATGGCTATGTACATATGCCTCTCAAGACAATGTTGCATCATAACAGTGAGCTGCCATGCATGAGAGAGAGAGAGAGAGAGAGAGAGAGAGCCCAAATCTTTCTCCAGCTCTGAGTCACCTACTGTGCACTCACTGGTAGAGCAGGCCGATCCACCTCTCACACTGTTTACAACTCTGTACTCCCCCCCCATTAAAAATATGTGCGACAGTTCAGCACTGTAGACGTAACATTGTCACTCTTACATCGGGTGTTCTCCAGCTTAGTGGATCGGGCTGTGTTTTGAATGATCTTGTCGTGAGTCATGAGATGTTGGCTAGAGTTGTGTTTGGATCTGAAGACACAATGATAGAGATACTTGCGCTTGCTATGTGGTTCCTGAGAAGTGATAGTTTTGAAGTCTACACAATTTTCTCTTTCCTTTTAAGTGTAGTCGACCATCCAAGACGTGTTTGGCATCCAAAGTTCGCTTTAGTTCTGCACTTGAGCTGCGAGGCCAACGTAGCTAATGGAAGTTTATGTACAACATTGTGCAAACTACATGCCTAAATCATCACACACTTGCCTCAGAGGAGTAAGGTGCTTGCTTATATGGTTTCTGACACTATTCATTGTCGGAGAAACATTGGACAATTTAGTCCTCCACGGTACAGTGTAAATGTATAACTTTAAATGCAATTATATCCTGTAAATTAAGCTCCAGGTGTTTTTTGCCAAGATGACCAGAACATTCTGGTTTTTTTTTTTTTTTTTGGACTTAAATGTATGTCATGTGTTACATTGCCGGAGTCATTAGGTTTCATTACATGTTATAAAAATATCTCCCATTATAACTTGTAATAACTATGTTGAATAATGTAGGATATAATTAAAGTTGCAGCTCTTGCGATTTGTGCATTGCAGTGTTTCAAATGGGAATTTTGATACAGAAAAGTCCGGCTACAGTTAAAATGAGATTTGTCATTACTATGATGAATTATGCAACGATATGTCGCAATATGCTTTTGTCACAGTGTTGCCAGGACTGAAAGAACACTGACCGGCTGCACATTTCATTCCAAAAAGATTCTTGTTTAATTTGATGTAATTCTTTTTTTTTTAATTTGATGTAATTCAATGGAATGTGTGAAACAGTGAATAGAAATTATTTGTACTCATGGATCTGATACTGTTCTATCAAACTGGGGTAATACCACCTTTTGCCAACTTGTTAGATTTCAGAAAAAAAAAAAACATATTGTTGTATTGTAAGTTACCATATTATATTATATAGTATATATTGTGTTATATATTTTTTCCGTATTGCCCAGCACTGTTCAGCCCTATAGTGTTGAGGATTGTGAATTGTGCAGAAGTGTTGCTGTGACTCGCGCAGCGTTAGGTGTGCTTACGCTTTTGCTTACTTTAAGCCTTGAACTGAGTTGTGTGTGGGCTATATATTTGAGTTCCACGGCTGCACACACAGAGCAATTCAGGTTGAGCCGGTAAACACACTTGAATGTTTGAGAAAAAGGCTGTGCCTCTGACTCTGGGAGCCTGTCGGACTGAGGGAACGAGGGGGAGGGGGTGATTGACAACTTCCTGTGCTGCAGCAGAGCCCAGGCAAGGGAAGGGCCTTACTGTATGCGGAGCTGACGGCCAAGGCCCTGGAGGACACACAGAGGAAGTGGGATAGGAAGGACTAACAGTCCTGACGAGAGGGAGGAAAAAGAAGAGTAGGAGGGGGGAAAAAGGTAGAAGGAATCAGTGCTTCTTTCTTCTTCCACCCTCTCCTGCCTGGCTTTTTCAGGTTGATCGTCCGTATTTTGAGTCTTCGGTGTCAAATCACAGTAGAGGAACGGTTTCATGTAAATATGAAATCTGTTGTGTCTGCTCTTGCTGCCTAAGGCATGGATGAGCCAGCTTTATGTGACACCCCCTCCCCTTTAGTAGCTGCTGATGACTATGTCATATGATTTTGAATCAGTTCCAGTCCTGGAGGGCCAATGTCCAGCACAGTTTTGCTTTAACACAACTTCTAAACCTGTTAATTAACTGATGAGTTGATTCAAATGTGATTGAACAGGACATCATTAAACTGTGCTGGACGATTCAAAATTCTTTATTCTTGAATCTTGAACTCAAGATACAAGATTCTATAACTGATCCCAGTTATAGTGGTTTGGAACCTGTTTGTTACAAGTATTAGTAAATATCTGCTTTATTTTAATTAGATCTTTATAGTTTTCTTAAGTACTGAAAAGAAGGAGATGTGTCCACCAAAATGTGTAATTTTGCAGTGAAAAAAACACTGCAATAAGCATTGTGGAAACGTGACAGTGCATCACATTTTAATGAATTTTGCCACCTCATGCATCTGTAATGTTTGATACATTGTCTGTAGTTTAAGTGCAACTGACTGGTCCTCACTGAAATGTTATTCAGAATATTGTGATGATATAAAACTGGAATCTTGGTTTTTTTTTTTTTTTGGACATCTTCAAGACAATTGCAAACATTCAAATATTGGAGTGTGTAGACTGGCCCTTCTTTTCCCCAATCTCTCAGTGTAATCCGGTGTGGGCTCGTCTTAGCTGACATCACAGAATTTGCTGTTAGTGTTCTCCTCCAAATGTGTTAAGCTGTCCAATGACGTTGCGTTAGTGGCGGTCTTAAAAGATGCAATGGCTGGTTTCACATGCTCGAGTCATCACCCTCCCAGTGTTGGTGGTGTCGTGTGATCCGGCAGTTCCAGCTAGTGGGTGGAATGGGCGACGACTAAACTGGGTCGAATATCAGGGAAAAATATCGGTGGTTGTTGCAGAATGATTGCTCGCAGTGCTTTGGCTTTCAGATGTGTTGATTTACATTGTGTTCTTCTGTACTGTTTGGCTAGGGCTCTGTATTTGGTCTGCTTTGGCCACTGTCAGCGCCACCCCAACCCATGTCTTTTCAGGTCATGTAATGTTCCATCAAGTTTGCACAAGTTTCTTGTGGTACTGTTCAGGCAGGTCTGATTTGCATGGGACTGGTATGGTTTGGTGCCAGGGACCTTGGCCGGTCTAAGCTAATGAAGGGGGCCCATTTGTGAAATTACCCAAAAGACTAACCCCCCCCCCCACCCCCCACCTAAAAAAAAAAACCACTTCATTGCCCCCGGTTCTCTCTCTCTCTCTCTCCCCCTCTGCCTCTCTTTCCCTCACTCATTATCTCCCTGCCCTCCCCCACTGAGCCACTGATTGCGAGTCATTAAGCAGGCTGTATTCGCTGGGCTTGCTATGAAGGTATGCCTTTGAATCAGAGTCAGGCCACATGTGCCTTTGAAGTCTCTCTTTATCTCTACCACGCCACTAACTTTAGAGCCCTTTGATAAGATGACTGATTTTTAAGAGGGTTAGCGTTTTTGGTTAAATTTGCTGCGTCTGCTTTCTCTCTTCTCTCTTTCTCTCCCTCTCCCTCTCCCTCTCTCTCTCTCTCTCTCTCTCTCTCCTCTCTCTCTGCCCTCTTGTTCGCTCCCTTCTTTTCATTCCCACTCGGTTTCCCTCCTTTTTCTCTCCCTCTCGGGCCATTGCGCTTTCTGGTCTGCTGTGTAAACATTCGAAAAAGGGTCTGTGTTTTTAATTATCTCCAGCATGCCTGGTCCAGCTATCCTCCTAAACATATTTTTAAGTCATGTTGGCTTGGGCTGTGTGCAGCGCTGTGAGGGACGCCTGTATTATTTTTGGCCCGCAGTTCTGAGGGCTTTGTATGAACATGAAGGGGAAGCTCCCGGCCAGGCCAGGTCGGTCCAGGCCGGGGCAGAAGCCTGCGGAGAGAGAGAGCCCTGCTCGGGCCACTGTCCCAGGGCTCCTGTTCAACCTGCAGTGATCGATGAGAACTGCAATGATGAGTTGTCAGAGCTCATGACATCCATCTTTGAAAAAATGTCAACTTTATCGTCATTCTAACAGTTTGCAGCACAGTACTCAGAAGTGTAGCACACAAATGTACTGTCTATGGTCTCTCTAGGTGGATTAGACCTGGCTAATACAAGTCTACTCTTCAGGGACTGACAGCTTATAGGTTGTTTTAATGACCTTCAAAATCTGTTCATGTTGTGTTTTCCCAGTTCAAGGATGTATTTTGATGTATATAATACTTGTCTATTAACCTATGCGTAATACTCCTCTATGAGCACCTTTAAATTCTTTGCAAGCATGCATACATGTTGTGTGTGTGTGTGTGTTTGCGTGTATGTGTATGAGTGTGTGTCTGTGTATGTCTCTGTATCTGAGAGTCTGTGTTTGCAGTCCACCTGGTAGGTGGTGGTTTGAGAGCCGGTGGTGGTTGAGGGAAACATTGCAGCCAAAAGGAAGCGGCACACACAGACTTTCAGCCACTAATCACTGAAGCCATGTCCTATCCGGCCTGTCTGTCTGTCTGCCTGCCTGCCTATGTGTCTGTCTGTCCGTGCAGCCCACCTCCACAGGGAGCTGCCTGTCTGCGCGGCTCTTATGTTTTGTGTCTCGCGAGTCCGCCAAAGTTTTCATTGGAGCGCAGCCTGGGAGGGAAAGGCTTCGTTTTCTGTTCACATGCTGGATGTGGACCTGGAGCCAGGCTGAAGAGGGAAGGAGGGATGGAGGGTGTGTGTGTGTGTGTGTGTGTGTGTGTGTGTGTGAGAGAAAGAGAGAGAGAGCGAGAGAGAGAGAGAGAGAGAGGGAGGGAGAACGAATCTCCATTGACTCTCAGACGAGCTGAAACAGGGCAGTGTTTCAGGGCGTCCTCTCTGCTCTTACCTGGCTTTGGGACTGTCTGGCATGGCGCTGGGCAAAAACTGCCCTCATTTCCTTTCTGTCTGACTACACACACATACACACTCTCTGACTCTCTCGGTCTCTGTGGTGTTTATGGTGACACCTATATCTTTTCCGATACTGATGACAGGATCCAGGTCTCCCATATATTTAGTACCAATATGATACCAGGCATTTTGTAGTAGAAGGTACAATAGAATTTAATGTACCATAGTAGAGACAGTAATACACCTGCATTGTGTAGGATGTACAGCAGAATTTAATGTACCATAGTAGAGACTGTTATACACATACAATCTTTAGCATTGTGTGGATTTTAAAATTATGTTGTTCTATAAAGTTGCACTATTACAGTTTTTTTTTTAAATAACAAAGAAACAAGGTAGCACACAGACAGCCGTGTGGGGACAAAACCAAAGTCACTGACTAGATCGCCAGTGAGATAGAATTAATAAGATTAGTGTCAGCCCCAATATCCATCCAGTGTATTGGATTGGTGCATCACTAATATGGTGGCAGAAGCAAGGTTGTGGATCTTGCTGGAGCTTGACAAACTAAAGAAGGGCAAAGAGAGCATGATGAATAACTTTTTCCTTTGTCATGATTTACCATAACCACTTTTTTTGTGGTCCCATTAATGGGGTTCTTGAAAGTTAATTAATTACAGAGACCCTTTTTTTTTTCCGCCAGAAAGAGAATCAACTATACTGAGTACATGCCTTTAACCAAGGAGGTACTCCATAGCGCTCTGCCTAATGATGATGTCATGGACCAGCACTTTGGGTTTTGTGTGTGATGGCCAAAAATCCAGCAGGCTGGAATCATTTAGAGCCTCTCTAATAACAGAGAGACTTCAGAGAGGTTAGAGACGTGTTGTGTGTAGCTGCGGAGCAGTGCCAACAGCCCATGAGATCATGGAAAACTGTGCTTACTCAATGCAGCACCTGCCTGCTGGCTGTCTTTATCTTGTCTTGAACGCTGGACCACACATCATCCGTCTTCACCTTCTTTTCCTCTCTGTCTCCCACACACCAGGCTTGACTTGCGGAGCACTTTGCTGTAACCACAGCAAATCTTTTTTGCCTCTTGTTTGTCTGCCCTTGTGTCATAGGTTTATGGGTTTGATTGGGTATCTTTGTCTTTTTGCCACAGACCGCAACCGACAGCTCCTCCAATTCCTCCCAGAAGAAAGAGCAGGCCATACAGCCTCTGGCCACATCCACCTTCTATGAGCCTCCCCGTCATCACTGCATCCTGGGTCACTTTCATGAGCAGTACAGGACCTCAGACCGCTACTTCCTGGACCAAGTGGGTGACAGTGACTTTTATGTAAAGAGAATTGATTTTAAAAAAAAAAGAGCTAATTAGCAGGAACCACCAAAACCAATAGGGAAACTCCAACTCTAGCATTGCAGCATTTTTTTAAATGTTTTTTTTTGCTTCTCCTGTAAAAGAAATCTTACAGTTCCACAGTGACTGACAATCAGAAAGTGTTTTTATTTACTGGGGTCTGTTTTCACCATGTAATTATATCAGCCAATATTATTATTTGTCATTAGCATTTTAAAAGCAGGATGGATACATATCAATCTAATCTAAAAACATAATTCTAGCCCGGACTAGAGCCAATGATTGTTTACTTTCCTCTCTACCACATGCCATATTCACAATAATACAAACACATACACATACAGATGTACAGCAGTGCTTAAAAAACACATTTGGCCAAAACTTGAACATTTATTCAAGTTCCTCACTTATCCAGATGTAGATGATCAGCCTAGACATGTTTGCTGTTTGCAGTTTAGCACCAGAACTATGAAGCTAATACTGCTAACAAACCCCAGAATTAAATGTTCAACCAACTATTACATCTCTGCATAATACATCCCTAAAACTTCTCAGTCCACATCCAGTTCTGAATTAAGGTGGCACAGACCTGATGACGCGGTATAGGACAGTATGATTAAAGCAGTACTGTCACTATTGTGGCAAATGTACAGCAGCAAGATTAGACTATTTCAGTTCTCAAGGCCTATCAGTGAAACAGTCACTATAGTGACTGTAGTGACCAAACCCTGTAGGTTGGATACTTGGGTATGTACAGAAGTCAGCATAGTGGGAGATCAAAGTTCAGTACATTTAATTAACTCTTGCCACCGAGCACCAAGACAGTCACTAAACAGTTTTTGCTGTAATGGTGTGAATGTTGCCTCAACTTCACTGTGTAGCTGAACTTGCAGGCATCTGTTTTAGACTTTTACAAGCCACACGAGGAGTAGGAGTGCTGCTCTAGAATCAGTCTTTGTGATAATGGCTGTCATAAAAATGGAAAAATCTGGTCCAAGATCAGCCCTGGTTACAGTTGTTTTGTGAACGCCAGCCCTGTTGTCTTAAACGTCTCCCTGTGGCATCGAAGTTTTGTTCATTTTTATGGCTCATAAACAAGTCATACTAAGCCACATCAACATCCACAAGTCTGCGCCACCTTGATGAAGAGCTGAATGTGATTTGAGCGGGTTGAGAGAGGCTTTGTTGTGTTTTACAGGGAAAAATATTCTGGAGATTTTGTAACCCCTAGTGCTTAAAAAATGTTACCCTCGTACTAAACTAAAAGAGAAAAATATTGAGTCCAATCGTGTGTTGACCGATCAACTACTGTACATCTGGGGGAAAATGCGATTTTCCTCCCAACTCTTCCTTAAATGGCATTACGGTTTATTTCTGTTGTTACTTCTTTTGAGTTGATTTGCTACGTTAGTTGGAAATTGGAAAACTTTTGGTTCAGTTTGAAGAATTAGAAGAAGAATTTTAAGCCCTTAAAATGCAATCTTAAATCTTAGAAAACTTCTTAAACTTAAAAAAAAATATTTTATCCTAAGAGAGTGATAGTGAGTCCACATATCAGCCATTACAGTTTGAAGAGTTAAGCTGAGGTTAGAGGTGAAGAAAAACATCTGGAATTTGCTTGCTTTAATAACAGACACAACCTCTTAGGCCCATCTTTTTTGTTGTCTTTTGGTCAGGCGGTGCCCAAATTCCCACGGCATGTCAGTTTCCTGGATGAGGAGGAGGAGATTGTGCGCATCAACCCACGCGAGCGCACCTGGCTGACGGGCTATGAGGACTATCGGCATGCAGCGGCTCGTGACCGCTTCATCCATGCTGAGGATGTGGACTCGTACGTGCATTTCGCGAAGAGCGAGCCACCGTCCAAACATGACTACAACTACCCGTACACACCCAGCCACTCAGATCTGGGCCACAAGAGCCTGCGCGGGGGCTCAGAGGGTGTTGTGGTGGCCACGCAGCCAGTGGCATTTAAACCCAAGGGCAAGCGACGGAAAGAGGACGGCGAGCGCTCGCGATGCGTCTACTGCCGGGACATGTTTAACCATGAGGAAAACCGGCGTGGCCAGTGCCACGACGCGCCCGACCCCATCCGGACCTGTGTGCACCGCGTCAGCTTCATGTGGTGCGCCGACAGCCTGCTCTATCACTGCATGTCGGACCCCGAGGGCGACTACTCGGACCCCTGCTCATGCGACACAGGCGACGAGCGCTTCTGCCTGCGCTGGCTGGCCCTGCTGGGCCTGTCTCTGCTGGCTCCGTGCCTCTGCTGCTACCCGCCGCTGCACGCATGCCACCGCTGCGGAGTGGCATGCGGCTGCTGCGGTGGCAAGCACAAGGCCGTCGGGTAGCCCCTTGCTAACTCCCCCTCCCACCTACCCCCAAAACTACATATGGAACACACACAGGCATATGTATATACTATGGATGGACATTTCAACTACTTTTGCAAATGTCAGCATTTTTAAATGAAGAGTGAATGATCTGGAAGTTAGATTATGTACGTCAACATTTACATGACATTTCACCGCAAACAATCCCTTTTTTTTTTTTCTCCATTTTTACTGAATAATTGATGCCACAGTCAGGGGCCGAAGTCATCCAAAACCACACCACTGCAAGTCCCCATTTCAGTTTGATGAAGCAATTTGAAAATCTTGTCAGAAACACCTACAATTGTTTAATTTAGATCTTGAAAATACAGATCTCAAATATAAAACAAAAAAAAATGGCACCGGAAAACACAAGTGTATATTATGTTTTTTTGTTTTTTTTTATCTTATTTTATTATTTTTAGCAGTTGCAGGTGCTGTATTTGAACAAAAATATATATTGTTATGAATGAAAACATCGCAAAACTACTCCAAACAACACTTTATTTCAGTGAACAAATAGTAAATAAGTTCAGAAACTGCTTTAACTGAAGTTACCATGTCCATCCATAGTACATACACCCTTGGGGCGCCGGCACGGAGGAAGCAGGAGGAGGAAGGACACGTGTAGGGGCTTCTTGTGGCTTTTTTTGTTTGTTTCTTTCATGTCAATCTCAGCTCTATTCCAGATGGACAAAAAGAAAAAAATGGTGCATTAAACTGGCTTGAAAATTGTTTCTCTCATTATATATATATATTATATATATATAATATG
>JBBIGA010000146.1:6586711-6631557 GCA_037576975.1 Alestes dentex
GTGTGTGTGTGTGTGTGTGTGTGTGTGTGTGTGTGTGTGTGTGTGTGTGTGTGTGTGTGTGTGTGTGTGTCTGTTTCTGTGTGTCTGTGTGTGTGTTATTGATTACAGTGTTGATGTGAGAAGTCCCTGCTGTGTGTGTGTGCGGTGGCTAGAGGGAGCTCTGCTCCTTCTCACAATACACACATGGATAGGAAACACACAAGCACACAAACATTAGCATGGCCACAGCTGGGCTTCAGGTGTTTCTGGGGTTTCATTTTAACTACAGCTTCTACCACACCCTTCAGGGTGTCAGGATTGATTTCAATCCAGTGTGAATCTGCAGTGTGCAGTTTTTACAGTAATAATTGTGGAGTCATTTTAATCCAGTATTATTCTGCAGTGTGTAGTGTTTACAATCTAATAGTAATAATTGTGGAGTGATTTTAATCCAGTATGAATCTGCACTGTGTAGTTTTTACAGTACTAACTGTGGTGTGATTTTAATCTAGTATGAATCTGTGTTGTGTAGTTTTTTTGTTATATTTGTGGAATGATTCCTATCCAGTATGAGTGTATAGTACTGTGTGTGTCGTTTTTTGTCCAATATGAATTTGCAATGTGTCTGTTTCACCAGTCTGTTGGTAATAACTGTGGAGTGATTTTAACCCAGTATGAATTCACAGTGTATGTAGATTCTACAGACTGATAGTAATAATAGTAGAGTGATTTTAATCCACTTTGAATCCGCAGTGTAGTTTTTACAGTCAAACAGTAATAATAGTGGAGGTATTTTAATCCACTTTGAATCTGCAGTGTGTGTTCATTGTACAGTCTTATGGTAAAAAATAATGGAATGAATTTTATTCCGGTAAAAATCTGCAGTGTGCATAGTTTTTACAGTCTGACGGGAATCCAGTTAGAAACTTCAGAAAAAGAGGAGAAAAGGGAAAACAAAGAGGAAAAAGAAGAAAGAGACAGCAGAGGGAGAGAGAAGGTTGAGAGACATTTAGGGAGAGAGAGAAAAAGAGGGTTAAGAGAGCCTGAAAGAGAGTAAGAGAGAGAGGGAGAAGGTTTAGAGGGCATGGCCTCTTCCAGCCCACGGTCATCCCCAAGAGATCAGTGGTAGAAAGAGGAGAGAAGAAGAAAATGGAGGGATGAGAGGAGGAGGGTAGGAGAAGAGGAGGGGCAGAGGGGTGGTCAGCAGAGGCAGAGACAGGGAACAATGGGGTAGACAGAGGCCCGTCCATCACCTTGCAGGACAAGGTTTTGTATGTATGTGTGTGTGTGTGTGTGTGTGTTTGTGTGTGTGTGTGTGTGTGTGTGTGTGTGTGTGTGTGTGTGTGTGTTTGCATGTATCTCTTTGTGGGGACCTAATACTAGTCATGTGTGATCATAAGCCACCCTTAACAATATGAATAGGGTTGTATGTATTTATCTCTTTGTGGGGACCGAGTGCTAATAATGTGTGAGCTTAAGATGCAAAGGTGTGTATGTATTTGTCTCTGTTCAGCACCAAATCCCTCAGGAATCTACACTACCCTCACCACTCACAAGACATAGGAGGAGTCTAATGGTCCAGATTTCTGCTCATCTTTTGAGAGTCTGGTGGCCTTCCCTGCTCATCATGACCATCAGCTTTGACCACAATCCATTTGTTTTGTGGGTGATTTATAAGGGCAAGTGATTCTACAACAAAAACAGTCCAGTATTGACTGAATACTGGTGCAGTGGTTTCACTGCCCTGAAGGAAAAACTGCACTCAAATCTGCCCTTAATCTACAGAGTTTTTTACAGTAGTAGTTTTTACAGTAATAATTGCATAAAGATTTTATTCCAGTATGAATCTGCAGTATGTAGTTTTTACAGTGTGACAGTAATAATTGTGGAGTGATTGTAATCCAGTATGAATCCAGTATGAATCTAAAGTGTGTAGCTGGACTGAATACTGGTGTAGTAGTTTCATTGCCCTGGAGGAAAGACTGTTCTCAGATCTGCCCTGAATCTCATTCACTTCTCCTGGGCACCAATCCAGTCCTGTGTAAAATCAGGCTGAAATTTTTAGAAACGTCCTCCCCAACTATTTGGGTGAGTGTGTGTGTTAGTGAGAAAGAGAGAGAAAGAGAGAGAGAGCGAGAGAGAGAGAGAGACGCAGTGTCATTGTGCTGGCAGTTGTTGCTGTCCGTGGTGCTGAAGCGGTCAGAGACCGCAGGTGGCCTCAGGATACAGAGATTGATCCGGAAAAACAAAGGAAAGAAAAGGATGTGTGTGTGTGTGTGTGTGTGTGTGTGTGTGTGTGTGTGTGTGTGAATCGTTGTTAAATTGCTCCTGTTCATTCTTTCTGCTAGGCTGAAGACATCATTTCTTTTTAAAGCTGTTTTGAGTGTTTTAATTTCTTCTCGTCATTAAACTAAAACAGCGAAGTCATTATTTAACACTTCTCAATCTCACACACCATGACATTATAATAATAATAATTGTTGTTGTTGTTATTATATATAATACCTTTCACAGTGTACATAAAAATATTAAATATTATTATTATTATACATTTATGTACATTGTCAGAAGTATATATATATATATATATGTGTGTGTGTGTGAGTGTGTCTGTGTGTCTGTGTGTGTATGCGTGTTTCTGTGTATGTCCCTTTTCTTTTCTCTTCTTCTGGATGTTTCT
Source organism: Alestes dentex (assembly GCA_037576975.1). Lineage (NCBI taxonomy): Eukaryota > Metazoa > Chordata > Actinopteri > Characiformes > Alestidae > Alestes > Alestes dentex. The sequence goes on from JBBIGA010000146.1 coordinate 6,589,371, forward strand.
CCTCAGTTCTTTGTGAAAGAAAAAAGAAATGGCTCTTTTTCAGATGGCTCTTTGGAGCCTACTTCTCATGCATTACTTATGCAGGTACTTTATATTTTTACACTGATTTTACGTTTCGAGAACTTGAATTGTTTGTTTTTAACGTGTGCTTGGATTTAAGAATCTGGGGGTTTGCCATGGCCAGCGAAGGGACGAGTCTCTAGATGAAGCAGTGTGATCTATCTGAAGCCCTCTAAACATACAGAACAATAACATTGAGATTAGCCTGAGACACTAAACCTGTAGTGAGGTTGACAGTGTGCCTGAGTGGGACGAGTCTGTAGGTGTGCATGTGTGTATGAGTGTGTGTGTGCGTGTGTGTGTGTGTGTGTGTGTCTGTATGTATGTTTGTGTGTGTGTGCGCTCGCTGAAGCTTGCATGTGCGTTGTAAAGGAATGAGAACATTGTATCACAGCATAGTATTGTTATTGTATTTAAGCCAAATTTACATAAGCTGCATTGTGAGTATATGTAAATACTGTATACTCATATGTATATGTCTCAAATTAATTATTATTATCACAGCCACCTTTGTTCCGCAGACAATGGACATTTTACTTTCTGTTGATAAGGACGACGGATGAGGAGGTCTTTTTGAATCACCACGATTAATATCCAAAGATCTTTTTTTGTCATATTTATTTTCTCCGTCAATTGAATCACCAGCCAAAGGGAGGGAAGCGAGGACGCGTAGTTTGGCTTTTGCTGGAGAAGCCCAAGTCATATGAGAAGGATCGCTCAGCCGAAGCCGCGTAGATTCCTTCGTATCGCGCTCAGAGGGAAGGCGCAAAACCAGTGTCCGCTTTTCCTTCTCTGACGTATGACTCATAACACTTGTAGAAGGAGTGGAAGACGTTTTCTCCTTGAATCATTTCCAAAGCTGGTCCTGTTCTGTAGGAAGCCAAAAAAAGAACAGGATGTTGGAAACAAAAAAAAAAAAAAAACAAAAAACAAAAAAAGTAAATAAGCTCGCACATAGGGTGCTTAATAGTGGGCCGTTTGCCAAAATCTCCGGTTTCTTCATCACTATAATATTACTCAAAGCCTTAATTTCGGTGAAAAACGACGTGATAGTAGTGTCACCAGTAAACGCTTCTGAGTGCGACACGGGGTTCGACTCGTGAACACATTCGCTCGTAGGACAGACACGCGTTCCTGTGCGTTCTTTTAAATAATCAAGAGAAAGTGATGAATATTTTTCTAATTTATTAAAAAAAAAAAAAAAAAAAGGAGACTCCCATTCAATGAGCCTTTTTTAATCAAGAGAATGTGTTTAAATGTAGAAGGAGATAGTGGAAAACTAATAATAATAATAATAATAATTAAAAAAAAAAATAGCATCGTACAATCCGGGAGGCAGCTCTGGTACGTGTGTATAGTCTGTCCTGGGACACTCGGACCCGCCTGCCCCACGAGTGACACTGCAGTCATCCGGTCAGCTTCCCCACCACCGGGCTTTGTTTATGTCAGCTTACGTGAACCATCCGGCGACAAAATACTACTTGGTTTAGCTAGTAGAGTTGTATGTGCACGATTCCCTGTCAATGAATGTACAGTACATGGGTGTAACATCTGTGCTTAATACGTAAACATTCAGCACTGAAATCCACCTCAGAAACCTGCTGACGGAGGCGTCCCTTAGAGTGATGACCTGGACTGTATGCTGAGGTGGGCCAAAAGACACAAAACAATCAGAGCTATACACTGCCCACCGACAGTTTGGGGACCCCTAGCTCTTCAGATTGTTTTTCAGAATGAGACATGTTAACATCGCAACCTCAGATTAGTGCACATTGTATATGTTGCGTTTAAACGACTTGTTTGAAATGTTTTTAAGTTGTGCTGGAAGGGAAAACTCAAATGATGAATTAGGCAAAACCCACACTTCGTATCAAGGAAGACATTTTGAAGAACATGAAGCTGAGTGTAGCATGAATATACCTAAAAGATGAATAAATAGCTGTTTTACTGTATTTCGTCCCCAAAAGTGTAAAGAAGGCAGGGTGTCCCCACGCTTGGATGGGCGGCGCGTAGCTGCACTGCTGTGTTTGAGTGTGAAAAGATGGAGCGTCTCTGCCGGTGTGTGTGTCTGAGGCGATGGAGGAGGGTTGTCCGCAGAGAGGTGTCAGCTGTCACCGTGCCCTTCGTCCACCACAGGTCCTTCCTGGCTCTCCGTTGGCTTCTGCAATACTGGCATCACCTTCTTCACCAAGAGCCCGGTTTACCTGTGGTTTTTTTTTTTTTTAAAAAAGAGAAAAAAAAAAAAGTGGAAAAGTTAACCAAAAGCATTCTGTCTGTATGTCTGTCTTGGTGCAGCGTCGCTCTACTACACACATTTTACCTGTTTAAAAAAGTGCCTGAAGCGTATTGTTAATCTATCTCCTTGTATACTAAAAACAAACAAACAAACAAAAAACATTAAATAAACCCTATTGTATTGATTAATTTTGTTTTTTACAATAAGAATTTTTACCTCTGTAAAAAGCAAAAAAAAAAAAAAAAAATCTATATCAAGTGTATGATGTACATCTTTATTTTAATTTTTTTTTTTTTTTTTTTTATCGTTTCTAACATGTATGATCGATGTAGCTCTTTGCTTTGAAGAAAGGATGGAACGAGAGAAAGTACTTTGTAAATACCGGTAGATCATATCAGAACTACCAGAAGCGTGGCCTGGCCAGTAAGTAGTTCTACATGTGTGTCCTAGCTCCCAAGAAAATACAAAATACAAAACAAGAAAAAAAAAAAAAACAAAAAAAAAACAGGAGAAACCCAAATCTGGCCTGTGTTCCTGCTGTGTTGGTGAGTTGTTAGAACTGTTTACACTTATTGGTGGAATAGTAATTCAAAGAATAGTCCGGGGGAAAAAATGTACACAATTTTACTATTGTCTGTGTTCCATCAGAAAAGAGGTGTGGTGACGTCAAGGTCTTTAGTTTGACTGTACTAAAATAGTAATGCAGCTCTTACCTCGCCAGTCAGCAAACAGTGCAAACTACCTGCTTAAATCATGCCTCAGACAATGTTGAGCTGAAAAATAATCTCAGATAGGCTTGCTTTAGCGTTCCTTGGCACTTTGGTCCGCAGTTATTTATCAGTAGACAGTCAGTTCATGGACAAATCCACCAAACATGCCTTAGTTAATCTGTTATATGTGATCGTGAACGTTTTTCCAGACTACACCTTTAATTCACTTCTGCCGAAGGGCTGGTGTCCTTCAGTAAAATGTTAATCAATAAAAGGGGTGGTGGGTGGGGGGTGTACAGAGATGCCTTTGCCCCAAATGGGCCTCTTTACCTCAGCCCAGCCATGTGAAAGCCATAGAGGACACGAAGCTGTTTCACTCAGGATGTTTCTGGAAAAGCATATGGATCATTATCAGGGAAAGGGGGCAAGAAAAAAAAAAAGGGGGAGTGGGTGGGGGTTGGGGGTCTGAGTGGGGAAGAATGTCCCCAAAGGCTTGGCCTGCTCTGCTGCTCGGTGACTGCAAATAGCATCAAACTCCACATGTGCAAACATTTAAGACGTATTTTCTCGTAATGAGGTCACTTTTTTCCCTCCTGCTTGCTTCTCTTGCTTTAAAGAAAGGAAGCGATTCCTTATTTCTTCTGAAAGCCTTTCTGCTCCCATCTCCGAACGGATTTTGTAAGAATCCAGGTCATGGAGAGTCGTTATGAGAGTCTTCTCAGGCCTATGCATGACACCTACAGCATACTCTTAAAAACCAGAGCAAACCAATTGGATCCCCTAAATAATCTTTGGACAGTTCTCCTAAAATAGATTTGTAAGTGTGAAGACCCTTTTTTAAAGTTAAAAGAACATCTGCATAACATAAAATATCGATTAAAGACTTGTCTTACAACAGTGCCACCAGGCCAAGAAGCATTTATTAACCGCTTTTGTTTTTAGGAGTGTGGCTCCTGTTTACCAGAGCCTGGATTTGAATCACGCAAGCAGGTGATGAATGTTCACAAACGGTCGGAAGAGCCAGTAGCCCACTGTGTCCCCCCCAAACCCCTTCTCTCTGACGACAATGCTTTGGAAAGCAGCACATCAAGGCAGACCTAAAGATGTTGCTTTGGCCCCAGATTTCCTGTCTGGTGGGAGTGTGAGACAGCTGTCTGAGCCGCCTTCCTGTTTGCCTGTTTGGGCTGCATCTCCACCTGTTGTTTACGTCCTGCAGCGGGTGGTGTGTTGTTAGGAGGGGGGCTGAGTGTCCGGTCAGGCTCTGCTGATCTGTCCGGGTCTTATAGGTCAGAGTTTACTGTCCGCTGCCTGACCAGTGGACCTCTTGGCCTGCTGGAGAGACCTCTCGTCCAGCAGATTCAGCTTACACCGTGTGCTCCGTCATCTTCCTCTTGATACCCAGCGAAATCATTCAGTTATTCAATTCTAAACGCTCACTTTAGCTCTAATTTGCTTAAATAGTTTCAGATGTAACAGTTGTCACTTCTGATAACTAAATGATAATTCTGTATTAATTATTTGTCACTCGAAGCTCAAACAAGTGGACAAATTGTTGAAAAGAGCAGTCTAATTTTTGTAATCGATCACATGATGAAGAAGACGGGTTATTGTTTTATGTGTCTTGCTTTGCAGATGCCGTGTTACCATTTTTTGATTGAAAAAAGAACACTTGTCAGTGTGGACTGTAAATTGGGTAACACTTCAGAGTCAATTGTGCTTGCCTTTGTCTTTAATGAACCTTCAGCGTATTAGTGCAACTGAATCTTAAATCTATCCCTAAACGTAAATCTAACCCTAACCTTCACTTCAAACCAAACCCTGAACCTAAAAGCAGGAGCTTTGTCAAAACTAAAGCGTGTCCATAATGTAATTCATAATAATAACAATAATAGGTTACATTTATATAGCGCCTTTCACAAACCCAAGTACGCTTTACATAGCAAAAAAAAAAAAAGCAAGACATATAATTAACATTCTGGAACAACAGTCCATACCTAGCCTGATAATAGACTTAAACGCTTGAATCGTAATCTCATATTTCAGTTATTAATCTTAAAACATTATTCCGTAACTGGTCGGAATTATTCAGTAATGACTATGCAAGCAATAAGCAAGTTATGTAATTAGGAGATCGAGAACTGAAGGTGTGGATACACTTATGAGGTTTAAGGTATTTCCCGGAGTTCATTTGGTATGACTGTATAAGACTCCTTATAAAGAGTTTATAAATGGTTTAAATATATTACATTTTGGCTATTTAACAGGTTATAAGCTGATATAAGCCTCAATAAACTGTCACAACACATGAAAAAATAAATAGTGACTGATTGCTTGCCAAATGATTCTTGCCCACATCCATCTGGGAAGCTTAGATCTCATTACGGCTTTGATCTCATCCTCTTCAGCAATTATTCATCAGATTTCACATCTCACTGGTGCCCTTTTTATTTACGTTGTAACTGCTTATGAATCATTTTAAGGTATTTATGACCTCATGAATAAACCATTTATAAAGCCTTTAGTAGATTAGTCTTATTGTAAAGTGGGCCCATAATTCAGTGAATGTAACTGCAGTTTATACACAATAGATCACATGCAGTTGGGTATGCTTGGTAGGAGAGCACACAGCATCCCTGAATTCAATCCCTGATGTGTGTCCTCTCCTCCGGTTGACCCGCCTGCCCCCTCCTTCACGCTGCTGTTGCTTGTGTCCTGCTTCCCTGTGAGGGAACACTGTAGTACACAACACGTAGCAGGATGTTATTGCACAAAGATAACAGTCTCGGGCCCCCACATCCTCTGCCTGGACAGGGAGGAGCCGCCACTTTCCCACAGTGGTCAGCCGAGGCCACCACACCCCCGCCTGCCTTATCAGCCCATCACTGTCCACCCGTGGGCACGGTGGCACGCACTGGATGGACACACACAGACAGAGGGGGACATACAGAGACGGAGAGAAAGACAGAGTGCCGGGGGGTGTGTGGGGGGGGTTAAGAGGCTTTGACTCTTGTCCGAGTCTGGCTGGACATCCGTGGCTGACCATGCCATGCAAAACGCCCTCTATTTTGCCCTCCGCCTTTCAAAGGCCACTTTGGTCCCCCCCCACCAGAGCAGCTTTCAGAAACTAGAACAACGTCTGGTTTGATCTGTGCTGCTTATTTCCCGTTGCTGTGCGTGAAGCGGCACATATCGCTCAGGCCTGCTCCAGCCAGTTTGCAGCTGACTCAGTTTGGAGCAAAAGAGGCTACAGACCTTGCAGCTCAATGCGGGCCCACTGGGAGAGGAGCTGGACTCTGTGCACTCTTTCTTTCAATAACACGAATGCCAAGAATCACTTAATCTCTCACTCACTCTCTTGGAGGCAAACTTTCTGCACTTCAACCTTTTTAAATCCGAAGACTCCACATATGGCTCCACTCTTCAGTTTCTCACACTTGTAACAACAGTACTTGTAGTAGTTTCATAGTAGTTTCATAGTGACTAAATAAGTCATAGTAATCACCAAATGATGAATGTAAAATGTAAATCTTTTACTATCTAAATGTAACAGCCATAACAAAAGCATGTTGTTATGTGATATGAATTATTTCTCATCCGCAGCTCTTTGAAACAAGCAATGAAATTCTGACGACTGATGTTTCTAAGCACATTCTAGCCACATTTGTGATTATTTCTACAAGATACGAGATATTTTGTCAATTTGAGTTAGATGCAAGACTTGTGCATAGAGTCTTGTTTTGTGTAAAGAAAAAAATGCACCCCTAACTTTTTACCACGAGTCATCTGTTGACATCAAAACAAGACCTGAATCTGTTGATACAGAATGTCAATCAACTGTATATAACTGCAGTTGATTGTGCAATTGTGAGATTACATTTAGTTGTATTCCATTTTGGATTTAATCTATACATCACCAGTAATTAATTTATATGAGTTTAGTTAAGTTTAATAATAAGCCAAGGGTTCAAGATGTTTAGCTAAAACATACTAACTGTGCTACACTGAATGGTTTATCTTAATGGATGCGCGTGTGGATTTGGCCTGTTCGGAGCCAGCTGAAATTAGAAAGGGAAGATGCAGCTTGCTCTCCAGATCTCCTTCTCCTAGCTCTGTGCTTTCTCCCACACACCCCCTTGAACGGATGATATCATTTCTGGGCGTAAGAAGGCCTAATGGAGGAGCTCTGCTACGTCTCCTCCTTTCCCCCTGCAGATGTGTGTGAGGGAGTGAGAGCAGGGTTCCATTCCCGTCCTCCCGCCGTGTCTTCCAGCCCAAACCAGGGAATAATTATGAAAACGAAAATAATTGTTGGCGGGATCAAACCCGAAGCCCGTCGAAGGCCTGCTTTTGATTGGATTTGGACTTTGCGAAATGCTCTGGGCTGAAGTGTGTGTGGGGGGGTTGGAGGTTGGGGTAGATTTGACAGATCTTATTGGGGCCTAATTTAAACGGGCCCCGGCGTGTCTGGCTGCCTCCCTTTGTTTACATGGCTGAAATCTGAAACAAATGTGAACATGATACCCCTCTGTCCCCTGCACAGCTCCATACACTGCCTCGCGGTTAGGATTTAGGCTGTGTGTGAGTGCGTGTGCGTGTTTGTGCACGTGCATGCTCACTTCCCCCTCCTCTCTTCAGTGCTCTCCTCATCAAAACCAACCAACAAACACACCACCACCATTAACTCCAAACGCTCTTCCTAAGCGAAGCTTTATATAACAGGCCATTGACTCTTTCTGACCCTGACCCCTATTCATCACTCTGTATACAGTGAACAGTGCCCAGAAGGCTAAAACCATCTCATGTCGTCTAAACAATCTCTGGGAGGACAGCTATGTCCATGTCTCGTTTTAAGGGGTCTCCATTTGAGAACAGATTAGCCATTCCTCTGGACCCACATTTCACCAAAGCACAACACAAGGCTCTCCAAGTTACACCTGTGCTTTGTAGGTCCTTTTGTTAACTCTAAATAACATCCAGTGACATCCTGTCCATCATTGGTCAAAATGTTCACAGTTTCAGTTTGTCTGTTTCTTTAAGTCAACCTAAAATCACAGTTGACCTTAAATTGTTAGCTCAGCTTCATGGTCATAAAATATAACTTGTAAAAAATAGCTGCAAGCAGCAATGAAGGGCCCAAGCACCACCACTGAGAACATCTAATCAGAACAACCCCTGAACAAGAATTCCAGTGAACCACAGGGTGAACAGACACTTTGACATCCTCTGTCAGAACACCCTCTCTTGATGATTCATGCCAATTTTGGTGGTTATATGGTCAACTGTCTTGGTCTGGTTCACAAAACGAGTGTTTTCCAAAAAAAAAAAAAAGGCAGAAAATCACCCTAGTGGGTGAATGACACATACTTTTTGTTCTTTCTCAGAATGGTTTCCCAAGTCCATGTACCATGTAGTCCATGTAGTCTGGTTTACACACATCAGACAGTTGCTGAGTTTTTTGATTGGCAAATAGTCTTTAGAGGCCACAAGTCTAGGACAAACGGTTCAAATGTCATAAGCAAAACTGTGGCCTGTTAATGGTGCTAGAGAAATGGATGAATTGACCCCAATTTTGGTGCCTGGATACTCTGGATTGTGCACAATTTCATCAACCAAAGACGCTCATGGCAGTAAGTATAATAATACTCTAAAAATTACAATAGGTGCCTACACCTTTAGTGCTTGGCTCCTCATTTCATGCTTCGCCTTCCAATCATCAAGGAAAACTCTACCTTAGAGATCTTTCTTGACAATTTCTTGAAAACATGTTACTGTATGGAAGGAAACAACATTATGATTTCTGATTCATACTGACATTGCACTTTGCCAAATGCCAAATCTTAGTGGACTGAACCCAACAAACAGTGAGATTTGTCATCGCTAGCTTGAATCCACTGACCAGTGGGTTTTGTAGCCTCCACTGAGTGTCCAGTGTTCACACTAAAATGACATTTACAAGATTCTTATGGTCAATCACAATCAAAATATTTGGAATTATCTACATCTATCTACCTTTTCACTAAGTGATTCTTATAGGCGTTTCAGTTTCATTTAAGTAAATATTAAACAGCATTCATTCATTCATTGACAATGTCACCGTTTACCCTTAAACTGTGACAAAGCCCTGGATTCCTGAAGGCCTGACAAATGTCAAAACCCAGCCTTCCCAGTGTACACTGGGTTTTGTAAAGCCTTAGTGAGATTTTCTCCCTATGGCTCTGGTACTGAGAAATGGCATTCTGAGGCCATGTCATCTCACCACTACCATCTGGTTGAGCACTGGGTCTAAGTTGTTTTCATATCTATGGAAAAAAATGAATGGTGTTTCAGCGACCAAAAAAAAATCATGTCATGTGATCATTAAGTAGTTGAAATATTAATATGTATGCTGAATGTAAGGTAACACCTGCACATTTAATTGACATCATAAAACTGGCAACATCATCAAAATACCCCCAACATCATCAAAATACCCCGCAAAAGCCAGCAAGCTGTCGAGTGTGGTAGAAAAGTGTTTTTTGCAATGGAGGGCTAATAGGAGTAGCTGATGTTGTAACTTAATGACCTCAATTCAATATGCAGGACTGTTAGCTTTCTTGTAGCATGTATGTAGCAATATTTATATTTTGACTACTTCATCATCTTGTCATTCAGAAGACCCAGTGAAGAAAGGTTTTTTGGGGGGGGTTTACAAAAACACTTTTTCACAGACAAAAATGTCTTTCTCATGAAGTCTTTATTTAAAATATAAAGTCAAAATATAAATATTGCTACATACATGTTACAAGAGAGCTAACACTCTTGCATGTTGAATTGAGGTCAAAAAGTTACATAAACATATGGATGCTACTATAATCAAAACTCAAAAAGATATCCAAAATCATAAAGTTGTTCAAAACCCAAAGAACCACTTGGTTTCATTGGTCAAAAACTGGGTTTTGTAAACTGTACCATGACACCCCCCCCCACCAAAAAAAAAAAAACATGTGGCTGTGTGGCGTGGAATATGATTTACATTGTCAATAATAGTGAAAGATTCTGGAAGGGAATATGTATAGCTTTAATCTTGGACATTGCTCCTTCACCTCTAAATGGGAGTCAGACTGCAGTACATGAGATGTTGCTGGTGATTCTGGACAATAGGAAGAGCTCTGTGCTGGGTTGGGAGAGTTCACCCCCCATTGCGCTGGTATTGAGACGGTCATGGTTGAAGGCCAGGCAGGCATTGTGTGACAAGCAGCTATAAAGCCACCTCATCCTCGCCACTCTTCTACTATTCCAGGCACGGAAACTGTGCCTCTTCCTCTGCTGGTTCCACTCTTCCATGCCACATTTACATTTCCTTATTCTTTGTCCATCTGCCTTTGGTCTTTTTTCCCTCCTAAACTCACTCTCTGTCTTTCTCCCTTCTTTTTTTTTTTTTTTCTTGCTGAGGCTTTCTCTGTTTATGCTCCAAAAATGACTTCCTTCCTTCCTTTACAAGCAGTCCCCTGGAGGCCTGGGGGAGGTGTGGTTGACAGTCTAGCATGTAATTACGCCCCCCGCCGCCCCTGCTCAAACTTCAGGCACGTTTGCTGCAGTCTGCATGCCACCTTTTTCTTTTTCTTCCTGAACTCCCAAAAAGTGCAGTTTCCCAACTGCTGTCTTATCTTTGGATCAAAGTGACTGGTATGACTTTTCAAATGTTTTTAATGTCTTTTAAACCTGCCTGCAAAGATTTAAGGTCACAAGGACATTAGACTTGAAAAAATATATAGCACACTACCTTCTGTGTCTTGTATTTCTTTTTCTGTTTGTGTAATAGATACAGATGTACTTCTTGGAACAGGAGTACATTATAGTTTTGTAGTGTAATGGTAACTTCAGCTTCACCATTCCTTGAAGCAAAGTACATTTGAAGCACAACATTTTACACACACACACACACACACACACACAAACACACACAAACACACACACACACACACACACACACACACACACACACACACACACACAGGAACATGTGGTAATCTAAACCTGGTTCTTTAAAAACAATTGTTATCCATAGAACTGTAGGAAAACAAAGAACAATTTGAATAATTTAATTCAATTCATCCGTTGCATGATTAAATTATTCTACGTTACACTCTTAGCAAAAGGTTCTATATTGTTCCAGTATTGTTACCATGTAAGAACCTTTTTGGTACCATTAAGAACATTTATTAACAATGGAAAGAATAATCATACAACCATGCACTGACCCATTTAAACCCTTAACCTGGTTCTATATGGGTTCTTTAGTAAAAGCAGTGGTTATCCATAAAACTGTAAGAGAACAAAGAACCATATGAATGTAAAAAGTTCTATATGGTCCCAAAATGGTTATTGAACTCGTAACAATACTGGAACCATTCTGAATTCTATATGGAGCCACTTCAAAAAATCACTTCAAAGAATTATTTACAGGAATCTCTCATTCATAGAGAACCATTTAATCATGCAAAGATCCAAATACACATGCAAAAGGTTCTTGGAGTGTTTTTAAATCTGTATGTAACCTTTGACCTAACTAAGGAAACCTTGAGCTACTTTTTTAGGGATGTATAATGAAAAACCTATTTTATAACCTTTTAAAATGGTTCTGAATCACACCAAAAGGTTTCTGTTATTGTTGCAAGTTGACATTTTTGGCATTCAACAGAAATCTTTTTGCTTTTCTTGATTTTTATGCGTTGTCTTGATAATAAATGTGCCAAAAAAGCTCTTTGGTGCGATGCCATAGAAGAACAAAATCTTTCAACAGATGGTTTTTTAAAGAACTGTTTTTGTGCATGATGGTGAGGAAGTGAACTTACCTCCAAACAGAGTTAAGATTCCAAGAAGGACCTTAAGAATGAGTGTAAAACCTTTCTATTATGTAAAAGGTCTTTAAGGTTAACTGCCGCATCTCAACCATTGAAATGTTCTTCTGGGAACTAAAAGTGGTTCTTCATAAGCTTCACTCTTTTTGGCACCTTTATTTTCAAGAGCGTACATTGACAAATTCCTACTCATTATATATTTAGGGCAACATTCAGTTGTCCTTGGGTGACTGGTTCCACTCTGCAGTTGCTGAGGAGAATGCAGCAGCATGTGTGTGGAATTCACTGCACTTCCGCTGTGATTGGAGCTTCAAAGCCCAGCACAATCTGACACAGGCCTCCAGAAACCCAACTCTCTACACTCATCTACAGCCACCTCCCATTCATTACATTCATCTTACACATTCATTATCAAAGGAAATGACACCAGTAGTGCCCCTGTGTATGACTGAGACACATGCAATGCTGATATTGTAAAATATCATGACTTATTAGTGGCAGCCTGGTAAATCCTTTCCACATTCTTCCAGTGCTACACATGCCTAAAATGGAGTTTCCACAAATACAATCCCTTAAATGCATCGCCATCTTGTGGATGGGTGAGGAAGTGACAGAAATAGACACAAACGATTAAGACCGAGTTACTTAATAAATTATCTATGATATTTTACATGTATATAAGTACTAGGTCAGACTTACCATTGACCTAGTAAAACTGCATGCATAATAGCAAAGAATAAATTAAGCGAAGGTAAGACGCCACTAAAGCTCCATTAGACCTGTGGAGCTGAATGAGACTCTTTTCTCCTGTAATGTGCTGTAGATTCTATAAAGTCAGTAGTTTTGAACGTATAATTCAAGCAGCTTATCATACATGATTTAGGACATCAGCAGATAACACCACATATATCCAGAATCCAGTGATTTCTACTGTAACACTTTTCAGCCATGACCAAAATGGACTTACTACGGGTTTTTATGGAATGCAATGATACAAAATATTTTTGCACGATAATGACGGTAATATTCACAACATTTGGGTGACGGCGGTGGAGGTGTTGGGTGGTGGGGTTTCGGGGTGCAGACGTATTCTTCATCCTCTCAATAGGGGGAGACATTTTAGCACCAGTGGGAAGTGGTTGTTATTATTTTAACTCTGTTTTACCGCATTGTTCTAACAACCATCTTAATTCCACAAATAATGCAGTAGGTTTAAACATCAAATGTTTAAAGTCAACCGTAAGCAATTTCACAGTTAAACTACAGCATCACAGATTGGCTAAGGTTTAAATAAGCCAAAGGATTTGAGGAAAAAACAGCACGGGGTTAAATAAAAAGAGCATGTTGAGAATGAGCGCTGGAATAGCTATGAGGCCGAGGCTGTTATATGAGGACCGGGGGCAGGCCGTGTGCCTGATGTATAATTACACTCAGCACTGCCCTCGGGTTACACAGAGTGGGCGGAAATATGTAGTTTGACTGGTCCCATGGTAACAACTGGGTCAGGGAGGACACATTTTTTGTTTAGGCCCTTTGACGGCACCAAAGAAAGCTGCTTTGAGTGCGGAGTAGCCAGAAGTCCTAGCCTGGTGTCACATGGAGGAGGACTTCATTACACAAGAGTAATGGGTTGAACAGTAACAGTAACCTTTAAGACCAGATCTAACCTTTCGACTTTCCAGTTTCCGTCACACGTACTGAATCTTTCTTCCTCGCAGTGCTGAAACACTTTCAAGACACTCGTTTCCATGTTCTTCCGTTGGCTCTTGAGAAGACAGTCTGACATTTTTTGGGGCGAATAGCTTAAGTCGTAGTGTTGTAGACTCAGAGCGTCCATTTGCGCGGATTAAAGCCCCATCCATCGCAATCAGAGAGTAATGTTATTTAAGTTCAAAGGTCACTTAAATAAACAACAGAAGGAGCACAGGGTGTGTGAGGTGATTCTGAGGCTTATCTTTGTTTGCAGAGACTGTATTTCAGTGACAAGGCAAATGGAACCTCAACAAAGCCTGATCTTAACTAAACGGCTAATCAGGAACAGACCAGTATACGTCTCACTACAAAGCGCCAAGCCTTAATCAATCGATAATGGATATTTCGTCCCGTCAATCATTAATATATTGGAATGGTGGACCCCTGGAGTTGGCACAAATCTTTCCAGATTTTAATACGGAGCAGACCTACAGAACTCAAACCCCCCTAAAACAGAAAGAATAGATTGAGTAGGTGTGTTTTAAAAGTGAGCCGGATCTGTGCAGACCACAACAGAGATGTCACCTTGACCGTGCTCAAATGTTTGTGACAATTACAAGGTGCCACTCTTAGCCATGGGAGGTTCCATTGAAATGCGCATAAATTGCCCCAGATGCTGTCCGCCGTTGTTTATGGACTTGGTGGGGAGCAGCGGGGGTGGCGTGGAAATTCAATTTGGTCCTCAGTGCATGCGATTCATGTACTGGAAAAGGATGACTGCAGGATCAAGGCGAGGAGAGCTTTGACCTTGTTTACAGCTGACTGCCACTAACCGCAAAAGGGCCTAGCAGAGTTTAATATACTGTGGTAGGCCTTTCATAGACCGTTGCAGACTGTATGAAAAAAAAGAAAAGAACACACTGTATATGTGGTCACAGCTATTTATGATAGAAGTCCTGATGTGCGTGACAGCATATGGAACAGTGAGTAGTGTAAATAGGAGAGTTTATAGTTTCATAGACTAGAGTTTAAATTAAGAATAAGTCAAATCTACACAGTGTAAATTTAAATGCACTAGATGTCCAAAAGTAGATACCTCATAGAGAGACGCATTACTAGACAGACACAGTAACAGCTTCTACACCCCTAGCTGAAAAGACTGTATAATAATAGTGGATCCCTTTTTGGTGTAGTGGTTCTCATACTGGTCCCCAGATGATCTCTGTAACTCCAGTGGAACACCTATGGATAGACCAAAAATACGGACTGTCCTGAGGTACCTGAGGAAAACTGCTATACAGAACCATTTTGGAAGGTGCTTTAAAAAAACATATTCTATATAAGATACCTTTCTGCATCACAGAAAGACCACCCAACCAGACAGAGAAGAACCATTTAACCACACAACCATTGTCGTGAGTAGAGAACCTCAAAAGAGTGTTAGACTAAGGGAAGACTTTAAACCATTGCTGTGAGAATTTAATTGCAACTCATCCTTAATCTATTCTGTAGTGTTCCATCGCTACAGAGAATGCAGGTCCACTGATGCTGGGCTTTAAACCCCCTAACCTGATGCTTGCCTTTCGGCATGATGACCTCATATTCATGTGCAGCCAGTCCAGAGTGTCCTTTTCTGTGCAAATTATGCAAGCTGTTTCTGTGTATTTGGGTCAGAAATTACACACCTAAATTTCTTCTATATTTTATGTATTTTGGGAACAACAGTAATTTCAACGACAGGCGGTAGTTGTATATTTGCTGCCTTAAGCTTTGATCGTCACCTTCCTGCCAGAATATGAAGCACTCTGGATATTTATTCTCAGTGATACACAACTTTCAAAATTATTTTAGAGCCATCTACATCTTTGTTCATCATTCTAGACACAAACAATATATCTTAATATTTCACAGTCCTATTGATTATGTGAATTTGTAAAGGATTCTATATTTTCTTGAAAACATTCCTAACGCTCGATGTACAGTATATATGTAGGGTGTTCATGCAGCTTCTTTCAGTGTGCATGGTTGTGAAGGGAGTGTAATGATAAGGATGCAGGACAGTGTGTGCGTTCAGCGTCTGCGCCTCTTCCTCTGCATGACCTCTGCATAAACAGCTCCATTCAGTTCCCTCAGTGACACACTCAAACAGAGCTTTTCTGTGGCTTCCTGTGGTGCTATGAACCCACCTCTGAGCTGCAGTGAAGCCACGTTGCGGGCTGCTGTGGGGGACGTAATCACTATGGTAAACAGACACACACACACACACACACACACACACACACACACACACACAGAGGCCCAAAGTAGGCCTTAATCAGGACGTAATCAAAGCCCCCTGCCTCCGACATACCACTACTCAGCCCACTCAGCCAGGTGATTAATGAGCCCCGGCCTGAGAGAGGCGTCAACACTCTTTCAGTTCTGGTGTGCACTCAGGGCTGTGCTATTTATGAGCTGATTTTTAGAAAATTAGATTCAATTAAATTAAACTTACCGCAGATAATATGGATTTCTCATACATTCTTATAAGGAGTTTATACTCAGGATAAATTCTGTGTTTCCTAAAACTACAGGATTGACGACCCATCTTCATCCTACTGCTTAGTGCAGGAACTCATTCTGTCCGACAGGAGGAGACAAAGACTAAAGCAGTAGATTCTACCATACAGCATGACGGCTTAAAAATGAATATATAAGAACACATTCTCCAGACCAAGCGATGAATACGTTGAAATAAAGTTGATGGAAGTGGTAGAATGATTAATGCATTTTATATTTGATCAATTGCACCACAAGCGGCAAAACATTACATTAAGAATGAATATTAACATTACGAATGCTTCAAATCATGAGGCGGCAAACTTGACAAGATTCTAAAGATTCTAAACCCACTGGATAAAGCAGGGCTCCAAAACTCTGTAATAGACTTAGAAATCACAATTAAAGAAAAATGAATGTAGATGCTTTCTTCTGGGAGGTTTCATTCCTGCTCCAGAGGGCACAATCTGTGGATTCTCTGCTGAAACAGACCTACTTCAATCAATGACCTTTCAATTTATCACACACTACCTTATTGATCTGAGAGCACTGTCTCTTGTCAGCTTACTTATCAATACGCCTTTCATCTCAAGAATGAGTATTATCACTGTTTCTCCTGTTCAGCAAACATTGTGGCCTAATTTCGCTTGGCGTAAAGGATCAGTGTAATTTGGCCTTTGTGGAGTTTATTCTAGCTCTACTTAAGAGAAATGAGTTCCCTTATATTCTCTGACCCCTCAATTAAAACCACACAATCAATAATATGAGCCCAAAATGATTTTAAATATATGCTCTTCTTTGTTGTACATGAATTGGTGATGACTTTGAACACTGTCAGTGGACATTTGAATGTTGACTTGGGTTCTAATGTCCTTCAGAAGAATTTTATGCACAGCTAACTTGAAAGGTATACAATCGTTTACTAGGAGGGTTTATTGTAGAGAAGGTCTGCAGTATTCATGGCTATGCACCGAATGTAGTACGTCAGGTTATGCCATATACTAATTTTAGCCTGCCAATCTGATCCATAAAAATGGGTCATGAAGGTGATTTTAAAAGTCATGGAGGACCCACTATACATAAAAATCCACAAACTTAAGTGAGTTACTGAAACAGGGCATCTCTGTGCAGTTGCACAGAATTTAGTTTTCATATATATGCGGCTGACACCTGACTGTAAAACTGCACAATAAAAAAAAAAATTCACAAGAATATCGATAGGGTCCATAATAACAGTAACCATAACAATAACGACTGGTTTGTGACAATTATGTCAATCATACTAAATTCCAGATCCGCTTTCTCCAGGATGAAGAGCTAACATAATGATGATTCATTCAGTCAAGGACTTGGCTTAATCTATGTCTGAGGGCATTTGAGGGACAGGGCCTGCTACAATCTAGCATCATTCTTTACATACGTCTGGATGGTCAGGGGGAGGGCTCGGACAAAGCTCCGTCCATCACTACCAGCTGATCAGCCAGATCAGGGATAATTGCTGTTGCTGTGTGTACATCACAGCTTTCAAAAAGTTCAGAAATCCATGTCTGCGATGCCACCAGAATTAATCCCAAAACATTCGGCCATTGTAAAAAGAAGTCACTTGAGACGATGTGCCTTGAAATCCTATTTAAAGTGGAGTTTGGGAGGATTAAAGGGTGTTTCTCTCGTTTTTATCTAGTGTTTGAGCACTTGATCACAGAGGCGTGCCTTAATCCGAACATCAATGCAGCCCCATCGGCACAGTGGCTCGAAGCTGCCGGGTGAAAAAGGGCCTCCAGCTTGTTTAGGGCTACTTGTGCTGCAGCTATTAAAGCCGCAGGGCTGCTCGCTTTGATGGTTCATGCCCAATGTCTAATCTGATAAAATTCACCCTCCCTTGTGCTTCGAAGTGTTTTCCAGCAGCGCACCAATGAAAGGGTCTATAAAGGGCCTTTTCTGTTGTTGTTTTAGTGAAGATTAGCTCAGGTTGGTAGAACATGCCTTGAGTTTTTTTGTTTATGTGAATTTATCAGAGATGATTTGTCGTGCGAGGCAGATTTGGCACGGAGGATTAGAAATTGTGATTCTGCGATATATGTGACACAATTATTGACATGCCCTCGGGTCGGGCTTCAAATCTGATCCAGCGTGAAGGCTGGTTTGAGGAGTGTGGTTAAAGACTGTCTGGATGTTGTGTAAGGGATCTGAAGTAAACCTTGAATGCGTGTGAGTTTAAGCGGTAATACAGTATGTATGAACTTGAATCTTGGAAAAAAAAAAAAAAAAAGACAAATGCAAAAGAAAGCCAAATCCAGTTTAACAAATTCCAGTTAAGTGGGAAATCGCTGACGGGCAACATTGGGTTTGTTTTTCCAACAGCTTGCACTCAAACATGGCAGGCATGAGAATCTGTGTTTGACAAAAAGCAGCCCCTGCTAATCTGTCCCTGTGGGAGCGGAGTAGGTGTTTCTAGTGGTCTTCTGTGGTTTGAACCTTGGGGATCAGACATAGCTTGGGGTTAACACAGTCTGTGATGGTTGTATGATCTCTTGGTGATCATGGTCTGTGATTGCTCTATAATCTCTTCACCTCTAATGGCAGTATATATGTGTGTTCCTGAACTTGTTAGAGTGATCATTACTTGTGTGATCATGGATGAGGGAATATATGTGGGGCATCTTTTGTTTTATACCAACCATTCATTGTGACTAAGCTGTATTAAGAGGATCTAATGAGTTTGTCATTGCTTGCAGACAGTGGACTGATTGATTAAAGGGAAATTCCTTATTGTATACAAAGTTCACTGGGGTGCGGTGGATTGGAGTGGGGGTACATCCCTGGTGTTGACAAAACAGTACCCCCTGCCAAAAAATGTAATTTTGCTTATTGTATATTTGGTATCAACATTACATATAAACAATACAAATCCGATTTGGTACATTTGTACACGATTAACTGTTTCAAACCATCTGAGTGATTTTATTTTCTCAGTGATTGAATTATGCAAAACCTCACAAAATTGTGAAGATACATGAAATTAAAATCAGCACAGATTAGGTTTCATTTATGTTTACTCTTTCCATTTTCTTGGGCTGAAAATGAACACTATCTTGGTACTGACTAGTGAAAATACTTTACCACACTTCTTCCAGGGTGCACCCCACCCCCCGCCCACCCCTGCCAGTCGATGTGTGTGATAGTGCCCTGTAATGAGGTGAGGAGATGATCTTTGTATTCTGAAACTGTGGTGAAGATACAGTACAAAAATAAAATTTTGGGGGTACTATTGCAGACAGGGGTTGTCTTTGGAGTTCATTATCAGGGTGGGGTTGACTGGTGGGGTCTGGTGGGGCCACAAGGGGCAAAAGCACCATGGCGACTGGCCAGGTCAAGAGAAGGGTCAGCCTTGTTTAGTCTGTGAGCTCCTTTGCCGGAGAGGAGACTCCAGCTTTCCGCTTCCAAATGGCCTGCGTTTACTTACATGGCCGTTCATCTGAGGACGCCTGGGAAATATGCGACTCCGACTCATACATCTGAACTGTCCGCTTACAAGTGGGAGCGCACATACACACGTTTTATTATTGTTTTTATTGGGCGGCGGGGTAGGATTGGCCTATTTACTACTATACATAAATGATGCCATGCCTGCATTAAACCTAACCCTCACATTCATCTCAATAACTAAATCAAAGCCTGAGTCTTTTAGTTTTTAAGAGAACACTGAATTTTGCAATCCATTCTTTTACTTGTAAGAACCTCAAAAATAAAATATATAATATGCTCCCATGACTGTAACCTCGTTTCCCCCAATACTCCATAAAATATGAACCCAACAAACAGGCTTTACACTGCTCATGTGTTTTTTTGTGTAAAAAACCCCCCCCAAAACATTAGATTACTTAAGGAATGATTTGTCTACTACTTTAATGTCTAGTCTCCACCAAGGTCACCATTATAAGCCGTTTTCATGCATGCATATCCTTTACAATTGGACCGAAGCTGAATCGTTATCTGTTATTGTTATGATGTATTCTATGATAAAGAAAAAAATGAACAGGCTATTACTACTGTTCATGAGCTAATGTATGAGCTAATTGCTTGTATTTTGCTAAGTTAGTCTATGTGTGCATGTATGAGAGATTTATTTAATTCCATTCTTAAACAAGACACCTGATAATGTGGAACTGTATCACTCAGCTAATCAAATCATACAACACGAGATTTACTTTGGCAGAAATTGCTTTAGTCTGATCTGGTTAGCCTGCCGGACAGCACTCTGCTGCAGTGTCCTGTCACACATAGACCAACCCATGTGAAAACCGTGTAAAATAAGAAAAAAGTGAAGACCCAAGCCTTACACACCCCATGCTACATGTGGAAAATGGTCACTGTGAAGGCCGTATTGAGACGTTTGCGTCATTTCGGTTTAGAGCTGTAGCTAGCTAGCAAGCTAGCCGTCTCACACAACCAAGTCAACCTCCATCAAAATCAAACAACTGGGTGGGCTGTGGTTAGGGAGATGCCCCTGCAACTGGAAGGTCATAGTTTGAATCACAGGACTGCCAGTGGCACCACTGAGATACCTTTAAGCAAAATACATCCCCTCACAATAATGTATTATTTTCTTTTTGACAAGCTAAACTACCACATTTCAGCAACATTCATTAAGATTAGCTATCCGATTTATGAGTTTGTTGTTGGTAGCTGTCAAACATCAGTCATGACATTTTACGTCACATGTATCTTTAGAACCGAGGGAAGATCAAGAGGGATGATGATGTAGAGGAAAGCAAGAATAGAGCATGCACTGGAGGCTAGGCTATTACACAATGTTATATTTGATTGTTATATATTTGATTGTTATTCATTTAAGTAGAAGTGAAGATACACACTCATCTCAAATGTACAAAAATACAGCATTTTCATTCCAAAATGCGTTACAGATCATTCTCAAGAATATTCTTTTTCCATTTTATGCGCTGTTGAGAGTGGGCTATACATACGTTATGATGAATACCTTATATGAGAAATAAAAATGTTTTCATTGTACATCAGCTGTTTGCAAAACTTGCTACATCCAAAACTGTTTCAAATGGATGTACAGCAGTTTGGAATAACACTCTTCAAACATACCCTAGCCTAACCTTTATGAGGAAAAACAATGTTGTACTATACTATATAATCCTTCCAACTGCTATAATGAATGCGGGAGACACATTTTTATAAACCAAATAAAACTCCCCCACAAGTTCTATACATGTATTATTTTGTGAGTAGGACATTTCTGGCTGCTCAGTTTTGGCCTCTGACGCCTCATTTGAAATGGTTTGAGGGAGTGTTTGTGACTCTGTGTCCGTTGCTTTTGAGATTGAACTTAAATGGGGTTTAGAGCCCAGGTGTTTGTGTGTGTTTCTCAGCTGAAATGAGACTCTCTCAGTCCACTGAGCAAACAGCTTCCTGAGACAAATAACCATCCTTCAATGGAGGTGATATAGATGAAAAAAGGTGGAGAGCTAAACCTGAGAGGGGTAAATTTTGACCAACTTCTTTTTATGTGAGATTTAGCTTTAATGGAAATCCCTTCCCTACTCGTTGTCCTCGTCCGTCTAATTTCTCACATTTTGGCTACAAAACTGTTGAAATTGGATGATAAAATACTTTTGCTCTAGCGGACTGTCAGGCTCTGATAATGTGTGAAAAGGTAATTTGGGCAGGGTTTCTCCGAGTCACTGCTTGCCTCACACTTACCTCAGCCTTCCCTCCTCTCTGCTCAGGAAGAAAGGACGCAATATATAGAGGAGGTTCTCTCTCGCTCTGCCTAATTGGGAACAATGGTTGCATATAGTATACAGCCTATAAAACAAAAGCTGAATAGTGTGATTTATTGTTGCGATGAAAGGGAAGCAAATTTGCCTGTTCTATGCTAGAAGCTTGAACATTCTCCAAGTGCAGTAGTAGCTTGATTTCCTCCATGCTGCTTAAAAAGCAGCTCAAATTGAGCAATTCTCTCTTTCCCTGGGGGTATCCAAGCCTCAATCTGTGACCAAAAGTCAAATGTAATTGTAATGGTGGTTAAAGCAAAATGTCATGAGGTCATTAGAATAACAGAGACCTCAGATACGTTTAGTCGAAGTGTCAGCAAGATGTTCCGCTATCACTGATGTAGCTCTCTATCCAATTTCTCTGCGCTCGGCTTGGCGGATCCCCAGCAGCGAGGGGTTCAGGGAGAAAAGCTAGGCCTTGGGATAAATGGTTATGATTTCAAGCGGCGCGACCCAGATTGGGTAGCAGTCCTAATGTGTAAGTACTTCTCACCCCTTTTCACAATAAACACAGGCAAAGGAGATTCCTTTTCACACAAGATAAATGCGCTCCCCTTGCCAGCTGGATCGGTGATAGTCATAAAATGAAATCTGGCCCTCCGCTCGAGTTTTTCTGTGTCTCAATCGCTCCCTTGGCTATAGAGGATAGTGAAAGTTAAGATCCTACTTTCAAAGCCAGATGGATTATTTGATCTGAATTCTGATAACTGTTGGTATATCTTCCAAGCCATTTAAAAATTTGGAATATGCACTTTTCAAAAAAAACCCAAAAAACCCCCCCCAAAAAACCCTCTATTAAATAAATGCGGTTTGCTTTAGTTAATAACTATGATGCTAGATTGATCCTGGATACTATATTTAGCCGAAGCCAAAGGGCCAATGGTGTTTAGAATAAATCCTGACAAATGAATTTATGCAAATTTGACCTAATTCATCTGATTCATAGGGAACCTCACCAAGTGAAAAATTCCATTTATTTCCTACATTTGTCTATCATCAGCCGATCTGGTGAACCTTTGGCAGTTAATCACACGATCAAGACAATGGAGTGTTTACCGGGGTGTAGCTAAGCATAAATTGCTTAATTGATTTGTTCACATTACAAACACCTGTTGGTAAACAAGAGCATGATTATGTCTGATGGAATGGGGAATCCATGGTGTAATTATACACACATCTATGATGTTAAAAGGTAACTTGATATTCCCCTGCAGAGCGTGGCCTGATTAACTCTGGCCTGTTTAAAATTCAAGCTACAAATTAAGAAGGAACAGAGATCCTGTTTTTTTTTTTTCCACCCCAAGCTCTTGGAAAGTGAATACATAAAACATCCTGTTCCCTGGTGTCAGCACAATTAGTTGCTAAATAAAATGCCACTCTGTTGTGTGCGCCATTTTAATTACACAAACCGGGTGAATTAGTGCCCCATTTAAGTAAAATAAACAGCCATGTTTGGTGAAGCCAAATTTCCCCTGAGAAGTATGCAAAGAGGGCAAATTAGCACAGGAAATTTAGAATATCAGTAAATTATCCTGGGAGGGAGATGAGAGCTAAACATCTTAACAGTCGTCTGAAAACGATGAAAATAGGTTGTGGTCTTCTGACCATCTGAAAAGGATTACCCCATGGACGCAGTAGGCAGTTAACTTTAAACCATGCTGTGCTTTTGCATTGGCATGTAAGGAAATTTATTTCATTAAATAAGTGAAAGTCTTCCTCAAGAAAGAGACTCATTTCAGGCCCTTCCTGTCATGCTTCTGTACTTCAAAATGGGCTGTGTGTGGCACTGCAGCCTAATCAGCTTTACCTCAAAGTTGCTACCTCTCTTAACCAAATGTGCTATTCTCCAGTGAAATCCCTCACATAAAAAAATACCCAAAACAAAAGATGTAAGATGCATCAGGAGGAAAAATGTAATGTTATTAGGTCCCAAAGTGACTTCTTCACATTTCTCACTTCCTTATTCATCCTAGGCAAGCTATTTCTGTTCTCTTCTCCTCCAGAATAGCTTAGACCCCTCCCTCCCACACCAACCCCCCAGCTTTACCAAGCGGCTCTTCTGAGTGAGGCCGAATACATGTCACGCAGATTTTCTTCTTATGGACAGCCACTCACATTATATTCACACGCTGGGATAGTTTATGCTCTACTCTGTTTATTGGCATAGCACATACTGATGAGATTTCCTCACGGCAATGACACCCCTCTCCTGGCTCGTCCTACCACCTCCCCCAGCCCATGTACCTTGGTACCCCCCCCCCACTCTGTCATTGCAATGCTATTTACTCTTAACTTGCACTGAGAAAACATTAGATGTTTAAATTTTGTTGTAATTTCAAGAAGAAGTAACTACTGATGTAACAGCCTATTAACTCATTTTTAGTTGTCCTGTATTCAGAAATATGGATGGATAAATGATGACATTTGTCCATACACTATTGCACTCTGAAATGCTGAAGCCCCACCAGCTATCCCTCCTGGACTTGACGTGGGTTTGCTAATTTAATATGAGTGTACAACATAGTGGAAATAGTATCGTTAACTAGTGGAATTGGTTACTATTCAGGCAAATGAGCTCAAATTCGCAAGTATCAATGGATTGAAAATGACATGTCCTTTCACAAACGTAACAAAACATACATGTCTTTGGAAACCACACAGGTTTACCACTCATACAAATTCAAAGCTGATGTTTCTTACGTTACTTCTGGCTTGGGGCTAGTAGGAAACAGTTCTCTTTTTTATACTTTTATAAGAAACAGGGAGCATTTTTTTTTTTAACCCAAACGTATCTACATGTGCTGCAGAAAAGCTGGCAAGTGGCAAGGTCTCGTGTTGAAGGAGTCATTAGACCTTGATGTTGGCCTGATGTTGATAATCAAGTCTTGCCTTGTAGTATGGCACACAGCTTTTATTTACTACTATGAACACTAATGTCTAGTTTACAGTATATACTAGTACCGTATGGAGTACACAGTACGCAGTGCGTTATTTCACTCTGGTATTTTAACTCTGATTTTGTCAGAGTTGTGTGTAAGCGATCCTTTCGTTTGTTCCTCAGTTTGTTTTTATTCAAATATTCCAGTGTTTGATGCGCAACAAATAGTTTTACAGATTTTTTAAAGAGGCCGGAGACAGGTGTGAGGTAATGTTATATCAGATAAAGAGACAGATGAGTGGCTGGAGTTCAAAATGTAAATATTGTTCATAGTGACTTTAGCTGCTTCACTAAGTGAGGAACTGAGTTCCATTGCTAACTTGGTGCTGCAAGTTCAGTTCAATTGCAACTTCTAAGTGCAACTTCTTCAACAGTTGACCATAAATCTCAGTCAGGATCGATGACTCCAGTTATTCTACTGCAGCATTTTAACATGGATAGGAAAGTGTAGAAAAGCAGCTTCAGCCTCGTTAACTCGCTATTTGCTGGACCATGTTTCTGAAACAGAGTTCGCAGAAGCTTTTGAGTTTTGAGTTTATGTGGTCGAATTATCTACATACACTGATTAACATTAGGCACACCCACTTTGTATCCACACACTGTCAATTTTATCCACTCCTCTTAATGTATTAGTGCTGTTTTTAGTTTACTTTTACAGGTTTGAGTCCATCTCTTTCTCTGTATCATTTATAAGCTCCCTTTACCATTTTCATCAAAGGTCAAGATTCCCACAGGACTACCAGTAAGCAGGTATTATTTAAGTGGTGTTTAATTCTCAGTGCAGTTTTGTTACTGACATAGTGGCATATTTTCTCTAGGTAAGTGACCATATGCACCCCACTAGGCCACATGATGTAAAAGAAAATGTAATTCATTAAACCACACCATCTTCTTCCTTTGCTCTATTGTTCAAGGAAGGTTCTTTAGAGTGATGGACATGGGTTAGCACTTTGGGTAGGTTCCAACCACCGCATACCAGGAACACTCCACAAGACCTGCCAGTTTGGAGAAGCTCTGTCCCAGTCATCTGTCACAATTTAGCCCTTGTCAAAGCTTGCCCATTTTACTTGCTTCACATCAACTTCAAGAACTGACGGATCTCTTGCTGCCTAATATATCTCACCCCTTTGACGGGTGCCAACAAGATAGCTTTGACAAGATACTTGATGTTATTTACTTCACTGTTATCAATGTTATTTACTAAACCTAGTGGTTTTAATGTTGTGGCAAATCAGTATTGGTCATTAGTATCTTTTCATCTTATATGCAGCCTCCTTTATAGTCTCCATTGTTCAGTGCACTGGATTTACAATTTGTTATTCTGGAAATATTTTGAATCATGTACATCTTACCAATTATTTCTATGTTGTAGTGAATGTGGCATGAATACGATGCCAACTGCATGTTCTTATGACGGCGGCACTGCATTTAACCTTGAATCCTTAGGGCTTGTATGTGGTCCTAATGTTCAGTTCTTCACTCTTGTAAGTGCAAAGCTTACATATTAGTTTCATAGTAAAATCAGTTAAAATCCTAGTCTTCTTCTTTCTCTTTCGGCTTTACCCTTCAGGGGTCGCCACAGCGAATCATCTGTCTCCATTTAGTCCTATCTGCTGCTAAAATCAGTTAAAATCCTAGTAGTTGTTGCAAAGCAAGCATTAAGATCAATTCCTGAATAATAAGCCTACATTTAGTGGAGGTAACATGATTTTCTTATGGTTGAATCCCGATATTCACTACCATCTCTGTCCTGCTGTATGAGGAAATGACACTTAATATGATTTATTGATTTGCACTATGCTGTACTTTATATATCCAGTTTTATACAAATTCTTGGGCTTCATCCCTATAGTATTTCATCATAAGGAGTGATTCTGGAGGGGAGGTTTATACTTTGCATCTGCCGTTTGGCTCTTGGCTGACACTCTTGCATTTTATGTTCTGCATCTGCTCACAGAACTGTATAGTTAAGGAGACTTTCTTCTCCTCTAGGTTTCTCTGGCATTCTGGCCCACACGTTCTGTCACAGCCGCTCATGATATCATGCAGCGCCTGGCATGGCTTATCGGCCCGTGTCATTTCCTGTCCATGTCACGCTGTCTGGAAGTGCCTCAGCCAGCATGTCAAAACATATCTGTCTTCCTGCGGTGCGATCACGATGACAAGGCCGCTTGCCGGAGGAGACGAGTGGCTTAAAGAGCCGTTTGCCACGGTGACGCACTGCTGCTGGAGGTCACGACCCACCCCCCCATTTGCACAGAAGACCCTTTAGGCAGAAGGCTGTCATGGACCTGTGTGGCTCTAATGGTTGTTCTATGGTTGTAATTGCAGGGTGCAGGCCAGATTCCCTGCATGGGATATAACCATTTATGTTAAATGTGAGAATGCAAATATATTTTAAACAAGACATCAATGGGTAATTTTTCATATTTTCAATGTTAAAATCCTTTTGATGATAACAAGACGTCAATAACATTGCCTTTCGCGAACATTTGACCACTACGTTTGGGTATTAAAAGCCAAATAATTAACAAAACTGCATTGCTTGTTATTGTTTCAACATCTGAGAAATTATGAAAGGGGAAATCTCTGTTATTGCGACATATTTCCCTTTCGCAAGAAAACGGGACTCTACAGGCTGTTAGGATTTGCTGATCGATGCGGCTTCATCCTGACCTGATCTAATAACCACACTCACTCAGCCAGCCTCCACTGCCATAGCTGACATTTCACATACAGATGTCTCCAATGAACAGGTGTGTAAAAGTGTAATGCAATGTCACATATGGCAAGCATTACATTTATCCATATATGTGATATATATTTCAGCAGACTCCTTTTCATTGATGTTAACAAACCAACGGGGCCAAATTCCTCACTAGAGTATCAGTCTCTAATATTAAGAGACAAGCTTTAAGTTCAAATCTTCACTTTAAGGAGTCAACACCCAAACTGTCCAAGAATATGTCACCTGAATGTCTGTTATTAATCAAATGTATTGGAGGTAGTAAACAGGTAAACAAATGAGAGATCATGCTTTCATCCGCATAAACAAGTTTAAAAAGAGTAGGAGAAAGCTGCTGGTCATTTGCAGACTTTGTTGTCCTAACAATGCAGTTGCATTAGATAACATTCATTCATTCATTCATTTTCTGTAATTGACTGATTCATTCATTTTCTTAATCCTTACTAGGCTCGCGGGTACCTGGAGCTCACTCACCCTGGGCGAGGCGCCAGCCCACCACAGGCATCAGGTAACATAATTCATAAAATATCCATTCTTTATAAAGTATTGTTACATCAAAACTGATCCTGCGAGAGCCATGGGCATAAATATACAAGATCAACATCAGGAAATTGATCTTTTTTTCATACATTTTACAAATTAATCAGTACAAGCATATAGTTTAGCATTTTTACCGTTTCCTTCTATATATTTGAGGCATGTGAAGTTTGTAGTAGAATAATTTGGATGGGTGCTTCAGTTCATTAAAAACACCCAAGTTTTTTAAGGTAACCAAGAGTTTGAAGAATCCGTAGAGTACACTGTGTACAGTATAAGTGGCAGGAGGAGGCAGAGGTCTATAGGATGTGTAGGACTTATTCTGAGATGCTATCACACTACACCCATTTGCTTTTGCTTCAGATCTGTTTGGGCATGATCGTTAAGTTTTAATCACGGTCCCATCTAATCTGTATTATAGGTCACAACAAGAAGACGCTGCTGGTGTTCCTGGTCGTTCTTCTGTAACTGTACCCTGTTTGGGTTGTTAAAAGTGTATTTTTACTGTCGAAACTCTAAATCTTTGTTTTGTTTTAAACCATTTTAGAAATGTTGAAAAGCACATCAAGTTCCATCAACAGATATAATGTTCTGTCCTATCTCTTACAAAGTTACTATTTTGGAAACAGATGGTTAATTGATATTCATAGTTGATGCATATGAATGTACTTTGCTTTCATTTTTAATTCTCTCTCTCTCTCTCTCTCTCTCTCTCTCTCTCTCTCTCTCTCTCCCTCTCTCTCTCTCTCTGTGTACTGCCATGTTGGCGTTGCTGTTGAAGAACAGGTTGCCCCTCATCCCACCTGCAGCGCATTTCTTCCTCAACTGTTGTTGTCGGTTGATGATAGAACACGTTTCACTGCATTTTTGCCTCAGATATCGCAGCTGCCAAAGCTTTTTATCATCAGCTGGTGCCAGGTGAAGCCACTGAAATAAAACAGATTAAAATCTCTGTTGAATAAGCAGCTG
The DNA here is from genome assembly GCA_037576975.1 of Alestes dentex. Classification (NCBI taxonomy): domain Eukaryota; kingdom Metazoa; phylum Chordata; class Actinopteri; order Characiformes; family Alestidae; genus Alestes; species Alestes dentex. The sequence continues at coordinate 6,618,441 of JBBIGA010000146.1, forward strand.
TAATAATCTTTTGTAGTATGTAATAAACTTTGGATTATCAATGTAAGATCTGCAGAAGATGCCCAGAAACAGGTCAGGACTGGGGATGAGCACTATAGATTTATCACAAAATGTCACAGTATAATATGTTGTAATTATATAAATGATGGTATAAAAATAGTACCATTCAACAACTTCTGACCATCGTCAAAAATCCTGACCGTCATCAAACACTAAATTATACCGTGCAAGTAGGCCAAAAATGAAAAAGAATTTTGGAAATGGTGTAAAATACTTTTCTCCTGTATAAGTGCAAATACATAAAAATAAAAGAATAAAAAAATCTTAAAGTTTAAGCAGTGGAAATGTCTGAGATGGTGTGTTACCCACGTAGCAGAGCAAATGTAAACACATAATAAACTATACTGTTATTGTTTCATGCATGGGTAGGAATCAAACCAGTATATCATGGATAATATGACATGGCACAGCCCTACTCTGGACTATATGTGTGATGTCCCTGGTTTTGGCCAGAGGTAACCCACAGAACACAAAGAGTCATCCAAAATGTGTGGATGGGCCCTTTTTCTCTCCCCTGTTTGTCATGGTGCCTTGTTGTGACACTATTATTAATGTAACTGGCCTAGTCCCTTGGCCTGCGTCCAGGTGCCCTTCACTATCCTGTTCCATCACAGTGCTACAGAACTGGCTGCCTTACATTCTCTTACCTAATCCGTCTTGACATGACTCATCAGAAAAGTGCTGTGTCACATAAAAATAGGTCAGCTAACATGGCAGAAAGAGACAGAAGCTGTTTACCATGATGTACATAAGGAACCTGGACATAAAGCCCTAGAAATATGTCTAAAGAGGCTCTTTCGTGATATTCCTCGACTGGGCACTGGAGGGCAGTGTCACCCTTATAGTCAGACCAGAGGCAGCGGCTCCCTCTGTGCAGAGCAAGCCTAGGATGGACTGAGCAGAGATGAGGGCCTTCCTCTCCATCCTTACAGCATCAGAGTCAGTTGAGAGGGCAGCTGGGCATCGAACTGCCACTCACATGCCAGGAGAGCCTGGCAGGCCCAGTTGGTTTAAGGGCAAGAGCCTAGAAAACAATGTGAAACTGGACATAAAACCCTGTTTAATGAGACCGAGCAATCGACCTAATATCTGTTTAATCAGTTGTTACCATCTTGGTTCCTTATCCATTTTATTAGTGCCAAAGTGTCTAATCCCCACTGAGTTTTTTGATTCCTCACTGTTGATGTAAGAATCCTTAGCTCTTTCAAGCGCAATATTTTGTGCAGTTAAATCAATTCAACACTGTGCATTTTATAGGAGATATTGATTTGTCTTTATTGGCCCTTGATTTATATATATTTAATGTATATTCTCAGCCGCTATAGAGATGTATGTGGAAGCTGGAGCGAGGGAAAGGAGCAGAAAATAAAGAGATCTAAGGAGAGAAGGGAATCACAGAAGTGTTTGATTCCAATTCAGACCTAACAATGTAATAAAAAGCTGCATGGTTAAGCCTGATGAATTAATAAAGGGGAAGCAGATGGGTCCCTGGAGCAGTGTGTATGTGTGTGTGCATGCGTGCGTGTGTGCGTGTGTGTGCGTGTGTGTGTTTGTGTGTGTGTGTGTGTGTGTGTGTGTGTGTGTGTGGGTGCATGCCTCACCGAGGCCCCATACAAAGGAATGCTACAGTTGCTGAGATGAGATAATAGTAAGGTGTGTACTAAGGGACGATACTGCATGAATAAAATATGAATGCTTAGGAGTCATTATCATACTTCAAGCCAGAATGTGTGTCACACTGTTCTCTCTCGGTCAGAATTTTCTGATAAATTACACTGTACTGATGGTTCTGAAATGGCTAACTCATCTACATAACTAACTAAATGACTAATTCAGCTTCTTCTTGGTTACTGATATTTCTCAAAGTGTGAAGGAATAAGCACGATTTGGATCACCCGTCAACATCAAGGCCATATTTAACTTAAGGAATACTTTGGCTGAAATGCAACATATAACAAATCTTATTTCAGTGTAATACCTTAATATACAACGAATAGACCTATATCTTTGCATTTGCATGAGTTAATGTTTGGCTTGTGTACACCATGTCATTGCACATACAATGTCAACAGCACAAATGAGGCTCACACAACCTTGTACATCCTCCTAGGAGCACAATATGCATAGCAGGTAGCAAAAGTTCTGATTTAAAATATGCTTTTTTACATAGTTGTGCTCTCATGGAAAATAAAAGAAAAAAAATGCAAATATGTTGTTATGGTGGGAACTTGTCCAACTTCACAGCCAGCAAGTGACTGATGCGTGTCTTGTATTGCTACCCTGTCTTTAATAGTGATTCTTAAAACAGTTCACTTACCAAAGGGCTTGCGACCGTGCAGATGGAGGCAAGTTTCAGACCATTCATTTGCAGCCTCAAGACCAGTCTTGACTGCTACAACACTACGAACGTAGAAAGAAGCTCAGGTATAAGCTTCCGCCGCCTGTTAGTTGCATAACCTCATAACACCAATGCACTAAACAGTACACCTTGTTGTTCCTTGTTGACATTGAAAAATTCACAGTAAAAACATTAGACATCTTGCTATATTGATTATATTTGCAGTAAGGATTTTTTTTTTTTTGCCGAACTGTTCCTTTAAAACTGCACAGTCTCATCTAAGATTCTGTAATCATACCAGTGGCATCGTTCAGTGCTGCTCATATCCACTCTTAATATCCTTTGGCCACCCAATGCGGGATAGCACACTCGCAATGAAGCTTTGGTGGCACCCAGCCGGTGATTTACGAGTGGCAGCGAGGTCAAGGTTAGAATGTAATCTCCGGGTTGACAGTGAGCAATAAGCAACCAGCAGCGCGTGAGAGCCATCGGCTGTGCAGGAACCCGTTTTCCCAGAGCACACGCTGGGGGACTCTCAACCTCGTTAGAGTGCGTTGGGAATTCAGGCCGCGACGTCCTCTCTAGTCTCACATAGTCAGAGGCCCTGCTGTTGCAGCTTCATTTTCTTTCATGCTCATGAACTGGATGGAATGCAGTGAGCATATTCTGGCAGAGGCCCATAATGACAAATTAATACCTCATAAAACACAACAAAAAATATCCATATTTTATTGGTGACTGTGTGAGCGTTTAACTTTGTCACAACACATCAGGTTTAAAGAGGCCACGTTTGTTGATTTGGTCCCTTTTCTACCATAGTTGAATAATTGAAAGTGCGTCTCAGAACGATTCAAGTCAGCACTGGCTGCCTCGCCGTCTCCGATGTGAGCTGGGTGCCATTAAGAGATTGGAGCTTGTGTGATTTCTCACTAGGCGCTGCTATGACACAGGCGCGCAGGGGGGAGAGGCACATCAGCGCTGTTTGTCTTGCTAATGTGCAAGCAGCGACTGGACTCCCGGCTTTTCCCTGCCCTGCCAACAACATGGGAACAGGCAGCATGTTTGGAGGGGATGTTTATTTATTCATTTCCCTCTGGCTTTGTGGTTTCAAGAGACATAGCAACACTTGGCCAGGCCCCTTTTCCCCGCCCCAGTCGCTCCATGCTCAAAGGGGCCCTGCCAGATCCTTCAGATCACAAGTCCTCTACCAAACACACACACACACACACACACACACACACACACACACACACACACATGCACAGCCCCTCTTCAAATTAATGGCACACCACTCATTTTAGATAATCAACTCAGTGTGTCACTGCTTGTTTTTCTTTTTAATTGTTTTCATTGCTCAATTTCTGATTGTAACTTTAAGATATATTATATAGCAGAGTGATGTGTTGATGGTCTCAGGAATATACGGTTAACATGTTTTGATAAGGCTCTTGTAGTGTGAAGATGTAATCAACATTAATTCATCTTATCATCTGCAGTGTCTGAGCGTATATTCTAATGTAGGTGAAATTCTGATATATTACTATGACGCCTGTAAAAATGTTTCAGTGTTTAAAAGCTAACCTGGTTGTCTCGAGTTCATTGAACTTCGAATAGTAAGTTAACAGAACGATAAGCTGTGTTTTACATTCTGTTAACTTATTATTTGACGTTTGGTTGTACTCAGCATTTAAAGACAACCAGGTTATGTGTTTTTTTTTTTAAATTTAAAACATTGAACCACGTTTATAGTGTAGAACGCTACAATTTATAGCAGTAAAATAATTTATCAATTTGACCAGAATAATGTGTGCCCAGAGTGGTGAACTGAACTATGGGTGATTGCAAAAGAAAGACTTTGCTAGGGGTCCTGTTCAAACTTGTTTCCAGCGTTCATTGTTGTCTGTTAGCAAAAGGGTTGTTTCTCCACAGCCATCTCAAGATGACATTGAGCAATATGTTCGTATGTTCATGGTATTAACACAATGCTTAAATTTTGCATGACAGTTTGCATACAGGACGGCCCATGTCCAACTCCTCGTTACTGTTTCAGTTTTGAAGGCCAAAGTTCCTCCATACATTGGATTTAAAATGTGGAGAAGCAATACGAACCTCTCCCATGTCTTCCGTCATTCCTGTTATGGCTAAACCGTTCTTCTACTATCCTGTGCTGCTTGCTAGTGTGTGAATTGTCTCGAAGCTGCAACATTTCTCCGCCTTAAATTCAAACATATTAATTGTAAATGAATACAAAATCAATTTCAGAGTGAATGCGACGATACATTAATTGCTGAACAGTATAATCACAATACATAACTGAATCAATGTTTTCCCCTTCTTTTATATAAATACACCCCTTGTTTCTTCATATTTTGCTTTCACAGAGCTGGGTTGTCTTGTATTATTTTAATAATCCTAAGGAATATTTCCTTCCTGCTCTCTGAAGGACTTTCAAAGTTTTTGGCTCTCATTTTCAGTCCAGTCCCTGTACCAGACCGCTTAGCTCTTCATTTGTTTGCTAAGCCACACAGTGACCTATGTATGAATCATTCAAGCATAAAAGCACATCTAACTTAAGGCCTGAACCAGTGATGAAACAGGTGCAGATGATTAGAGATGGTCAGGCCAGTGATTAGTATACTAGTGGTGCTGAATGCTGTTCTCATTTCTTTAATTTAACCTCCAAAATATGCCAAAGACAATTTGACAGGCATAATATCATTTTGAACTTTTGTTATTAGTAGAACTTTTCTGATTTGTGTTATGGTTAGAAGAACATTATGTTTGTCGAATTCCACTTTAATTTAATGAAGGGCATTAGCTGAAGCGGGTTTTCAGAACTCTTTTCAGAAGAGTGCACACCGGCGCGCGCGCACACACACACACACACACACACACATCCAGATATGTGTTGTTAATTTGTTTAATTATATTTATACAGAACTTTGCATTTTTTTAACAATGAACTTTTACTGCCCAGATAAGCTGACATTTTATCTTCTTATCTGTGCTCACACAGAGTATAATATCTATATAAAATCCATGAATGTCCCAGTAGATAGGCACACATACATTTCAATTGTGGAACAGAACTGTTTTAATGAAGTGTTCCACATCTGCAGGTCCTCAGTGAAAAAGACATGGAGACATAGAGAGTGTGTAGAATGTGAAGTTTGACTGCAACTGTATTTAGAGACAGTGTAACTGAATGCGAATTGATGTAGCGTTTTCACAGTGGAGGTGTTCCCAGCTGGTCTCTGGTGGCGATTTGTGTAGTGGTCTCGCAGGTCAGAGGAAGGGTCGTCTGAGAGAAGTCTGCATCATTGCGTCTATAAAGCCGCCAGGTCTCTGTGATGCGATCCTATTCACACCTCTCTCTCCATTCACAAGCCAAACGTGCATTCTCCCTGCAAGGTCGTCCTCACAGGACACACATCATCACTGCAATACACAGACACCATTTACAAACCTGTGCCGCTGTCAAGCTTTTACTTAGGCCTATATTTAGACTTTAGTCATACCAAAGTGCTGCCTGTTAGTGACTGGAATGCCAGTTCGCAGGAAACACGGGGAAAGAGGAGGTGTCAAAAACGCATGTGATGATGACCCTATTGTGTTCAAGATTAAAGTTTAGTACAGTGTGTGGACAGCTTCCTTAAACTCTGCTATAGTATTATACATAATGTAAAACAGGATATAAGTGTCTCATTCTTGGTCTTGGAGCAAGAATACACGCAGTGATAATTCAGCAGTGGTACATGGTTTTGCACTGGGCGACAGGGATGGATGCCAATAATTTGATGTAGATTTAGTATGTATTCTGTACAGTGATAGCATCCACTGAATCGTAGGTCAATAGGTAAACTGCCATCTTTGAACCTCTCTCATAGTGATGGGTGGGACCACCGCTTCGGAGCCATGACCAAAGATACCACCACATTTCTTTCACTTTACACGTCTTTTGTCTTAGACAGCCAAAAATGCACAGTGTATACCTTCCATAACAAACTCACCTTATCTCCTCAGGTTAACCCGCAGAAGTCATTACTTATTTTATAGTAGGTAAACTACAGTTACATTCAGTATACAGTCTGTATTAATATGGTCGTATTTGCATTGCACACTGTTTTTTTTTTTTTTTTTGTTGAAATATGACAAACACTTTCTTCCATGCAAAACAGTACGGTACTCAGAACATTCATTTTTCATCAAACTTAAATCATAAACTGCCTCAGAACATTCATTTGCTAACACAAATATGGTACTGATTCAAAGTTCGCGGTCTGCACCTTTGACAAACTGAGTGAGAATTATTAAGCTAAACTGGATGTGAGCAGTATTTATTTATTAACTATATTTATTGTCATCTTGATAAATGAACTTTTCATTGATACGGCCACCATGTAAGGAACACTGACCAACTGCATAAATCATGACAAAGAGAGCATGAATAGGCCTGAATTTATTGTGTCGGAGAATGTAACCAAAATCATTGCACTTGTAGTTTTTATAGTGTTTTGCTTATGTTCCACAACTATGGGGTATCCAGTCTTATCTTCACAGGACTGGCTGCAGGTTCTCACTTTAGTAAAGCCAGTGTACACATCAGCAGCTATCAAGCCTTAGAACTCTTATTTTCCTTATAGCTTGACTGGTGGTAAAACAATAAAACTCTGCAGTGCAAAGCTAGGACCTGCATTGTATTGTACAAGTTATGGAGAAAGTTGTGTTCTTATTAGCCTGTTCTATGTATATATGGGGCGGGGGGCTTACATGCCTTCATAATACTTTTAGATGTCTCGCCGGACTGTATCAATATTTCATCCCTGCAGACGTTCACCCACTTACCTGTAGGGCTCTCTCTGTTTAAGCAGAACAGAAATATCCCAGGTCTTTTATGATGTATATTTTAACAACTTCACCAAGTTAGTATGGGTGGTTGTGTGTGTGGAGGTAGATGTGCAGTATGTGAGTGAGTTTCTGTTTTAAGCTTATTGAAATGTTCCAAGAAAGCTCCAAGCTGTCAGCTTGCCCACTTGGTATTTAGCTATGTAGCAATACACAAAGCATTGCCTTTATTTGGCAGTGAGAAAAGGTTGCTAACAGTCAACAACTGTCTTAGAGATTATAAAAAAAAAAATTGTCAGCTTTAAGGATGGGCCACACAATGCAAAATGAAAAAAAAAATACTGCAAAGATTTAAAAATACCTTCATGCAACAAAAGACACTTATGAATGCATGTGTCTAATTAGGCTAGCAAGAGACCAGTAAGAGAATTAAAATTATGCATTATGATTGCACAAACTGTCATCTAATCATCGCTGATTCATCGAAAAAGGTGAATTTTTATTAAGCTATTTTACTGCGTAATCAAGTGTAATTAAGTAATTAGGACAGCTTTAAAACAGATGGACATGCATCTCACACACATACACAGACACAGACAGAAACTCATATTGTATGGCCTAGCATTGATAATTAGCCTGGGGTGTGAGGCCATTGATTATTAAAGATGAGAAGAAAAGGAAAATATAAAAAAGCATCCTTACCCCTTTACCCCCCTCAGATCCACCAGAGATCAATAGGGGGATCAATGCCTCAAGCTTTGGGGTGTCGGAACCGATGTGTCATAGTGTGAGTCAGAACTATAGAGGTTGATTAGAGGTCACATTGCTGATTCATCAAAGTTCTTTCACTGGTCATCAATAGACCCACAGACACCAGGAGAGGTGAGTAGGTACTGACTTTATTTGTTAATTTATATCACATTCTGGGTTTCTGCGCTGTTTGTGTGATAATTTTTGTTGAAAAAAAACGAGCTTTTGTCAAAAATAGCAACAATACACTAGTTTACGTTTATACATTTATAAAAATAAATAGCCAAAATATATTGTATTTTGATGTCCTTTTTGTACACTTTGTGCCAGCCTTGCGTGTGTGATGTCACCAGTGTGTTTTTTTCTCCTGCTTTCCTGTATTTAAGACACTCATTATGTTGCAGTGGATACCGGCTGAATGCCAGTTTGCTCCCTCTCTCACCTGTGTAGCCCTCAGACATCTGCTTTGAGCACCAAACTCGCCATGGTGCTGCCTAACCCAAGGCAACCAATGAGCTGCTGAGAAATTGGCACCACGCAGTGATCACAACTGTTGTGGAGCCCGAGCTGGAACATGTTTCTTTCCTCGGCACGCTCTGTACAGATATGAGTTTGAAAAAGTAGCAAAGTGCTAGCTAAGCCGCAGAGTCCATATCTGTTTTCTATTAAACGAATAAATCAGGTAAATTATCTCCAACATCACAAATGAATGCAAACTAGTAAAGACCAGTGAATGATAAGCATATACATGCTGAATTAATTCTCCTCTGTCTTTTTATTTTAGCAATAGCCATGCTGCTCACTTAAAGGAGCAGTTAAGTTATACAAACAATGGCAGCAAAAGGCTACATAGCTACGTAGCTTCATGCAAACGGCTACTATCGCCCATTCATGGTTAGTGGTATGAGTGTGTTTAGTCGATCTATTCTTTTAAACAGGTGAAGTGGTCACAGGCTGTAGGCTCTGCCAGAGGAGATGCAGCTGAATGAGTGTGTGTGTGTGTGTGGCTGTAACGCAGGCACCTGAGGCTGTGTAGCTGGTGGCTGGTTGAGGGCAGCCTGTGCTGGGCTCAGGGGAACACTCCACTGCCCACTCTCCTCTCACTTCCCCTGAAGCTGCATGCTAAGGCATTAATTACACCTGAACTGACAACAGGGTCATCCAGCTTAGCCACCCCATCTTTCGTCCACTGCAGCCACCACACACACCAGCCCCTCACTGCTCCAGTGAAGGACAACAAAATAGACCAGCCCTACATATCCACCCTATTCTAACGTATCAAAGTCAGAAAACTGCCTGTTTCACTGGTGGCCAGTAAAATCAAACAATGTTAATATACCCCATATTTATTTTTACCACCAAAATTCCCATTGATCTTATATTTTATTGTGCTTCTGATGTAAAGAAAATCATTGTAAACCACTTAGAAAAACACTAAAATAAGGAGTTAACTGTTTCTTGGTCACGTGCCCTTCTCTAGTACAACATTACAGGCTAAACTGGTAATTGTAAATAAAAACTGGCTTTTAATTTGTTCACCCTTTAGTTTGCTCACCTCTTTTAATGACTTATGCTTTTTAGATATGTCTCTGTGCACCAGTGGATGAAGCAAAACAATATTAACCAAAATTACTTTTTTTTTTATGAAGAGAACTGTTTTTAAAACCGCTAAGAATCGTGGGAGTTTCCTGCCCCAACATGTTATTAATATATCAAAAATTGATAAACAGATTTGATAATAAAATGTAAACAACTGTCAATCATGTCCGTTAGTATATCATCCTTGAAGTTTAAATAAAAATGCAAACTATAAATATGAAATTATATCCGTTTTCTGAATTTTTATTCCTCTGAAATATTTATCAGTGTCTCATATCCTCCATTATGCCATACCTTTTTAGGTTAGAGTGCTCTAAAGCTTAAGAAATACACGAGAGTTCTGGGATTGTTCTCCTTGCTTTGTTAGTTTTTTTGTGAAAAAGGGAGAGGGAGAAAGACAAAAATAAAGGAAAAAGCAAGCCAAATGGAAAAGATGAGGGTGGGGGGGATACAAAAGTATAAAACTTTAATCAAAAAATAAAACTATGTCATTGCCATAAAACATCGAAGATGGGCTTTGTGGGGCTGGTAGTGGGTAATGTACCTGAGGCAGTGGGAAGTGTTAACATGAAAAACACATCAGAGGACTGGGGCATGTGGCTCGCCTGCTCCTCACACCGTAATTAGTCTGGAGGAGTATGCTCCGATTACCCAGTGTACCAGCATCCAAGCACGCTGTGTTCTTCATACCCATTCTCCTCCTCAGTACCCTTTTTCCTACAGTATCCCCTGTAGAGAGTCTTCAATTTTTCAATTTGAAAACCTCAGTTACATCATGATGAAGGTAGAATATAATACCATGGTTATTTATGAAGGGTAATTAATCTTTCAAACTAATTATTTTTCCATTTTCTACACCTGTTTGTCAGTGGCAGTGCCAGGGACAGTGGACAACATTTCTCCAGGACAATGGGGTAAAAAAAGAACAAAAACAGAACACTGCCAGACCAATTAGGTGCAGGACAGGACTAAAGAGAAAGTACAAAAAAACATGAGCAATTCACAGGATGAGACAACATACAGTGCAGTCAACAGGAGCAGTAAGAGCACTAGTGTGGATGAATACATAATTATGACCTGTATTCTAGCAGCATTAGGTATGCAGAGGAATGAAAAGATTGAAGCAGATGGCAATAAATAATTATTCAAAAATAGCAAATAGCAGCAACAAGATTAGAAAGAAATGTGCAGTATATAAATAAACACAGGGTATTTATAGTGGCAGTTGGGTAGTAAGTTTTCTTTCTTTATGGGAGAACAGTTTATTGTCTGTGTGCAGTATGTTTGGGAGAAAGGAAGCAATTCAGTGTGTGTGTGTGTGTGTGTGTGTGTGTGTGTATGTGATGCACAGTTTGTTATTCAGTTCTGATTTAGGAGTCTGATTGCCTGGGGGAAGTAACTGTTTCCCATCCTGGCAGTGAAGGCCCAGATACTGAAAAATATTTTGCCAGGTGGAAGGAGGGAAAGGAAGGTGTGGGAGGGGTTATTCACAGTGCTGGTGGCTTTTGAAATGTAGCGTGTGTTGTAAATGTCTGCAACAGAGGGGAGAGAGACACTGATGATCATCAGTACTTACTATCCTTTGTAGGGTCTTGTGATCTTAGGCGGCACATTTCTGTACCATACCAGGATGCAGCTGCGGAGAATGCTCTCTATAGTCCATCGGTAGAATGATGTGGAAGTAGAGAAGCTACTGGGTCTTCTTGGCGATGGGACTGGTGTTGAGGGTCCATGTGAGGTTCTCTGTGATTTGAACACCAAGGATCTTGATGCTCTGGACAGAGGAGCTGTTGATGTTCAGTGGGGAGTGATCATGTCATGCCCTCTTAAAGTCAGCAAACAACTCTTCCCCACATTCAGATACAGGATTTTAGCTCTGCACTAGTCCGTTAACCATTGCACTTCCTCTCTATATGCCACCTCATCATTCCCACTGATCAAACTCACCACGGCCATGTCATCAGCAAACGTAATCATGTGGTTAGAACTGTGCATTGCTGCAGAGGGCTGAGGACACAGTTCTGGGGGGAGTGCGCTCAGTAAGGTCTCCCAGTCATGAAGTCCAGGATCCAGTTGCAGAGGGAGGTGCTCAGGCTCAACAGTCTCAACTTTCCTATCAGATGCTGAGGAACGATGGTTTTTAATGCTGATCAGCATTCTAACATGAGTGTTTTTTTTTTTTGTCCAGATGAGGTGAGGGCCAGGTGAAAGGTGGTGGTGATGGCGTCATCCGTTGAATGGATGGGGTGATATGCAAACTGCAGGGGGTCCAGTGTGAGGAGCAGCTGCGATTTTATATGTCTCATGATGAGCCTCGCAAAGCACTTCATGATGATTGGTGTGAATATGAGGGGATATAGTCATAGAGGCATAACACTGATGACTTCTTTGGCATGGGGTTGATGGTGGTGGCTTTGAAGCATGTTGGAATGATGGTGGTGCTCAGAGAGATATTGAAGACGTCTGTGAGAACATCTGCCAGTTGGTCTGCACATCCTCTGAATACACAACCAGGAATGTTGTCTGGTCTGGCAGCCTTCTGTGGGTTGACTCTAAGCAGTGTTTTTCTCATATCAGCCATGGTCAGACAGAGCATCTTGTCATTGGGGGACTGGGAGGTCTTCAATGCCATGACATTTTGTGCTTCAAATTGCACATAGAAGTGATTTGGGCTCATCTGGAAGGGTGTCCTGGTGGAGATGCAGGTGGAAAGGAGGCAGGTGGAGATGCCTTGTAGTTGGTGTTTTCCTGGATGCCCTGCCACACTTGCTGTATGTACCCAGTGTCCAGGAAGTGTGCTGCGGATTTTCTGAGCATGTGCGTTTTCCACTGCTCTGATGGCCCCGGACAGGTTGGCCACTGCTGTTCTCAGGGCAGCGCGTGCACCTCCACAGTCATCCACAGCTTCTGATGTAGGTGATCAGTTATGTTGTGGGCTCCTCCAGGTTGGTAAAGCCACCATAGGTTGCAGCCTATCTAAACATGTCCAGGTCGGTGTGCTCAAAACAGCCCGGAAGAGCAGAGATGGCACCTGGGGGCCAGATTTCTGTCTACTACAGGGAGGGCTCGGTATGTCTGACGAGCAGTCTGTATGCTGGGATCAGCATTACTGAGGTATGTTCAGAGTAGCGGAGGTAGGGACCAGGCTCAGCGCAAGTTATCACCATAACTTTGCAAACAGCTAGTTTATTAACCACCACTAACGGTCTAGTATGGCACAATTTACCAAGGGTGGTCAATGGGTTCCTTTATACATTAGTGTTCTGAAAGCAGTCCAGTTTACCCCAGGTTCACTGCCGCCACTGCCACCATCATCAAAAGTGGGGGTGGTGTTTAAAAAGATTATCGGACCAGCCCAGTGTCACTTGGGCCACCGATCTACAAGTGTTATGGGCCAGTCAGACCAATCAATAAATGAATAAATAAACGGCCTGTAGTAGCCTACTGCCTAGTGTTGTTTTTGGCGGCCTGTTTTAATTTTAGTTTTAGTCTAGTCTTTGCATCAAGCTGTCATTTTAGTTTTTA
>JBBIGA010000146.1:6631657-6644582 GCA_037576975.1 Alestes dentex
CACAACCAAATCAGAACAATTTAGGATCAGTTTTTTTCCGTGGATATGGGAAAGGCTGCTTATCAAAATGCTGTGTGTGTGTGTGTGTGTGTGTGTGACTCTGTGTGTGACTCTGTGTGTGTGTGTGTGTGTCATTTCTCTCTCTCTGGCACTTCAATGGCTCTGCGTCCCAATACTTTCGTCCACTCTAGATAGATTGAATTCACAGTGCCACTCAATGAAGAAAAGTATTGGGACATAACGGCATTCAACTCTAAGGTCGACCGTCCCAATACTTTTTTCTCCCATCCCTATCGTACAGGAAATAACGTCTCGTCTCGTTTTAGTCGACGAAAATGAAGAGACATTTTAGTATAGTTTTTATTTTGGAAACCACATTTGGTCTCGTTCTTATTCGTCAACGGTATTACATTATATATTTTGTTTCGTTATCGTCACATGACCAGCATTTACGTTGCGTCTCGTCTCGTTTTTGTCACGTGATAAATGTTCCTTGACAATATTTAGTCATAATTTTCGTTGACGAAAACAACACTACGCACTGCCGTATTTCAGCATGATGCTCTAGTTTGTCTGTGAGTGAAGTTTGAATTCAATTTTAACTTTAGTCACATTTCAGTTAGCCAGAGAGCTAAGGGTTGACTGCATAACTTTTGCCTGTACCATTTGACACTCGTAGTGGTCCATTTATGCAAGTATATGGCCTGTATTCATCTATGATTAAACTGATTTACCAAATACACTGGGAAGAAAATGTCTGTGTCAGTGTACCATGTACTGCTAAAAATTCCGAAAGTTATGAGGAGTGTAACCAGCACTTTATGACTGAGCAGCTGTATGAAACTTCCTTCCCTATGTAAGTATTTGGTGGTCATGCAGATCCACATCCTAATCAGCTTTTGCCAACACATTTAGTGAGGCCATAGGTTACTGATCATTCAGTGCCAAGGAAAGCAGACCAGAAAATAAGGTCTATGTAAGCATTTGTTTATTGTTTTAGTGTTTTTGTCTGTCATTTCTCTTCCTACCATTCAGTCACTTATTAAATTTGATCAAATTACTTGCTAGCTAGCAAGTGATAAATAACAGTATGGTAAAAAGAAAATGCATCCTAACATATCTTGAAACATCTAGATAAGCCCAGCCCTTGTGCTTCTCTTTCTGTTAGGTCTGAAAAGCCTGTTTTACAGATTTATATAACAATTTAATGCACAAATGTTGACTTTTTGTGTTAGTAATTGTGGCCAGTGGACCCTAATTTCATTTCAATGGTACTGTACTGGGGATTTCACCTAGAGATTTCTATATTTATCTTGTTTTGTCTGATTTGTTGTCTTGTTGTCCACTTGTGGGGTTTTAGTGGTTATATTTGTAGTTTTTGCATGTATTATTTTATCAAGAAACCTAAGAAACTCCTTTGTCATCAAACTTGTGATTCTTGTATTTTCATAGCTTGAATAGAGCATAACGCGGGTGATTGAGTTTGATTGAATCCGAATGCCACTGAGGCAGCAGTGCTTGGAAGGCCGGAAGAGAGCCACTGACCCTGTGGGTATTCCTGGTTACTGGAGGACTTTTGCCATGCTCTAGCACTCTGTGGCTTTAGATGAACAGCAAACCCCCGACCTGCCATTCTCTACCCTGGGAGTAAGAGTGTTTGTCTTGTTGCTCCCTGCGTCTGTCCTTTACTGCAAATTGGTTTGACTGTGGTTAAAAAAAAACAAAAACAAAACATCAACAACAAAATCTCAGTTAAATATATTTATTATCATCACTGTTTGAATCTGAGAGTTGGCTTAGCTGGACCTACATTACACGACTTCTAAAAACAAATTTCTAAAACAGAGAGCATCACACATTTAAAGTCTGTGTTTTTTGCTGAATTTCTAGTCTTCCTATTGTGGCGACCACACATTCTAGCCTGAGTGGGTATTTTTGTGAACAAGCACTCCTTAATCTCAGAAATGAAACCCGTGGACGACTATGTGGTTGGGAAACGTGGACGTCACTCTATTCTGAAGCGAGAGCTGGAGACTCATTTCGCTGGTGAGCAGACTTAAAACTGCATAATAAAAGACTTTCCTATTCTACATATTATAAACATTATAAAGGCATTCTGTTGCCTTTTTCTTTTTTCCACATATTTTCACTGACTATTGCCCGAATCAGTCATTCAGTAATGTCACTGATTATCTCAGAAATTAAAACATTTCATAAGGGCTTGACTGGAAAGCGACAGATTCTCTTCTCTTCTCACACTACCAGTCTGAGAAGAGTCAGTCTCTCTCAGTCAATAACCTGACCTGGAAAATGGTTTCTGATAGTGGAAATTTGTCCGAATATGGGACTAAAATCAAGCAATCAATCATAAAGTTTATGCCCGGCATATTAAGAATGCCTTGAATTCATCACTATTATACAGAGGTTTAAAGCCTTTGCATTCCTTCTGTCTTTCTCTCTGTCTCCTTGTATTTATCTTTCTCTGTCTTTCTCTCCCTTTCTCTCTTTCTCTCTCTCTCTCTCTCTCTCTCTCTCTCTCTCTCTCTCTCTCTCTCTCGCTCTCTCAGATTTCCAAATGGAGCAGCTAAACTTGTTCTGAAACCCATTCGCTCTCATTTATATCCAAGAGCAACTGGGCCTAATCACATATAATCTCCTGGCCCATTCACTAACGACATTAGTTTAAAGGCTTGTCGAGTGAGGTCGCAGCAGCAATTTGAGTATAACCAAATCTAAAGATCCTGCCTCCTTTTAATTCCATTATACCCCAGTGAACCTTTGAAATGATTTCAGGGGCCAGGTCTGAGGGGTCTGCCATTGTTTTGCCTAAAGCAAGTTATCAGCTTCCCCTTTTGAAAGGTGGGGTCATTCAGGTCTTGTTTGGAGGCCTGATAAGAAGAGACACAAGGGAACCCCCTGTCTAAATGCCAGAACGTCAGGTTCACCATCAGTTAAAGGGCCTGATTCTATCAAAGGCCTTTTGGGGAAGCGCCAGGGGGGCACTGTTGTCCCGTTCATTGGAATGCAGCCTTCAGCCATGTATTATACAGACCTGGGTATGAAACCCAGAACCATTATATCTTGCATTTCCAATTAAACACATTGCTGGTGCTAATGCGACTCTAATGCAAATCCTCATTTCTTTTCCTGAACACCAAGAGCTCGCTCTCTGATCCCTAAATGAGTTTGTTTGTGATAAACTAGTGCCCAGCTTGGTGTAATGCGAGCTCACACTGGGAAAGGACTTATTGAGGTTGTGTACTTATGTGAAATCCATTAAACGGCCGAGAACTTCAAGGCCAGTGGGTTTAATACAGGGCAGGGGCGGCTTTATTGGTAATTTTATTTTTGTGGTGTGCAATTACCTTTACACATATTCCTTTTACAAATTATTTTTTTTTCTGCCTTAGCCACTGAGGCAGTGCTTATCCTCTAAAGGTGTTAGTTATGACTATGTTAGTTTATTACAAATAGAAATGCTTTCACTGCAAATTGCCCCACAGTGATAAAGAATGTAAAGCAGCCCTAATGGAGGCCAACCCCCCCGCCATGGTTTTACCAAAAGAAAGTAGACTTTACGAACAATAACAAATCACTTTTTTATTGAACCTTAATGCCTCCTTGAGGTCGACTTTCCTGCGACCTTTGACCTTTTTTTTTTTTTTACATGATACTCAGGCTACAGCCATTAGCTCAGACTCCACTGGCGGGCATGATTATGTCTTATTGTGAGAGGCAGTAATTTGATTGGTGGAGAATTAGAGCTGTTCCTCGCGGGTCATTTTAGCTCACTTCCTCTATAGTTCTGGGCTTGATTAAAAATTGATCCACAGCCGTAATGTGAATATATTATTGAGACCATCTGTCACCCCTGACAGGTAATTGGGAGTACACAACTTCGTTCTCAGAGAAATGTTCCACCTTGGTTCAGCTGGAATGAGATAGAGTGAGAGGGCTGCTCCTGCTTTGTGATGCTTCCTGCTAATACTGTGCACAGTATAGAGACAGAGTAGTGAAAACAGAAACACTTCATTTAAGGCCTGTATTTATGGCTGCATGTCATGTACATAAACCTTTTAATAACAGACATGAGCAAGTGTCAGTTGTCACAAGGCCGTTTTTCTTTAGTTTTGATGTTATTTCACCTCAGAAAATGTTATGACAAGTAACGCTTGTTGGAATAAACCTTTTTAATATTTGTGTAGGTTTGTCAGTTATTGTGAAAGGTTTATGTAGTTATAGCCTTATAAGTACTGGCCTTCAGTGAGATGTTACAGTGAATACACTGGAGAGCATGACTTTAACTATGTGAAGTCATTTTTAAACATAAAGCTGAGGTTAGCTTCTTATTTGGCACCTTATTAAAATTGTATTCAAATTTGAAATTTGATGCACTATTTAAGTGGTATTTCTAGATTATCTCCTGTTCTATATTGGTAGGACAGCAATAAAAGTGGCAAATGTGATTGAACAAGCTTCCCTTTTAGATGATAGGAGAGCCATCAACATCACAGGAGGTGATGTCTGCCAGCCAGTAGGGCTTTCCTTTTCATGTTTGGCTTACAATATTGCCATTTCCATGCCTTTTTCATGGCCTTTTTAACTACAAGACCAGGAAAGTCGATTATTTACACAGCACAGGAGATGCTCAAGGGTACCCCTCTCACAGTCATTAGGTGGGAGTGTGCTTATGACATATTAATTTGCACTGGCTGACTATACAACAATAGGAAAGATATTTAATTATAAGGAAAGGTTTAGTCCCCCACATTTTTAAACATTCAGAGAAGGTCTATTTTTAATAGGGACATTGATTAGAGACGCTACATGGTTCCCACTCAGATAGGGCCACTCACTGTGAAATGGTCGCCTATGAGGGGAGACAGTGTTAACAACTAAATGTAATTTTACGGCTAAGTAACTCATGCCCTGCTTCTCTCGTTCTCAGGCAACGTTGGTTTCTTCACAAAAGAGCATTTCCTTCTGAATAGAAATTACCGGTAGAGATTAATAGCAGCATTAGGCAGTAATGATGCTACGCTGAGTGAAATATTTATTAAAGATCCCTCTGCTAGCAATTAGCATGGCTGCATAATCACTCAGTGGAAGGAATTGAGATGATGGCAGACCCTCGCCAACCGCCGTCTTTCAGCCGCCTTCACACCATGACAAAAGAGCTGAGACTTAGGGCCGTCCGAGCATCCCATCTTAATTACAGTAATCCCACGTAGGTAGGAGAGTGTTTTGTGTGTAATTATGGCTGGGATGGTAGGCTGCTTCACTGATTTTGCTGAGAGAATTGAGGCCCAATCAGAATAGTGAGGAGTTCTTACTTTCTTCCCAACTTTCTTCACAAACATTGCGTTGTGGGAGATGAATAGCTTGCGGTTTTCAGCTGGTGCTCCTCAGCTCTTCTCACTTCACGACAAAATGCTAAATAATCTCTAATGGTTGTAACTTTGCTTTAGGCTTTCTAGCTTAACTTTAGCTGTGGTTTATTGAATCACATCGCATGGATGTGTTTTGTGTTTACGTGTTTAACAAGAACTTAGCCAGCTGTCAGGCACAGACAGGGTGTATGGGTCGCGTAATCAAAAGTGCCCATTTATTGCACAGATCATCAGACGACCAGCTCATCAGCCAGACCTCTGAGGCGTGTAGGAAATTAATCCCCTCACTGACTAGTATTTAGCCATGGGTTTTACTTTCCAGCAGAGCCATAGGCAGAGAGACCATGTCTCTTGCAAAGCGAAGATTGTCAGGACATGACGGTATCAAGACTAACGTGATAGTAGTTCACTCTCCGACAAACAAAAGGCACCAGGGAGACGGATCAATTTGCAATATTCTGTTCAGCACCCAGGCAACAAAGCCAGGACATGAAAGCGGAACATTAAGAGACTCTATGAACTCGCCAATCAATAAACATCAGTAGCAGAAAAAAAGGGAGCCCGTTTCTCATTTCTTACTGAGTAGCCTGGAGCCTTTGTGTAGGGGCCTGGCTGGCCTGATGAGCGGGCCTGGGCCTTTGCTGTCATATTTCTTTTTCACCTGTTTGGTGTCATTTATCAGTGCGCACTGATCAAGGTGGAGTCAGTGATGTGCAATAGCCAAGTGAAGGAATGAGGGGCGAAAGACAGGGCAGAAGGGGGAGGTGTCAGTATATAGCATAATGTTCTGGAAGAACGTAGTTCTTTAAAAATGTATTTTTTTCAGCATTATGATTCATTACTTAAACACACAAATCATTGGAGTGACCTATACATTACTTGACTATATTACTTATTGACTTTATTGAATGATTTGATTCTCTTAAATATATCTCATTAGAACTCACTTATACAAGGCTTTCCTAATTTGATGTAATATTTGGTCTGATTAAACATGACTTAGTATGCTCAGCTGACCCAAATATTTTATTTAATTTTAAGTTTTACTATATTACTTGACCATTTAACAGTTAAGTGCATATCTAGAATAAGTAGTAAAAAGCATACAAATGTAATCTTTAGTACTAGACTAATGAAAATCATAAAAAGTACCAATTTTCAAGTACCAAAGGGTCCTCAGTTGAGCTTATTATGACACTGATAGTGATAGTGATAGCTGACAGTGATTATATTATGACATTCTGTTATGGAGTAGTTCTATTAGAATATGACACTAACTACATTTTTTCCAAATTTGATTGGAGCTAATGTGTTTTACTTAAACATGAGCTGAGTTATTATACTTTGTTGACTTATTCGACTATATCATTTGAGTATTTCCTGACCAAATATCACATACTACTTTACTGTTTTTGAACTGAATATATGACTGTAGTAATACAGTGATACTGTGCTTTCCAGTTTGACTGTGTCTAGCCTATATGGGGTTCAGCAGTTCTCTGCATCTCTCTGTGAACTCATTAGATGGAACAGAGCAGTGAGTTTTTCCTTGTATGTGTGTGTGTGTATGTGTACGAATATGCATGCGGGGGTTCAAGAGACAGCCTGTGGAGAAGAGCAGCTCTACTCAGCACAGCCGTTTAGCTCCTCTCACTTATTATGGGAATTTGGGCCCCACTCTCAGAGGGAAATGTAGCAGTCTCTTCCCAACCCCCCACCCCACCCCACCCCATTCGTCTCTTTCATGCTGGGCCCTATGAAATCCAATAGAAATGCTTTTATCCCCTGAAGATACAGTACAAATCATCATTGGTTTTATCTCGGTTGGAGATGTCGATTTTCTAAATGAGCTTACTTTTTCCAGCTGCCCGTCAAGCCCATGTTCCCTAACGCACAGCCACCAACACCCCCCCCCCCCGCCACCACCCCCTGCTCTAGCTTAGCCCTCCCTTCGCTGCCCCGCAACTCCAGAGTTTTTTCTTACTGCCAGGGTTTATGGCCTTTCTCCACAGCTTTTGTTCATGCAAGGAGGAGCAAACAGCAGGATTGATCCTACATTGCGTCTTTGGTATTGTTCCAATCCTTTCTTGTCAATAGAGTTGGGATGGGAAATGCATTGACTGTGGAAGCAAAGGGTGCGAGAGTGAAATTGGCTGAGGTTTTCTTTTTTTTTTTCTTCCCCTGTGTCTGTGTGTCACTTTGTCTGGCTTTTTGTGTGCAGTGGAATGTTCTTAATCTGGCCACCATCAACATGCAAATGAGTAAGTTGCTCTATGTCGGTAGTGGACGGTCAGAGACATCAAAAGACTGGGAACAAGGTCTGCCAAATCAGAGACGTTGAGTCTGATGAGCGGTAAACTTTTAAATAACAGTGGTTTACAACTGGAGTGATGTCATATGAAAAAAAGAATAAACAAATAACAAATAACATAAAGAGAATAAAGCAATGGTCCTATGCATACCTACCTATCACACTGCTCTTCAGGATGGTTAACTATAAAGTTCTAAGGGTAAAATAGTATTTTTCACATGCTGATCTCGGCATATTTGCATGGAGTTGTTGATGAGTAAACTATATTGACATCGGTAGCTCTGAAACTGAAGCTTTGCTGATTGATGTAGCTGAGTGGGTGCAGGGACAAAAGCCTTGGCCAAGCGCCCGAAACACAGTATGATGTATTCATTGTTATATGAATGTCCTTTCATTTTTTGTTTTAGTCAGTGTGTGTGTGTGTGTGTGTGTGTGTGTGTGTGTGTTGGAATGAATAATGTCATTTGATGGAATTATAAAAGGCTTCTCCTATAACAAATCACAAATGATTATATCAGTGTTGAAAAATGTTATTTACAGCCGGTAAGTGGTCTCTCCCACTGAAGTGGTTCAAGGTGTAATTACCCTGCTCCACTGTCCCTATCAGTCATACTTTCTCATCCCATCTTGGATGAACATGAACTGTAGTTCAAGAGCTTTCTCACAGTCTGAAGTGCAGACTGCCTTTCAGCTCCTCTCAAGTGCCATAATGTCACCACGTCAGAGGAACCTCTTCTGATATAGTTACTGTTGTTTGAATGAATCAAGCACTGGAGTCGGGGAGATGCGTTGCGGACGTCAGCGTTAGGCTAGGGCTAACGTTACAGTAGAGGAAGATGACACACCTTCCACTGCCACTGCCTTTCTTCACTGTCAATAGAACACCTTCAGCTGACCCACCCCCCACCCCCGCTTGACCGCACCAATTTCCATCTGGATCTGAGGTTCACTACTGAAGCAGAGCCTACAATTAATGTCCCTGAAAACCATCACAGTGTGAAGCCCACAGTCCATGGAATGCTGCTGTAAAGCATTGCTGTCGACATCACTGGCAAACTGAGCTTCTTTAAAGTATACACTACATATACAGACACTGATTCTGATATGAGTACTCCAGTACTTTGCAGTGTCAGAGTATAGTTTCAGGGCTGTATATAATTCAGTAATAATAACTGGTGGGAAAACTGTTTTGGTACTTTTTAGTTCTGAAGGTTACTTTTCATGGTTTTCACTACTTATTCAGCGGAACCTAATGATATTTAAAGGTGTTGTCCTTTGTTTTTAACACTTCCAGCTGAAGCCAACAACAGTGTAGCAATTTTATTTTCGCTCTTCTATGCAAAGGTAAAATCACTAAACACTTCTACATGGCCATTAAATACCCCCAGAATAATTACATTGTAAATTGTTTGGTAAGGAATGTTAGTAAAGAAGCATGTCCAAATGCTATTAGCATTTAGCTAGCCTCCACAGAAGTGTGTTCTGCTCATATTTTCACATGTGAGAAAACTTAAACCAGTAAGAGAGAAATATGAGCTTCTACACATTGCCATCCAGAAATGTGCCACATCTTATTTATAGGGATCAGCCACAACATTAAAACCATGGATAGGTGAAGTGAAAAACATTGATCATTTCCTTACAATGGCAACTGTAAAAGAATGAGATATATTAGGCAGTAAATGAGCAGTCCGTTCATTATGATGTGCTGGAAGCATGAAAATGGGCAAGCATAAGAATCTGATCAACTTTGACGGGGGCCAAATGATCATGACTAGAGGACTGGGTCAGAGCATCTCCAAAATGGCAGGTCTTGTGGAGTGTTCCGAGTATGCAGTGATTAGTATCTACCAAAAGGAAGGACAACTGGTGAATCGGTGACAGGGTCATGGACGACTAAGGCTCGCTAACGTGCGTGGGGAGCAAAAACTGGCCCATCTGGTCAGATCCCAGAGAAGTGCTGCTATAGCACAAATTGCTGAAAAATTAATGCTGGCTATGATTAAAGGTGTTAGAACACAGAGTGCATCACATCTTGCTGTGTTTGGGGCTTGGTAGCCAAAAAGTCCTACATGAGAGCCAGTACTGGAAGAACACTGGAAGAAGTTGGCGTGTTCTGATGAATCATGCTTCTTTTACATCATGCAGATAGCTGGGTGCATATGTGTCGGGAAGAGGTGGCACCAAGATACATATGAGAAGAAGGCGAGCTGGCAGAGGAAATGCGATGCTAGTAACATTATTCTTACCAAGAAAACTGAAAACACCGAATAAAGCATTGTTCATAAGTTTGACACAGAAACTGGAAAAAAAAAAAAACTACTACTCCTACTCCTACTACTTTGAAATACATTTAAAATATTTTATGGATTTAATCTTTTTTAATAGGTAATGACAATTCATTATTTATTATAAATAGTAACTCCATACATTTGATTGGTAGTGTAACAGGTGATTAGGTTAGAGCGACCTTAAAGGTTTTCGTTTAATGTCCTTTATTGACACTTTACTTTATAACTGTACTGTACGTTCTTGATAGAAAAATTCAGTAAGCCCCTTTTCTCTGTGGTTCACGCCCTGAGGTAGAGAGCTTAGGTTTAAATATGCAGGAACCTAAAAGGCCTCCTCACAAATTAAAAAGTAATTAATGTCTACCTTTAATGTGTGGCTCTGACTGGGCTGGGACGTGGCCATCTCTTAATGCTCCATGCAGGTACAGTGGCCTGAAAGTGGCTCTCTCATACCTTCCTGGCAGAGCAGGGTCGCAAGCTCCACATTCCAGCTATCCATTGCATTAAAGCAATTAGACCCCGCTGGCCTAAATAATAAACTTAGAAAACCACTCCCATGCTGTTCAATTTTTCATATTTAATTCAGGTACTCAAGAAGGGCTGCTACACTTCTCTGGAGGTTTGCTCTGAAATGCAGGTATTTTTCCACAGGAGCCTTTTACATGTCATTAAGTAAAAGCAGTCCCAATCCTGCATCCCATTTCTGTGATTTAATAATGAGCTATACCTGCCTACTTGCAAATGTTTCTTTTGCATATCAAAGTACCTGAGTTTTTGGGTCCACCAAGTGATGTAAAGCCAGGGCTTTTTTTTTCTTCCCCACAAACTGACCTTTTTGCACTTTTCCAGCAAACCTACCATGGATATATAAACAGAGAAATGTGCTGCAATTAGCAAAATAAGATGCCCCCGTTAAATTGGAATTAAAGGCAACACAGCAAACTTAGTCAGCGAGAACTAATCTTCAGCTCACAAGCATTACAGTTAATGATCCTGAAAGAAAATGATGGCCTCTCAAGGCAAAACCAATTAACATAGCTGGAAAACATATATTGTATAGTTTCGATAAGCATGTCAGCATTAAAAAAAAAAAATCATACGCCATTTTCATCAACTCTGTTCCTTTTGCATTGGAAAAAAAAAACATACTAATAACAATTTCACTTCTAATGTTTTTCTTAGATGGACATACACACATGGTCATTTTAACATTAACACTAACGTATAAAAAAAGTGCAGCTCTAGTTTTACCCTCTCACTCGGTCATTATTCATTCTCCTCTGCTCTGAGCAGGTCTGCTGTGTGCTGTTCTGGGTTGGACGATAGAAGGGGAAGGCAGCGCTGCAGCAGCCGCTCATATATCACTGTAATTAAAGGCCAGCCTAATGATGCAGGCTTCCTCCAGCATGATTTCTGTCTGATCACAGGGCTGCTTCATTAGCAGCACTCAGCCTAACGAGGTGGAGCCGCAATAAAGTAATTCTCGGCCTGCTGCAGTGATAAAGAGCTCCCCGGGCCGAGGGAGGCCTGAAAATATAATCATAATTGGAAATGCTTGACTAAAGTTATTGCAGAGCTGCTGAAGGGTGCAATGTTTTTGTATTTGGAGCGATTCTTTCAGCTTTCACCCTTTTTAGCCTGCCACGACTGCCAAAATCCCCTGAACTGATCATGCCTGGGGAGAAATGAGGGGTTGGGGGGTAATTAAGCTGATTGGGGGTGCAGTGATGGAGTGATGTAACCTTGTGAATAGCTCTCCATACAGACTGCATGTTAAAGTTTCAAATGAGACGATCTCATCCTTTTTTGTTACTACTGACTAATTTATTTTGTTGTTCTAAGGGGGTTCTGTATTTTTGAGCAAATAACATATGGGACGTTAGAAATTATCTGGGCATTTTTTTAGATAATAAGTCACTAGACCACTGCGGTTTGCGATGTTTGTCTTTTATGGAATTTTGTACTTTGAATATGTAGTTTTTGGGCTCACACAAAAAGGCTGTGTTGTCAGTTCATTCACCAATGATCTGAAGATGGTGAAGATTATTCCCACAAACTGTGATCATGCATGTGAAGAAGAACATTCAGTAGCCCTCTAAAAGGGCAGGCTGAAAATAAATGAGTGGTCTCGCTAATGAGAACGTGCAGCTTTGCCGAGCGAGCTGGTAAAAATGGCACTTTTTGCATTGGTTCATTGAAAATGTTAGCTGTGATTAGTTACACAATCCAGCATTAACCTGTAAATTAAAATTCCTTGGTGCAATTTGATGGGTGATTTAATTTGGTCCCTCATATTCTCTCTCTCACTCTCTCTCTATCTTGCTCCCTCTCTCTCTCTCTCTCTCTCTCGCTCTCTCTCTCTCTCGCTCTCTCTCTCTCTCGCTCTCTCTCGCTGCAGGCTAATCCTATTATGAATTCTTTATATAGCTTTTTCCCTTAATGATCAGCAGCCTGTGCTCCAGTGCTGATTACTATTGTACACTTAGCACTACATAAAACAGGGGATTAATATGCCCCAGAAGAATTGTTGCTATGGATCCCCCAGTTGCCTTCCAAGAGATGTTTCTGCAGCTTCAATTGTCCATAAATTACTCTCCCCAGTGAATTAGCCTGCAGACTGCGAGGAGAGGAACAAGACGAGGAGAGCACTCTCGCTCTGGCCTAGACGAAAGTGATCCACTCAATTATTCATGACCAGGCCCTTTTTTCAGATAATGTAAGATGCTGTATTACATTTACCCCCTCTCTCTCCCGCTCTCTCTCCCTCTGTCTCTCTCCCTCCCTCTCCCTTTCTCTCTCTCTCCCTCCCTCTCCAACTCTCTCTCTCTCCCTCCCTCTCCCCCTCTCTCTCTCTCTCTCCCTCTCCCTCTCTCTCTCTCTGCCTCTCTCTCCCCCTCTCTCTCTCCCCCTCCCTCTCTTTCCCTCTCTATCTC
>JBBIGA010000146.1:6645352-6669610 GCA_037576975.1 Alestes dentex
GGTGTCTATATTAGTATTAATTTCTTCATTAGAAACATTCCTTCCGCCTGCAAAACTGAGTTGCCATTGTTAGGTTCACCATGACTTTGCACAGTCTTTCCATCTCATTAGTCTACCATGCTGGACTACAGTGTTCCTGTCCCACAGAGCCTGCATGATCCACCTGGTTCCTTCAGAGTGGAAGAATCAGACCAGCCACATTAAGTCTTGAGTTCATGCCAGATGAGCAACTGTGGGCACAACACCTGGTTATGTCTTCTGCCACTGATCCAGCACATCCCTGGCAGGGGACAGAAGAGAGATTATGAGGATCATCATATCACTTATTCCACATCATCTTTCATTCTAATACAAATGATAGTTGTAGCATATCCAAATACCAGCTGGATGAAGAGCTTTGGTAACATGACATTTTATCCCTTCCGTTTATATTCAGAGAATTTCTCTTCTTTTCATTTATTCTTATTTGTATCTTACTGAAACAGGGAATTTGTGGAAAGTGTAAATTTAAAACTTAAAAACAGATCTGACATTTGTATTTATAAGAAGAATAAAAGATAATAGATACATTGTTATAATTTAAATTTGATATGAATGTACTCTTAAATAAACTTTGTACAGTCTTTTGTAAAGAGGAAGGTCCTTTGCTTTTTTGCTGTGTTTTTCTCATTTTTGTGTAAATTGTTGACTCAGGTTGTCAGTTAGACACACCGAGCTTGTATAATTTCCACAGAGTAGCATTGTAAATGAGACGCCGTGGAACAGAAACACATGAGACTAATCTCAGTATCTAGCATCAGCTAGAAGGGAAAAAAGCTAAGAAGCATTCAGTCTGCATTTTCTGGAGTGCTGGATCTCCGACCAATACCTTTGGGAAGAGTAGGAGTGGTGTTTATGATCCAAAACAACCCATTCAAAATTAATACCTGTTCTCACTAATGCTCTTGTAGCTAAATTTAATCAAATCCTCACCGTACTGTTTCAATAGCTACGGTAAATCCATTCCAGATGAGTAGAGGCTGTTGCTACAAAAACAGGGACAAACTCCCTGTTAAAAACCTTATTTTGGAAGAAATGTGGGATGGGCAGAGGTCTACAAACTTTTGGACATATAGGGTAGCTATGAATTATTAGCTTTAAATCATGAAAATTGAATGTAGAGCAAACTGTGACGATAATAACTCCAGACCTCTAAAGCTTTCACTAGTGCTACATTGCTCAAAAGGGCAGATGACAGGACTTTTTGTCTTTGAATGCAAACAGAAAGCACCCAACTTCATGATGGAAAATTCCAGATGTTTGAATATTATGAAAGGTGCGGTGCAGCAGAGCAGCCAGTTGCTTGAGCAGCAGTCCCAGTCTCTGCTGTCCAACCGCCTCCACATGTGGAGCAGAGCGTTGTGCCTCATTGCCTGCTCAGCATGGCTTACACAGTCTGGTGGCTCTGGCTGCCACCCTCATGCGTGGCTTTCTCTGCCCAGGCCAGCCTGTGGCTCCCAGGCCTGGAAGTGAACCAGGGCCTCCCCTGCCTCCCCCGTCAACAGCTGGAGCAGTGCTGCGGGCTTCTACTGGCTTCAGGCAATGAATCACCTGCAATTAATATTTATCTCCTGCCTGCTGCACAGCAGCCTCCAGGTGAGGTATCTCCTTCCACCCCTGTAAATATATGATGGGCTGCTTTTAAAAGATTCTGATTGCACTGCAGGAAGGGGGCTGGGAGATGGCATCCTGAGCGTTCCTGAGCTTTGCTCTCTGACTGGGGTGAAGGGTTTTTTGTGGAGCTCTCTTCACCTGAACACACATGCACAAAAGTTTTTACACCATGTCAGGATCTGAGTCATTCACAAATATACATATAAGTGTATATGTATATGTGTATATAAATATAAGTATGTGTGCATGTACATATGTACGCACATATTATATTTATACACATATACATACACATTCTGTTTGGTTGCTGAGATTGATTAGCTTTACAGTTAGGGCGTTCTGTATATATTTGTATATGTGTATATAAATATAGTATGTGTATTCATATATATATATATAAATATACACACACACATTTTATAGATACACCTCTACATACACATATATACAGAATTTCCTAACAGTAAATCTAATGAATCTCAGCAACCAAACAGAACTGGTTTGCCTTTCAAAGCACTTCACAAATCTGATAGTGTAGATTAGTCAAGTTTTTCTCTGGTCTTCGTACAAACTCAGTACATTTTTTTCTTGAAAGTGTATAAAAAAACATACACATAGAGTGAGCTTCTCCTCTCTCTCTCTCTCTTCTCATTTCCTAGATCTCGGTGGTGTACCTGCAGGCATGCACTCAGATCTCACCCTGGCAGGGGGATCAAAGTCATAATGCTGGACTTTTGAAATCAGGCGCTCAGATCATAGGAGCAGTTTTTAGAGCCACCCACCTCTATGTTTATATTCAATGCTAAAAGAACATCTACTCCTTGCAGGACTGCAGTACGGAGCCAGCTGGGTAATGGAGTTTTCAGATGGGCCACTACCGATGACTCCTATAGGCTTTTAGGGCCCGTCTGTGATGTGGTGATTAGTACCCCAGCCTCCCTTTGCTAGCTGGCTGACATGATCTACAGCTCCCCATTGGTTCAATCTCATTCGCATGCGCATACTGTGATCTCAAGCTATTTGAGTGTACATAAAATCCTTCTTTATGGTTTGCCGTAAAAGCTGAAAAAGCAGCAATGGATTTTATCCTGTTCCTTAAAAATGGACGCTCTTATCTCTGGTGTTTAACCCTGCATGGCCCCTCTTTATATATTTCCCACATTTACAGTAAGTTTCTCAGTGTCAACAAGGGTGAACGATGTTATTTAGGTCAGGCAGTGAATACTGCAGTATGTGAAATGACTTGCTTTCTTTATGGCTTTTCTATGCATTTGTTTTGCTGTGGGTGCTGATTGGCGCTGAATGTGTAAACTTGCCAACATTACTTGGGCTTCATGGGAGCGCATGGCTATTGCCATGGGGACAGGCTCTTTTTTGGATGATTTTTTGTCTGTAGGATAGAGGGACGCCTCAGGGAGCTTCCCGAGAGCCCCTTTCTCCCCACAAAGAGAGGAGAACGAAGTGACTGCCTTTGTCCCCCACACAAATGGGGACTTCCAAGGAGACCAGCATTCCCCTAGGAGGCATCATTGTCTCCCTAACAAGTGATAGCTAATATTAATATTCATATTTTTACAGGCCCAGAGAAGCCACCATAACTCTTTCCATTCCATTTACTTCCCATTGAATCTATTATGCAAGCTTGTGTCTTTTTTTCTTACATTCATAATATGTGAATGAAAGAGATGTTCTCCATATGAAAGGTTGCTGTGTCACACCCCTAAAGAGACTGCAGAGATAAAAAAATGATAATTACATCTCCCTCCCGTGTAATTCTTTGATTATGCTGGCCTATTATCCAGGAGAGCCCAGATCTGCTCTAACATTGTGTGCAGCAAATCTCTCAGGGCTCGGGAAGGAAAAGTACTTTTTATCGGGTCAATATTATATATTTCAGATGAACTGTTTTCTGTATTTAAATATCTCTGTCGAAGAGGTGCTGGATGAAATCCCACTGTCTCTCCTCTGCTGACGTTCATTGCCAGAGCAGTCATTAATGGCCTAATAAAACCGAAGGCTCCCCAGAATGCATAATGTAAAGGAGAGAGCTTTAAAAAAAACATGGCTCCTCTTTTATATTAACTGTTTCGCTGGCTGTGGTGGGCTACGGGACTCAGCTTGCCGTACTGAAAATCTGCGCTGCCGTTCCTAATAAGAGGTAACACTTAAAACCACGTGGTGAAAGCCATGACATAGCTAAACAGCTAGCTGAGAGGATCATTTACACATGAAAACAGCTCCTGTCATGCTACAGATGTCAGAAACAGTGACAGGTAGTTCATTACACGTAACAGTAAAAACATAAAAAGTGTAGAAAAAATCATTGTGCATAAAAAATCATTGTATCCTTCTTCTCACCAAAGTTATCCTGCCATCCTTTGCTGTATGTTGCCCTCGCATTCCAACGATGACTCCAGCCATGTTTTATGTTCGAACTTCCACTGCACTGTTTCTTTGACCCTGCCGCCCAGTTCAAAGCCATATTGCCACATCCTAATGTATGTACTGTATCTAATTAGCACTGCTTTTCCCATCTGTCCTCGCCAGCTTGAGAGGTTTGTTGAGCAGGATAATGAAAAATTGATTGGCGGGGTGACGGATGCAAGTACTGTCCGTTTGAGTTGATGCAATGCACTACATTCAACCCCCCTGACACCTCAATTAGTACTGCTGCCCGAGAGTGGATCTAAACAAAGGCCTGAGCCTTAAAATAAATAGGTGTGCAGAGCCATTGATCTAATTATAAAAGAACCTTGCCCCTCTGGATCATTGGTAACACATGGAATACTCACTCTCATTGTCACTTGAACTTACTGTTGCTGCTTTAATTAAGCCACTCTGTGTATTTAATGTGCTGTCTGTGGCTCATGTTTATCTTTTTAGAATGGCTGCTCCTCTTCTTTTTCTTCTGAAATGCTTTTAATGCTGAAAAAAAATACCTCAGCACTCTTCTTTTGACTTTTGCCTTAAGGAATGTTTTATAATGCTCCGATCTATTAAGTACACCAACTTGTACCTACAGTAACAGGCCATTTTGTGTTCCTTCAGTTACAAAGTGTGATTTCTATGTTTACAGTAAATGACTGATGGCCATCGATTCAAATCCATTGCAAGTGACCATCACAGGACACTCGCCATTATTTGGGGGGTGGGCCGTTTTCAATACAGCAGTGAGATGATAACCAAAGGAATCTGATTAACACGGTAATAGCATGATAATGTGCATTGTGTGTATCTGGTACAGTTTTGGGAATGGTCCACCACCCAGATCATATCTGGAAAGCAGTGGTCCAACTGAGGTTCATTCCTTGCGGGTCACATGCAGTAATATTTTATATGGTAGGTTTACCTTATCAGCCACAAGTGAAGGTATTTGGCAGGTGAGAATCTGAAGCCAAGTGCACAGTACATGATGTTAGCCCAGTTTTCAAACCCAGTGACAAACCCTCTGCGCAAGACTGTTCTTGTAATGTGAACAGTTCGGACCTCCCGATTATTTCAAATTCCCATCGATGAATCTCGTAGCATGAGCAGCTATACGACAAGTAATATTACCTGCGATGAGCAGCAGTCAGTGAGAGCATGAGAAAACTCAGGGAAGAAAGCAAAACGATAACAAACATAGTGAAGAGGATATTGGAGTTATTGGATATCAGTTATTTAAGCTCCTCCTTGGGACACGACTGGCATTCCTCACATTTATTTCCTTGAGGAAGTGAGACATTGTCACTGTTCGCTCCAGGTGTAGTGTGGAAGCCTTGTCTGTAATTTCTTGGACAGTGTGCACTACGTCCACGAACAAGGTTGTAAGAACTATTGCATAGTGTGAGCAGTACAGTGATTCTGAGATTCTGAAAGTGGTGTAGTGTCCATTTGGCATCAGTGTATACCTTACAGGTTATCAAAATCAGTTATGGTATATGACCAGAAATCCATGTTTTTTGTGAAACATGAATGAGACACAGTAATTGATTTTCCACCAAATATGTAAATAAAGAATTATAAGGCAAGCAAAAATGGACTAAAATTACTGTCTGGCTTACTAGAGACTGCAAGCTGTGCTAAGTCATTGAGGACTATTTCTGTAACTCATTGACTCTCTATCATTGAGATGCACACAGTTCCATTACCCTGGACAAGTCAAGGACATTAACGTGACGCCGACCTGAATTATGGGTCATCCGTCACAGGGTCTTGGGTGAGATCCTGTGATGGTAAGAGATGAAGGTCCTCACTCTGTCCAGTGAGGCGTCCAGAGAGATGCCCAAGACAAATGACCCATGAGTGGAGACACACCTTTCATGTTTGACAGCGAGGGCTGACCTGAAGAATCGCCCACCCTCCTCCTCCTTCTAGTGGTCCAGTCTAATCCATAGTTACTCCTAAGAGGAAAACCAACCCAGGGGGTTTGATTGTCCAAGGACACCCCCGTCCATCACATCTTAATGAACATAATCAGACGCCTCCCTGTGACCATGGGTCAGAACTCTCTGTGCCATCTCCATGATTCACACTCTGATGAGTCCCTTTACAATGAGTAAGACTGTTATTAGCTAAAGCATGAATCAGACTGTTTTATTTAATCTACGATGATTCAGCCTTAAGAGTCTATTGAACCACATCTGTCTTTGAAACAGTTTGAATCTGAAGGAAACTCTGCAGGTGATAAAGAATCAGATTTTGATAGAACTTGGATTCTAGGCATGGATGAGACTGCAAAATGGAAAGAGAACTGAGGAAAATGGCACGTTGAAGACCAACAGACAAATGGGCATATCTGCCTGACCGCTCATGTGTGATTTTGATGATTTATTTACATATTCCAGGTATCATTTTTCATCCTGTCAGTAAGAGCATGTGGCATGAAAATATTCCACAGCATGGGTCGAGGGTTTTGGCGCAGGCCATGGGGAAACCTGATTGCACAGGAAGCGGCATTAACTAATGCGCTTATTTTAAGAACAGCAGCCGCTCTTCTTTGTCCCAAAGGTTTGGCAGGAATGCACGCTGTCACTGCTTTTCATTAGAACTCAACATCTCCCAGGCCGTCTTGGCACCTCCTGCATGACACACAGTTAGATGGCCAGATGTTAGCGGCTGGAGACTACCCATAAGCCCGGCGCTGAAGGGGGATTAGGCGAATCATTCCAAATATTTTGATGGAGGGTCCTTACTTTCCGACCCGCAATACTAATTATGTGGTCATTCCAATGCATTCACATTGGCCCTCCATCCTAATAACCTCAGATTCACTTTAATGCAATCATGCAAATGGAGACCAACCTCTCTCTCTCTCCATCTTTTAATCCCCCCCCCCCTCCTTTTTCCTTTCTCCTTTTTCTGGCGCGCCGTCATCGGTGTCCTGCTCCAGGCAGGGAAAGTAGGCCAAAATTACTTTTGCTTGGTTATCCCCAATGAAGCGTGGCTGGGAGATTCTCGTTGCAGGAACGCACAGCCTGCATGAGCGTTGAGTCCAAGAGATGGGCAGATGGAGAGCCAGTTTTGGGCCAGCAGGTATTTTGATTTCTGCTTTGCCTTTGTTTGATTCAACTTCTGTTTTCTGGGCCTGAAATAATGCTGGCATGGCTAGGCTGAAGAAAAAGATAAAGTGGAGATAAGACCTACATTTCTTCTGGCTTTATACCTGTAAACAACGTTTGCTAAAATGCTAGCAAGGAGTTTGCATGATTGTCAGTGATCTTGATTCAGAGGGAAAAGTGTTTGTTTGGCTGTTGTAATATAGGCTTTGATATAGTAAACAATAGTTTCTGTGTTTTGAGATGCTTGAATTGACAAAAATGGATTTTGCTATATCCATTTCTTGTAAAGGCTGTCTCTTGTCCAGTGGTTTGACTTTGATGCATCTATCCCTGTCCCTCTTGGGCGTATCGTTTATTAAAACACAGCCAGTCAGCCTTTTTTTTCTCCTATGGGGACATAAAGCATGAGCTTTCTCTTACCATTTTCTGAGTGAATGAGTAGGCCTTGATCCAATGGGGGGGGGGTGCCTTTGCTCTAAGCAGGGAAAGACTCTGAAGGATACTCCACTGATTGCCTTAGTCTTAATTGTTCTCTTAATTAGGCCGTAGCAGTGTTTGCAGCTGGAGGGGAAATGGTGTATACTGCTGTGTGTTTTTTTTCCTGTATGCTTTCACTGTGCAGTGTGGAGTGAGGAGTGTTGAGAGCCATCTGTAGAGACACGGACATGCCACGTTTCTCTCTCTCTCTCTCTGCATCTCATCCTCTGCTCCTCTCTCGCCTTTCCTTCCCCTCTCCTTCTCTCACTGTCTCTCTCTCACTCTCTCTCTTTCTCTTGATATCTCCCTCTGTCTGTCTCTCAGCATCTCCCCTCCCCCCTTCTTCTTCTGTCTGTGAACCAGATCCAGAAAGACCCTCTGGTCATCTCATTGTATCATCTCTTTTTATGGAGACTTTTTAAGAATTTTTATGCTCCAAAAAGTCTCTTCCACCAATAAAAAAAAAACCATTTTTGTGAAGATTAAACGTAATTACATCAGTAAATCATACCTCTCCAATGGCACTGTGCAGGAGCTCATTTCCATGTGCTAGTCTCGTTTGTGGCCTCATGTTTTGGGTTCACAGATCTAAGAAATGTTTGCATGACTCAACACCCGTGTGTGTGTGAGTGTGTGAGCAGACTGTCTCTCTGTGAAGTGTTCAAGGCTGGGAACGATGCCTGTGTGGCTCCTTCAGGCCCTGTCTGGACAGCTGGCCCTCATTAGTGCCTGCTCCTGCTCTGATCGTTTCCCTGTGTACGAACAGGTTAAACCATGGGAGGAAACATTATCTAGCAGACCCTTTGTCTCTCTGCATCACCAAAAAATCATTAAAGCCATGGGTTTGAAGTTTCACTGCCACTTCACTCAAAGGATCATCATCACTTTACTGAGTTCCAGACATGCAAACCTGTGCATTTGCAGGAAACACTGCAGAAAGGAACAGTGAATTCAACACACCTCTTCATTTACACCCTATGTGGTTGATCAGCCAAGACACATTTGGTCTCTGAAGTCTGCTATAAAGGTAATGCAGCTACCAATAAAATACAAGCAGCATTCTGGCTTACAAACACTGAGCTGCTGACACTGAGATTACTTAACGAATAGATGAGGCAAGTGTAAAATGATTGAGGTGTACAGTTTGCCAGATGCTAACTGGTGACACACATTAATCTTGTGCAAACCTAAAGTAGCAAACTTCTTAACTGAAATGTGTCCTTGCTGATCTACTATTTTTGGAGTCGGGAACATTGCGTAAATGTGCATCATTTCTTTAAATATATTATGTAACTACTACAAATGCAATGCACCTTTATGCACACACTGTAATCCCTATTTTTTTGCTGCGATCTTTTTGTCCTGGGAGTAATGAAGTAATGTCCACACCTACATTGTACATGATACTGATGATGCATGCTGCAGGAGAAGCATGCTGAAGCAATTTGGGTTGCTTTACATGTGTCTAACCCCATACTAACACACATCTCATGCTCTGCGCTGAGCTCACTCATCTGACCTGTAATGCAAACCAGTGCAGGAAACAGAGGCAAAAAGAGGGGACGGGTGGACAGGGTGGGTTCATCAGCACAAGCATTGCATTGAGAGCGTAATGAATAATTATCTGCTGTCTCTAAAACGCTGATATAGATCTGAATAATCGCCCTTTTGACAAGGTGAATGTGAGCATGGTAGGGTTTAATCAGGACCACAAGTGGGGTGGAAAACACCTGTTCATGGACACAAGTGAATAGTTCGGTCCAGAGGGCAGGATGACATATTCCACCAGTCCCCATAAGTGCTTCAGAATTGTCCCAACCTATATATTCCCCTCCTTCTCTATTTCTCCTGTCATATCTCCTTGGCTCTCTGATGGATTATAACACAGAAATCAGCCTGCAAGATGGCTGCAATTAAGGAGTGCCTACCTGCACGTCTTCC
This sequence comes from Alestes dentex, assembly GCA_037576975.1. Classification (NCBI taxonomy): domain Eukaryota; kingdom Metazoa; phylum Chordata; class Actinopteri; order Characiformes; family Alestidae; genus Alestes; species Alestes dentex. Next base: position 6,654,964 of record JBBIGA010000146.1, read on the forward strand.
GTCCGTCTCATCTGTTAGTCTTTATTGTGAGCAGCCCACTCCTCGTTCCTTGCTAAAGGAAGCAGTGTGCATGTGTAATGCAGTTACACTCCTACTGATGCATGAAGCTCCATGTCTGCTTCTTGTCAAGACCTTGCCACTAAAGTCAATTTGCTCAGGCTCAACAGAATTTAATATTTCTCTAATCAGATAAACAAGGATGTTACGTAGGCCGGCTCTATTGATAGGAGGAAATAATTAAACTTGGCTCAGAATAATTTCACCCGCAGTGCATTACAGTAAACTCCATAAAATCCCAGCCAGCACCACCCACCTCCTCCGAGCCTCCATCGCCAGGTTTTTATTGTTGTGCGATAAGATTAAGATCTGGGAGGAGAGGGAGGAAAGGGAAGACGGAGAGGGAGACTTTTGCAAAAGAGAGAGGAGATGGAAGGAGAGAGAAGATCCCATTAATGCCTGTCTGTTTTGCCTTCTCTCTTTCAGCACATGGCAGCAGTGACCTGTCTGCCGGGCCTGATATGAGACTAGATGGACATCAGAAGTTAAAGTCTAGGTCAGTAAGGACACAGGTACAATATCCTAACTCTACAGCATGACAGTCAAAACATAAGGTAAAAGTAATTGACCAGGAAGATGATTTGACTTCAAATACAGATATAGCAAAAACAGAATATGCCTGAATGGCTCTCGAGTGTGGTGTGAAGACACACTTGAAGATTTCAGGTGAAGAATTATTTAGAATGGTGGGGCGAGTGGCTCAGACTAAATTACCTTTATCTGGGCACTGTATAACATTGTTAACTGTGACGTTCTCGAATGAATCCAGATCCATGGTGCGGTAATGAGGCCTTATTGAATCTCTGCGTGGGGGAGATTAAACCCACCTGGGTCACCGCTACGGGACTCTAAAGTTCTCTTGGCCAGCCCTGCCACTGCCCTGTTTACACAGCAGGGAATGACTGACGTCAACATCACCTCCTAATTCTCGCTTTCTTACTGTCAAGGTCACAGAACATAGCACAGAATTCATATACGACCACAAAAGCAGCACCGCATTCAAAAACACTGCGTTTTGCAAGAACTAAGTAAGGCAACAAGTTTTCCTGTAGTCTGTTTCACTTTTTGAAGAGCCCTCACAGCTATCAAGCTTAACCTTTGGGAAGGTCCACGTTGGAGCTGCCAAGGTGTGCTGGTACTGAAACACAATACGCCTTGATCATGCCTCTGAATGAAAGCTGAATCTATCAACTTGCGAACGAGCAGTCCCATCGCTGCCTATAATTATTTAGACTCCATTTTTAGTTAATTATTGTCATTAGCATTATGTGTTCTAAGTGAACGCATAATTTTGCATGGACAAAAAAAAAAAAAAAAAGCTCAGATGAGCGTTTAAGATGAACAGAACGTTTGGTTTTTGGGGAAACTGATAGAAAACAGCCAGGAAACAGCTGAAAGGGGAGCAATTATTTTAATGATCTTACAAACGCAGATGTTGTAAATTAGATTTAAGTTGCTGCTCGCCTACTGGTGGCAGCAAGGAAGCTGTTAGTGGTAGCGTGTGGAGCTGCAAACGTCTCTGCCATGAGTGGGAGAACTTGTGTTCCTCACAGCTTCACATGTGAAACAGTGGGAGACACAAATTATTGAAGAGCTGTGAACTTGAAAGTGGAAAGGTTCCAGGACCGTGTAATGGTGCTTGCGTCTTCTTTTTTTAGACCTTTCAATCAAATTATTTGTTGAGAGTTGACGTCTATTATTAGGGTGAGTAATTGTACAGGAGAGAAAGTAGTATTTTTAACTATACTGGTACTGTGAGTGCCTTGTCTTAGGTATATAAGCAGGTAGGAGCTTGCAGTTGGTGCTGTGACTGGAATCTGCTTCCAATCGCTCATGCCAAGTTTCACTCCAACAAGTTTTAAATTGCTTATGTGAGCGCTACATGATGTCTGGAGCTTTCATGAGGAGAAGAGAAAGTCACTCCAAACTCCTACATCTTTCCACCTTGTGATTTTTTTGACCTGACAATTTTGTTCACATATTGAGTTTTTTTTTTCATCCTAAAGATGGAAAATGAAAATCATGTAACAGAATATTAGAGTTTCAGGAAGAATACGTACAAGAATGCATAAATAAAGAAAAGGGCTGCATGAAAAATCATTAAGAGAAATGCTGACTTGCACTCACAGCCTTATGAAAAGGAAATTACAACTACAGTTGTACTGTGAGCAACAGTTAATATCTGTTATTTTTACTATTGCTTAATTTTTTTTTATTTTACGCTGCACAATACTGAATAGAGATTTAGAAATTCTGTCTCCAAAGTGGTATTTTTACAGTAGGAGGCAAAATGTTCTTTACTTCTAATTGAAGTTAATGTAAAGGGGTTTTATTCCAAGTAATTTTAGTGTTTCTATTGATTCAGTTATAAGCTTCACACAATTTAAAGTGCAGGTGCTGCCTTCAGAGGATGTTGAAAACATAGCGATACTTGGTTTTCGTTGGACTGTGATGGACTGCAAAACATTGTTTTCATTGTACATCTTCAATAACTTTAAGAGCTTTCGTTTTAAGAAGTTAGAAATTACTTCAATATTGAATGAACTAAAATTAAAATCATTTATCCTAATTTGTCACTTTTCACATTAAAATGACAAAAGCCAACATTATCATAGAACAGAACTGCACATTGGACTTTACGTCCATACCGTGTAACAAAAAACTAAATCTATTTCATCACTTCGCTAAAATGCTACGACGTTCTAAGTCTCTAGCTAGATTACATTGTTATTGTATGACAAATTTGCACTTAGGCTAAGAGTAATCAGAACTTCTGGTCTGAGTTAACAGAACGGCGAATTACCTCTGCAATGCACAGTTGTTAAGGAGCTGAAAGTGCCACAAAGGGTTTTAGTGAAGAGAATTGCTCTTTGGAGCGGCCGCGCTTTCCCCAATAAAACCGCTGGGTGCACGCAAACTGTGGAAAATATAAACACCTTACAAACATTACCATGGTACATTGGCTAAGTAACTGGGTAAAGTACTTCGGCATAAATATTTCGGCACTGGTGGTTGTTTCAGTGAGGGTTTTTTGAAGAACATGAAACACTGACCAGAATGAGAGTGAAGGGGAAAGAGAGCGAGAGAGAGAGAGTGAAGGAGAGAGGAGACGAGAGATATGGCCAGGTGCTCTTTTCTCTTCTTGGGAGCAGCATAGCGTGAGGAAAAGCTTGTTAAAATCCTAATAGTGGCTATCAAAGGGTATTGATTATCCTTCCCGGCCTGTTTGGGTGACAAAGTGAGCATTAAGGCAGGACCCCAGTGTGGGCTGCGTTGTCCTCCGGGGTGGCCTGCTCCCTGATGGCTAGCCACTGAGTGGTGAGAAGCCTGCCTGGAGCAGCTCTACCATTCACCCTTCTGCCACCAGATAATCCACTTTATAGGCTCACATCAAACAGCCTGCCCTGGGGCCTGGGGAGCAGGCTGCAGCCTGTTCATACAGCTCAGAACAAACACACAAAGCACGCTGCCTCTTCCTATGTTTCACACTGCATGAATACTGCACGCATGCAAGCATATCTCATACCTGCACTGCTCCTGGGTGTAAGATCATGGGAGGAATGACCTTGCAGCAAAGCTTTCTGAGCACACACCGTAGGTCAAAAGTTTGGAAACAACTGTAAAATTTGTGGAAACAGACATGAACGTTTTGTAATGGACAGTAATCTACTTTAACAGCAGAAAAAAAGTACCTGCCCCCTTGTTACCTTAATGCTTCAGCATACCAAGACATTTGGACAACTCCACGTTTCCAACTTTGTGGACACAGTTTGGGGAAGAAGCTTTTCTATTCCAGCATGACTGTGCCCCAGTGCACAAAGCAAGGTCCATAAAGACATGACTGGATGAGTTCGGTGTGGAAGAACTTGACTGGTCCACACAGAGCCCTGACCTCAACCCCACCCAACTGGAACGGAGATTGCGAGCCAGGCCTTCTCGTGCTCTACAGAAGGAATGGGCACAAATTCCCACAGAAACTCCAAATTATTGTGGAAAGCCTCCCAGGAAGATAGGAAGCTGTTGTAGCTGCAAAGGGGGGAGCAACCCCATACTGAAGTCTATGTATTTGAATGCAGTGTTATTAAAGTCCCTGTGGATGTGATGGACAAGTATCCCAATACTTTTGTCCATATGGTGTATCTACCCCTGTGTTACAGTCTGTGTTTGTGTACTGTCTGTTACTGTTAACAGTACTGTGGGAAGCCTCAGTTGCCTTGCCTATTGGATTACTTGGATTATACTGTGTTTCTGTCTGATCCTGGACAGTTTGTTATTGTTTGTTTTCTTTGTGTGTTTGTTTGTTTATTAAACATTTGAGCTATTGCAAATACACACTGCTTGCCTCCATCCTTTTAGTTGTACCGTGGGGTCTGTACTGTGTGTCAAGTAGTGGATTTCTTGTTACGAAAGCGATGGTATATATAAATGAAAGGTGAATCTGATGTTCTTGCAGCAGGCTGGTTTTCTCCAGTGGTAATATGGCCTTTATATGTGCTGTTTGCTAAAGGCACTATTTTGACTTTAATTTTAAATTAGTAAGCTGACTGTCACGTTTTTTTTTCTGGATGAGCTTGGTCATGTGAGAAATGAAAGTTGTCTGTTCACAATGATTCTTCCATTGTATGGCTTTTTTATATAAGGCTTCCCCATTGTGCATAATTAATAGGACATGAACAACAGAGATCTCTGGAGGAAATGGAAGAAACAGAAAGCAAATACAGAAAAAAAGACGAGTGCTTCATCTCAGAAGCATGGCCAATACAGTACATGGAAAAACTGAATAGCAGATGATGTTGCCCCCAGTTTAAGTGCATTTTACTCCAAGCAGTTTTTGATTTCAGTGAATGCTGAGGAAATGCAATAAAGCACGATAGGGCTGGGAACGAGTTATAAAAAGCAAGCTATACATAAAGCATGATAACAACCAAATTAATGGATGTCTTTATCAAATATTCATGGGATAAACCTCTGGTTTTGGACCTGCTGCATGGAAATCCAGATTCAAACATCAGCATTTTTCATTTTACTGAATAGATCTGTACACTAATTGTGCATTATTGTGAAAGGCCTGAATGATTTGACTTGCATTCTTTATGATTTTCTGTGTTCTGTGAAAACTTAATTGGTCAGGCTGCAAATTCGAAGCATCATTGTAATTTTTGTTTTGCTGGGCAACAGCTTCTGTTAAATGCAGACAAACCAGCTGATATTCAGATTAGTCAGCTGACCTGTTCAAGCCCCTCCCAAAATTGCACCTGCTCTACTTACTGCTGTGAGGCTGGACAGGCATTACATGATCCTGTTAAACCTCAAAGTAAATTCAATTCCATGCATCAGTTTTTTTTATCAAAATATAATCATTTCAAGTGATTTTTCATTTTGTATGTCGGTCAAGAATAAATCAGGTGCAGTTTTATTTTCATCAGGGCTTTTAGCGCTAAACTGATTAATAGGCAAAGTAGTAGTGATGCGTGGGTGACCCGCGGGTGCGGGTGGTTTTAGGGCAGACATTTTTTAAATATTGTGGGTGCGGGCGGGCGGGTCAAAAAGTTACGAAATGCATTTCATTATCGATCAAAACGTGTTGTAAACTATTTGGTTTTTTTCCTTGGGTCGGGTCGGGTTTTGGGTCATTATCCGCACGTACTTTTGCGGGTTGGGCGGGGCGGTTTGGATCTCCTGGCGGGTCGGTTTGGGGCGGGTGTTAAAAAAGCCGACCTTCGCAACACTACAAAGTAGAAAGTTCACCATCTCCAGCTGTTTTAGCGATGCTGTGATAAAGCAGCTGCTTTTGTCAATATGCCATTACTAGTTATTTTATTTAACTTTCTATAGATTTATGCATTTAATCTATTCATTTGATGCTTATCCCTCAGCACCCCCCCAAAAAAAAATAAGCACGTATACACAACATAAATATATTTATATTTATATTGTTTATAATATAAATATATTTTGCAACACTAGATGCAGAAGGCATTTGTGGGCACAGGATGTCCAGTATTTCTACTGTTACAAGCGGTTATCATGAATCGGTCGCGTTTCACTTTACAAGAACAAGGAGGAGGAACAGCTGTGTCTTTCTGTGAGGACCCAGACGAGTTCCTGTGTGCCTGTGCAGTATCAGTGCTCGCATTAGTATACCCACTCTGCCAGAGGCGAAACGGACAGTCATTCGTGGGCCGTAGCCTCCTTGCGCCAGCTGGAGCCCACTCGGGTGAGGGAGCAGTGCGTGCCCCTCCAGCGCAGGACGCCAGCATGTCCATTTCACAGCTCACGATACCACCCAATCTCCAACCTCTCCAAGTCACCCGTCACAATATTTACACCTCTGTGGCCAGCCTCTCTCTCCCTCTCTCCTTCTCTCTCTCCTGATCCACTCTGCTCTGGCCCATGCACGCTGTTTGACAGGGCCAGCGCACAAACACACAGTCAGAGCCGAGATACAGTAACACAGGCATTTACCCCGTCACATGCAATCTCAGTCACAGCACAAATTACGTCCAATGATTGTCAAACGTGTAACATCTTCAAGGTTAAAGAAGCAAGTGTGGTAGAACTGAGATTGGCACATTTGTGTGGACCTGGCCTTGATTATGGAGGTGTTTTGAAACCGGGACGTGCAAATTCTCGATGACATGTGAAATGTTTAGGTGAATTAATCCGCAGCAGTGGTGTCTCTGGAGAGTTGTGCCGGTAGCGTGACACTGCGGATGCTCTGGGCTGTTTGGAAGATCTGCAATTTATTCATGATTATAACCACAGCTCAGCAGGCTGGGCCAGAAACAGACCGTGCATTACAGTCTGCACATCCACCACTCATTAACTGAACAGGCTTCCTCGGTTTTTACCATTTAGAGCTAACTATTACTATTGTGTAGAGCAATTGATTCTTAATCTTAGCTATTTGAAACAAGCAGAAAAATCCATTTTTTTGTGTTTGACATTCATTGACAAAGAACAAAGCTTGTGGTATAAAATGTAGATCAAATGTAAATGTGATTGTTTGTGTTTTTCACTACTCTTTTAAAAATATGTTTCTAAATGGCTCTGACAGACTGAAAAATCTTGAATTGCTACATAATAAAAATGGTTCCACAAATGTTTGGTTGTTAAAATGATTTCATGGAAGACCAGCTTTTGGCTACCTAAAAAGACATGTTTTTCATTGTAAACTTTTTGTTCTGGAACTTTTTCATAATGTGGAGGTTCTTTAAATTTGAAAATATCCTAACACTCACACATCTTTAAAAAAAAAAACAATACAAAAACAAAAAACAGTTGTGGGTCTTCTAATGGTATAATGCAATGAAGCCTTTTGGCACTTTTATTTTTAAAAGTGTGTAGAGTCTTAACATGATCTAGAGGCTCTTTAAACTTTAAAGGGCCCACATCCTCTTATGATATTTGTGTTGGTTTACATATCAAAAATTCTTTCATTTTTACAGGACTATTTTCTTTATCCCTTAGCGTGAACCATTAACAGTGTCTTTAAAACTGTTATGCACTGTAAATAATTCTGATTAGCACTCGCTCAAAAAGCAGCCTGGGTTGAAACGCTGTTTATGTGAATGAGGTTAGACAGCTGTATGCAGAGTAGATGGTTATACATACATGACTTGATAAATGATATCCAGATATATGCATTGCATGGACTGAGGAGTGAACAGAAGCTTTTAGACCTTCAACTGTTTATCAAAATATTTCATTTTCATACAAAAAAGGGTTAATCAGAGAATCATCAATTACAAGATTCTTTCAGGAGCCATAGGTGCGTCTTTCACGGCTGTACTCAAACATGTTTTGAGCATTTATTTTGACAGTTTACGTAATTATTTGCTTATTTGTGTAGATATATTTAAATAGTAGAGCAAAACAACGGCACTAAGTCACATGAAAAGGTTGTACTATTATTTGCAGTTTTGTCAGAAAGCTGTATCTGTCTTTCGTCTAAATGAAACCTATGGTGAAGGAACACATGATACATTGCAGTTCTACATCTGCTGTTTTGAAACTGCACTGGTAAACTAATCCCTCAGCAGACAGTTTTGCACATTAGAGATTAGCACCCCCATACCATATCCCAATCTTAAAACATTCCAGTGGGTAACAGCCATAAATTGCTCTTTAGTATTTATAAAACATGAGTGAAATGGCTGGTGTAGATATCCTACATGTCAATTGATGTATTCTGGACTTGAGTTGGCTTCCAAGAGAGCCACCTTAAGAGCAAGAACCCCCAACCCCCCCAAAGTCTTCAGAGCTCACAAAGTAAGGCTGTCTTCTGGCCCATTTATACAATGTTTTATATATGATATGGGCCATTACAGTCTGGTGAGACTTAGTTATTAATGATATGCTCTACTCTTAGGGTGTTACTTTTTAGCAAACAGTCATCAAATATTCAGCATATGTTTATGTACATTCTGGCTGTGTTAGTAAATACAAAGGGCAGCTCTATTTTGAATATCCATTCCTTTTTGATTGCACAAATAAACGTGAAGAATAACACAGTGTCCTGCAGATGGCAATGTGAGCTGCATACAGTTACGTTAGACTATCCCAGTGCTGCGTGAACTTGTACAGCTTAGGTCACGCCTTCGCTGTGATCATTGGGGCTGGTAAATGAAAAAAAAAAAAAGAAAAAAGAAAGAAAAAAGAAAAGATAACAAAGGCCAATGTTTGCACATTTCTTTCTTGAACTCATGAGCAAGCTGCTGAAAAATATTTAGCCTGAGTGATGTTACCATTTCGGGGTACTCCTGACAAGGCTTGAGCCTGTAAATTATTTAATGGTGGCTCTACTTTTGTAAAATTATTTAAAGTATCATAATTGCAGTTCAGCTTCCCGAGCCTCGTCTTGGAGTAGAGATTTCTACTGGGAGCAATCACAATCAGGGATTGGTTTAACATTACAGGCTGTGTATAAAAATATCTCTGTAATGACAGGCAAATTGGTGAAAAGTGTTGACCTGAATCTAGACCAAACGCAAGACAATATTTTTGTAGCAGAGGAAGAGAAGCCTATAAATTGCCTCCATATTGCCTGCTCTTACTGGGCAAACACACGGGAATCATTGAGCAGCTTTCTCCCACAGTCTAACTTCTGATTCCTTAATAATTTTCACACCTCATTCCGGGTATCTGTCACTGTCGCAGGTACACAACATGTTTGCTTTTCTGTGCATACCAACACAGCACCCTCAGTCTTAGCGGCATGACCCACTGCTAGTAACAGTATGTTAGTTCAGATGGCAATATCTAATACAAAACAGGGCATAGTATAGTGACATGGTAAACATGGTACAAATCTGTTCAAATGTTGGATTGTTTTTTTTTGTTTGTTTTTTTTTAAATTTTGTTTCAGTTTATTTAAAAGAATGTTTAATTGTTGAGTGTAAATTAATGGAATGAGTCTCCATTTTTATAGATTTTAGTGATCGATTTTTATAGATGCCATAGATTTGATTGGCGAGAAAGTTTCACACAGTGTAAATAACAACTGGTATTTAAAACACAGCGTTCTACAATTTATGATACTTTGGATATGGGATTTTCACCACTAGCAGTCTGACTGTGCATAGAGTTTAAACCACACTGAATGACCACACTCAACTTCTTTCAGTGGCACTGGTAGACAGTGTGCTGTAATGCATTTAAACTTCAATTCACCATGCCTGACTTTAATGATGAAAAAAAATCTCCACTTTGTTGCGTTCACATGGTACAACGTGTACTTTTTAAAAATTTTTTTAGCTTATTCTATTACAATCCTCAGTTACATCAGGCACAAATCTACAACTACTGCAGAGAAACGGCAGGTTGACTACATACCATGTCATATGCACATGTTTTATCAGAAATAACGTTACTTATATACTATTACCACTGAATATTTAGTGAGTAACAGACATAACATTGCATAACTGAGTAACAAACAATATCACAATAATGTTATTTTCTTACTGCTTATCACTTCCTGCAGTTTTTCAGTGGTGTAATATAGTTTATGTAATAGTTTACTCACAGTTTTACGTAATATAACGACCCTGCACTGAAGCCCCAGTGCCACCTTAACTATGGTCCGATCAGAAAGATCTGACTACACTACATGTGTCATACTGAAAACAGAAATGTATTTTGAGCTGAACAGTATGGAATGTGTCTTGCTTCAAATGCTTGTACTACAGAAGAATTGTAGAGATGCATGACTATTTAGTAAAGGAACAGTGGCTAGAAAACAAAAGAGCTGAAAAGGAGGATTAATTTGTCTTCAGTTAGACTAAGGAAAGTCCCACAGTATCTGGAGCTTCGCTCGATCAACAGGACTACTAATCTGTACCTGCAGCGACTTGTGGACTACCCTCATAAAGACAAAATGCTGCCATACTCCTGCCAAACATAACATCAAACCTTGCCCATCTTCTGCTTCATATAACTAACACTTCCTATGATAACATTTGTGATGAGGGTGTATTGCATTTTAGATGAATGTACACTAAATTGTGTGTAGCAATCAGACACATATACATTCTATCTTTGTTAAAAGATTATTTGACAGTTAAGTATAAACTAAAGAATCCAGACTCAAAGTGTGATCCATGGTAATGAGTTTCTCAGTCTTTATTTTACAGTGCTCAATCAGATCTTGGGCGCCAGATATACAGGGCCTGGACAAAATAATATAAACAGCACATGGTATGCAGAAGATTTTTACATCTCACTTAGATATAGCTTCAGGTCCTCTCTAGGATTTGATTAACCCTCTTGGTCTGCCAAGAGGATTGGGGGTTAAAGCCTGACGGGAGACTGGCCCCTATCAGTTCCCCACCACCAGAGAAATTGTGCATCTCTCAAAGCATTAGGGCTGTGAAACACATCATGGACATTATAGGCTCTGGACACATCTCTCACCAGTACAGAGGGCACTGAGTATTCCTGGGCCCCGGTCAGTATGACAAGGGAAAACTGAACAGGGAGAAAAATAATGCCTATCTGGCAGGAAAAAATACACTTGACCTGATATGGTTTTATGGGGTGTTATCATGCTTAATATATGCACATAGTGGAGGAAGTAATACTTGAAACTCAATAAGCAATATGGGGCAAAGGTATCAACCACTCATTTAATCTTTCTGGGGTCTATGCTCAGTCAACTTTTGGAAACCACAAAGCTCAGAAAAGCCACTGATCTGAGCATAGAAGAGGGACTTCTCCATCTTAAGGAAGAGATAATTCTTTAAAAGTAGCTGGGAGCCCTCCTCACTCAGGCCATGAGCTCATTTACAGTGGTATGCAAAAGTTTGGGCACCCCTGATGATTTTCATGATTTTTCTTTATAAATCATTGGTTGTTTGGATCAGCAATTTCAGTTAAATGTATCATATAGCAGATGAACACAGTGATATTTGAGAAGTGAAATGAAGTTTATAGGATTAACAGAAATTGTGCAATAGTTACTTAAACAAAATTAGGCAAGTGCATAAATTTGGGCACCCCAACAGAAAAATTACATCAGTATTTAGCAGAACCCCCTTTTGCAGAAATAACAGCCTCTAAACGCTTCCTATAGCTTCCAATGAGTCTGGATTCTGGTTGAAGGTATTTTGGACAATTCTTCTTTACAAAACATCTCCAGTTCAGTCAGGTTTGATATCCAGCCCCGGCGCAACTTCAACTTTGTCATTGATTCTTGAACATTGTTCTCAAGAATCTGCTGATATTGACTGGAATCCATGCGACCCTCAGCTTTAACAAGATTCCCTGTACCTGCACTGGCCACACAGCCCCACAGCATGATGGAACTGCCACCAAATTTTACTGTGGGTAACAAGTGTTTGTCTTGGAATGCTGTGTTCTTTTTCCGCCAAGCATACCGCCTCTTGTTATGTCCAAATAACTCAATTTTAGTTTCATCAGTCCACAGCACCTTATTCCAAAATGAAGCTGGCTTGTCCAAATGTGCTTTAGCATACCTCAAGCGGCTCTGTTTGTGGCATGTGCGCAGAAAAGGCTTCTTCTGCATGACTCTCCCATACAGCATCTCCTTGTGCAAAGTGCGCTGAATAGTTGAACGATGCACAGTGACACCATCTGCAGCAAGATGATGTTGTAGGTCTTTGGAGCTGGTCTGTGGGTTGACTATGACTGTTCTCACCATCCTTCGCCTCTGCTTATCTAAGATTTTTCTTGACCTGCCACTTCGGGCCTTAACTAGAACTGTGCCTGTGGTCTTCCATTTCCTCACTATGTTCCTCACAGTGGAAACTGACAGCTGAAATCTCTGAGATAGCTTTTTGTATCCTTCCCCTAAACCATGATGTTGAACAATCTTTGTTTTCAGGTCATTTGAGAGTTGTTTTGAGGCTCCCATGTTGCCATTCTTTAGAGAAGATGCAAAGAGGAGAAAAACTTCCAAAGGGCCACCTTAAATACCCCTTCTCATGATTGGATGTAGGTCAAGGGTCAATGAGCTTACCAAACAAATTTTGTGTTCCAATAATTAGTACTAAAGGTATTCAAATCAATAAAACGACAAGGGTGCCCAAATTTATGCACCTGCCTAATTTTGTTTAAGTAACTGTTGCACACTTTCTGTAAATCCTATAAACTTCAATTCACTTCTCAAATATTACTGTGTTCGTCTGCTATATGATAGATTTAACTGAAATTGATGATCCAAACAACCAATGATTTATAAAGAAAAATCATGATAATTATCAAGGGTGCCCAAACTTTTGCATACCACTGTATTTGGAAAACACAATTCTTTATGCTCTTAGAACACGCAGTAGATAACGTAAAGTCTAAATAAGTTAGCCTAATGTAAGATAAAGGTCTATTCTTCTCTTAATGTCAGGATACAAGCAAACGTATGTTCAAAGTTTTGCATGCAGGCCACGATAACACTATCTTGGTATTGAAACATTGCCACAGTGGCGGCCTAGTTAGGCTACTTAATTCTCTGAATCACTGAACTTCGGCAACACGAATGAGGCTAGTGTGAGCTTGTTTTATGCCAGGAGCAACACAACATGACAGCAAAGTGAGTATTTCAGACAAGTTTCTATAGACATGCAGCTCACGGAAGACTTGAAGCTTTGGGCGTTCGACTGTGCATTTCTTTTGTCATCGCTCCATTTGGAAAGCTTGCTTATTTCAGTTCTTGTGGGTACAGAAGCTTTTTGGTTACTGCATCTCTTTCCTTTGCGCTCATGGAAAAAATGCCTGGTTATGCCGCTGATGTGGCCACTATGATCAGCATGCTACCGCTGCGGTGCTATGGTTATCCTTGCACCTTGATTTTAATAAATTTTATCTTAGAGAGGTGTTTAAAGTCTTTGCTAGGGCTCTACGAGCTTTTTCTTTTCAAGTGGTCCGCGATAAACCCACCAGTCAAAATATTTTGTAATGACACCAGGAACTATCGTATACAAATGTTTTGGCCCCACTTGGTCAAATGACATGATTTGTTTAGTTTGAAAATGGAGAGTACAGTTTTGCATTCTGTAAAGCCCAGTTACTGCTTAACATTTACCATACTGTGGGAAAATATCGTATATAGGCCAGGGACTAGTGTTGGATGATGTGTAAATCACAAACACCAATCCAATTACAAAGGTTTGGGAAGGAGCTACATGACTCCAGAGGAGCTACATGACTCCAATTCCACTGCTCCACAGCTGAATACTGGCTTTATACCCCTCTGTCCAGCATTTGGCACTGGTTATGGTGACCTTGGGGTCATGTGCGACAGTTCCAGAGTGTCCTATCCTAGTAACAGTACTTTTCTGTGGCCATAATGCAAGTGTGTGCTCACAAATAATTGCCTGTGTTAGCACCTTAGAGTAGCTTAATTTCTTATTGGATTTGCTGTCTTGATTCTTTTGGACATGTGGTGTACCCAAAGTTTTCATCTTCGGAGATACAGATGTTGACTCTAAAACTGTAATGCCATCAGTGGTCAGGAGAAAATGCATTCAGCTACTGTTAACAAAAGGTAGCTTATATACAATATATGTAATAAGCTTTGTGCTCATGGCATCTACTAAATAACAAAAGGATGAGATGCGTAGTATTCACTATAATAAGCAGTGGCAGTGTGTTTTTTTTCTTTATGTACAGGTTAAGCAATGAAATGAAAGACTAAAAATGCTTTCTAATATTAAACAAGTCATTGTGGAAAGTACTAACAGGCTCTGATATACAGTGGGTATAGAAATAGAATCACCCTGTTCAAAATACTCACATTTTGTTGCTTTGCAGCCTGAAATGCAAATTTTCCACCTGTATCTACTCAGTGAAACTTATCAAAGTGAAAGATATGAACAGTACAGAAAAAAAAAACTGAATAACTGAGATGATTAAAGGATAATACTTTGTGGAACCACCCTTTGCTTGAGTCTGTTGGGACACTTCTCTACTAGTGATGGGTCGTTCTTGACTCGGGAAGAACGAGTCATCTCGTACGAGTGATTTGTTCAGTCACGCATGCGCATTTGCGCTACATCCTGTAGTTTCTGTATTGGAATTATTGATTCACCTGTTTCGAGTCTTCGTGTTTTTCGAGTCGTTCGTTCATCACGTGACA
>JBBIGA010000146.1:6669710-6697127 GCA_037576975.1 Alestes dentex
ATAGCTTTGACCAAGATATCAGTTTTAAAGCTTACTTTACATTTTGGGTCACCATGACTCATTTTGCCAGACCAGGTCACATATTTAAAAGATATTAACGTATGCTCACACCTCTGTTCCTCTCTCTCTCTCATAACTCTCATTCCTATCACTTTTATTGTAGTTAATATTGTAATGTCATAGTAGTTACTGAAAATAAGGCTTAAAATGAATAAATATTAAGAAGCCTGAAGTGTGAGGGATTAATTATCTTTGGCATATCCATATACCAATTGGTTTTTACATTATTTTGTCTTGTATATCATCTCGAAAAAAAAAATGGACTGATGTGCAGACTATAAAAAGCAATATCTGCTTCTAGATCATGTGTTCATATTATGCCCAGTGCTCTTGCAGAGCTGTAGCTATTATTGTCTATCCCTGTTGGTACATTGAGTGGACAATTGTGAATTGTGAGTAATGAGTAAAATCAAGCTCATACTGTGATTTTGAAAAAACAAAAACAAAAACAAACTGTAAGTAATATACTTTCTTCATTTTGTACAACTGGAGATGGAAGCAAAAATGTACAATCTGGTAATATTTACATATTTACACCATTCGTGTATAAATACATGAATAAAATAAATGGCTTCAGGCTTCAATTGCAGTGAAGCAAAAACAAAATCCTTTCTACTTGAGTTTAAGTACTTGCTTTTTGTCATGTGCAAGACAGGGAAGGAGGACACAGATGCATAAGTACCAGAAAACACAAAGAACTTTAATCCAAAAACGAGGTGCAAACAGTCTCTTGAAAAACACAAGTATGTAGAGAACTGAAATAGAAACAGTCCCATAAGTTAACCACTGAAGGCCACTCTCTCGCTCCGGACTTGGATAGAGGGTAACGCTCAGTCTGGGACGCAAAGACATCGCTCCGTAGCTGAGGTGAACCCGATGAAGTTCACTCCTATCCAGGAGTCACGAGGAACACAGGGGGTCTGCAGCCCCGCGATGTGCAGCAGCCACAATGGGTGATTCCAGCTTGAGGATGATTACGCCTCACTGATCAACCCTAAAACAACAGGAGAGAGAGAGAGAGCAACAATCAAAAGCCCACTGGCAGAGAACTGAAGGGGAGAGCTTCTTACTAAACCCTCCGTGCAGAGAGCAGGAGCTTTCCCAGTTCGTAAAGCCTGTAGGGGAGTAATCTTGAAGGAGAAGAGAAGCCAGCATGAGAGTGAGGCGAAGGGTCCCGGAGGGCTTCCCGAGATGGAGAGCAGAGGGAGAGCGAGCATGAGGGAGATTGCACGTCTACCTGCTGGACCAACTGCCTTAAATACAGGGGAGAAAGCAGGAGGAAAAACACAAGAACCAATAGGAAACCAGAAACAATCTAAACAAACAAGACGCTAAACTCAACATAATTTTTAAAAAAAGGGAGAGAACACCTGAAATAACTAGCAACCCAATCAGGAGAGAGCGCGAAGGCTCACTCTGCTGTACTTGCATGTCATTCACAAAAATGGTTCTTTTAGAATCATCCGCTGAAAGGTTACTTAAGGAACCAAAAATGGTAAATAACAAATAGCAATTTGTTATTTAAGTAAAAACCCCAAACACTGCTCCATAAGCCCTCAAAACCTGTCAGAGGGTGTCTGGGTCTGGTTAAATATGCTATGCTCTAATTCTATAATTAGTATTTAGAGGTGGGTTATGATTGATTTATTTCATTTTAAAAGTGCAGCATATGTTTAAAATGTTGTACCACTTGAGAATAATGAGCAATGAAACATTTATGTAGAAATGGGTAGAGAAAAAAGTAGAGTACTGAAGTTTCAAATGTAGTGGAGTGAAAGCAAAGGGTGAATACTGTAATAAAACACAGATGCTTGAAGAAAGTACATTAGGTACATTAATGAAGTACATAGTTTGTTACTGTCCATCACTGTACAGTTTGAAAAATTACAGGTTTGAGGGATTAATCTCCTTCTCTCCTTAGTCTCACTGTAATCGAACATCTAGTACTTCACATTAAACGCTACTCTCAAGCTGGTATTCCTCTAATTAACAATTGTTGGTGTTTTTGATTCAGTAAAAAATATAATTATCTGAAGAATTCATTCCCACATAATGAGCACATTTCTTTACTGCGCCATGTCTATATATAAATTTATAGCATTGTTCCAGCTTCCCCACTTTTCTCCGTTTCTTTTTTTAGCATCTCCTTTTTCTTGTCTCTTTTAGGTTCTACTTTTTAATCTCCCTGAGATAGGTGTTTAACGCCTGTAGTAGTATGATAGACCACTAATCAGTAAATCAATTACAATGTGACCTAGAAATAGCACAGAGGAGTCATTAGTACAGATCTAACCCCCAACTCCCAAGTCCGCCAACCCCCTTTCCACCACCTCAAGCTTAAACTGCAGTAGTGTGCTCCTCTGGGGCTGCTGGACTGAGAGAGCTGTAATAGCCCTCCGCTCAATCCCAGCAATAAGCCATAATTATTCACTCACGCTGCCATTAACAGTGAATCTAAGAACTTCATAAGAACAGCTTCATTATTATATTACCAGTTTCCTGTCTGAATGGAGCAACTCAAAACTCACTATGCCTTGCCATTAAGAACATAAGTACATATTAATGGATCAGCGAAGTGACTGATTATATATTGAATATAAGTGAATTTTTTTACATAGATTTGTTGGGTTTCCTCAAATAATAATGATAATTACAACACTTTATGTTGTTTCCAGTGCAACACATAGTGCCACTTTTAATTTTCATGTAGGGGAGTACTGAAGGGAATACCTCATCTCACTTGTGGCATTTTGCCCTGGTTTGTTGATGTAGTGACTCTATGGTTACTTCCACAAGTCTAAATGTTTCGACCTAAAACATTTGTTACAGCCTCGTCTCCCACACGCCCAGTCACAACAGTGGCACTCACTCAATCCCCCAGCTTAAGTCTGCAAATATTTGGATGCATCAACTTGTCTTTTCTCTTTTTTTGTTCTCCCCTTTTCTTGATCTTTCTCTGCCTCCTCTCTCTTGATCTCTCTGCTTTTCTGTCATCTGCCTCTCTTCTGGTCAAGGAGCCAGATTTGTACGCTTTACATCAAAACAGTGTTAAACTATGTGAAAGAAGATACTCCAATGGATCTGGACAGCTTTGAAGCAATTAGGCAGCATAATTTAAAATATTTCATCTAAACTTCAGGTTCTAAACAAGCACAGTCATGAAAGTGGTGACGTTTGTCATCCGCTCCCAGTCATTTCAGAAAAGACTTTATATAAAGCATTCAGAATTTGATTCACCATAATAAACCTCTTTGAAGGTACAGTACGAATGGGCAGAATTCTCTTTAATGCACTGAGCTCAAAGTAAAAACACATTCCACTACTTTAGAGTGGCGATTTTGAACAGTGCAGACTTATCTGTCTTTCATTTTTGAACGAGTAAAGAGGGATTGGCTGCCCCATTGTTGCTTGCCTGAAGCAAATCTGTTTTTGAAGGGACCAAAATCTGCCTCCACACAATGCAAGTTGCCACACTGTCAGTCGAGGTGTGAACTACGGAAGTCTCTGCATTGTCCAGACGATAATTTCATTGGAAAAGCAAGACTTTGTGGTTGTGGGTCTATGTGCATGTGTGTGGGTGGGTATGTTCAAATCCTGCTCTACTGGCTCTTCTCTTGGGTGGGGGATTTACCAAGACGTGGCTGCTTTTTGTTGCTGTTGGAGGCAGCTAGACTGTCAAAGGCTCCATTGTGGGGCTTGAGAGAAATGTGCTCTTATTAGTCTTCAGCTAATGCTGCATTCATAAACTGAAGCTGCAACAGTGCTTTAATTCCAAGAAATTTTTTACAGATTTTACAGATATCTACAGAGGCACAATTTGTCATTGTCAGTAGTGCAACTAGAAGGTTGTGGGTTTGAATCCCAGGACTGCTTGTGGCATCACTGAGGTATCCTTGAGCAAGGCACCGTCACCACACTTCTTCCCAGGCGCCCCCATTGGTAGAAACCCACTGCTTCACTTGGTGAATGGGTTGAATGCAGAGAAAGAATTTCACATTGTTCGCACTGTGTGCTGTAGTGTGTTCACGTGTAACCATGAGGGGTCACTTTATTTTACTTTCACTTTACTTTGTCTCCAATACAATGATGGTGTTGGACTAAAAAGTATTCTTAACATCAATATGAAAGGTCAGTGAGTATCCTGAGATTTGGCCAGGCATGCCAGACATTCCTTCAGCAGTGAGGAGAGGCCAGTGTTGTAAAGGAATGCACTGTTCCCCTCCCTGATACCTGCATGCTTTCAGGCTGAAGGATGCAAAAAGAACACTGAGCTCACATTCCTTTGTCATGGGTGCTCCAGGTAAAATTTAGGACTGGCACTAACCCGAGACACACAACCGGACCTGTACGTGAGAGGACACGGAGCAAAATATGACTCATTGCAGACACAATGTGCATATATGAGTGCTTAGTTTGGGTTCTATTTTTATGAGACTCAGCAAAATGATAGAGCCATCATTAAAATCAAGCTAAAACAAAAAATACAGCTTGCAGTGAAAAATGCAAACACAGTGATGAAGATGTAGTGTTGAGAAATGTTCTTTACAAGCAGAACGTGATACAGGAGTGTAATTTTAGTCAGGTTCAAAAAATAAAGTGGAATTTAAGAAACAGTAACACAAAAAGTGTCTCCAGGATTGGGCCATTACTCTAGGATTGCGGATGCCCAGAGCCTATCCTGGGGTCAATGGGTGGGAGGCAGAGACTCATCCTGAGTGGGGCGCCAGCCCACAGCAGGGCACAGAAAACAAAGTGAACAACTAAAATTGAAAATAGCAATAAAAAGGGAAAAAAATATATACCAGTCATAACATTGAAATAGCTGAAGTGATAACTTGATTATCTCATTTCAGCGGTACCTGCTAAGGTGTGGGATATAGTACGCAGCAAGTGAACAGTCAGTTTTTGAAGTTGATGTGTTGGCTCATCTGGTCTGATCCCACAGGACAGCTAGTAATGCTGGTTGTAATAGAAAGGTGTCCGAACCTAGTGCAACACACCTTGCTGCATATGAAGCTGTGTAGCCACAGACCACTCAGAGTGGCCACTGTCTGCCACTTAAAACATCTACAGTGTGCATGCGAGCATCAGAACTGGATCACAGAGTGATGAAAGAAGCTAAACAGTAATGGTTTGAGGAACAAAGAGCTCAAGGTGTTGACCTGACCTCCGTATTCCACAGATCTTAGTCTGATCAAGCGTCTGTGGGATGTGCTGGACAAAGTAGTTAGATTCATGGTTGCCGCACCAACAAAGTACTAGACTTACTGCTAACGTCTTGGTGTCATATACTACAGCACACCTTTGGAGGTCTTGTGGAATCCATGTCCTGACAGGCCAGAGTTGTTTGGGTAGCATAAGTGTACCTATACAATATTAAGCAAGTGGTTTTAATGTCATGGCTGATAGGGGTGTATATCCACAGTCAGACAGGGCACAAAGCAAGCTCTTGCTTGTACAGACCAAGCTCACCTTGAGGATATATTTGGAAATTTCCCATGGCAATTAAACCAAGCAAATTCAGAGAAACCACACCCTGTTCCTGTATTTAGACTCACAGATTGCTCAGATTAAACAAAGATCAAAACGAAACTATTGATATACAAGAGAGAACCACGTTGGATCAATTAGCAGACAGAGTGGAGACACTGTTTAAATATTATGCAGCAGTCTTCGTAATCTGATTAAAGGATTATGCGGAGAGCAGTATGATCTGTGGTGTTATAAGATTGGCCACGACAGTGGCGGACAGCAGAATCAGTCTTGTAATCTTACAGAGTTTAATGGAAGCCTGCACCCCCACGATGGCACCTTGGTGACAGGGTTGTCACGACAACCCACGAGCCTTGCTGGTGGCATCCCTCCAAGGCCGGACAAAGCCGGGGGTCCGGGAAGCAGGCGTGTGTCCGGCTGTCCTCAGGGGCCAGCACAAAAGCCTCCGGCTCCGGTGATCTCCACACATCGCCCAGCCACCTCTAAGAGGAGGAAGTGTCTTTCACTTTCTTTTCAAGGTGGAAAGCTCCAGTGCTGCTGCACTGCGGCCGGCTTGTTCCCAGTCCCACCGTTCACACGTGCCAAAGGATGTTGGTGAGTCAGTGTGTAGTACAGCTTAGTGGCCCATGAGTGTGGGGACAAGACCCAGCCTAGGTCTAACACTCAAAGGAATCCCTCACCCAAAAATACAAACATGGCTTGTGTGAACGATGGGGTACTGACTGGTAGACCCATAACAAGATCATATTTGAACAATCCCGCAGTAGAAGTCCAATAAAACAAGGGTGTCTAGTCTTATCAGCAAAGAGCCACTGTGGATGTAAACTTTCATTCTGACCAGAGCACACATTAACCTTTTCATTTAAACAAGTGTAATCAGGTGATCAGGTTAGAATGAAAAACTGCAAACACACTGGCCTTGGTGAACAACACTGGACATTCTGTCTGCAAAGAAAGTCAAATCTAATCTGGGTTCCACTGCTGTAGTACAATACGTAGGATAACAGTTCAGATTAATGGGTATAACAATTAGACTACAATTATACAGTGCTTAATAATGGTTTAAACTTTGCTTCTTGATCATTATTAACTGGGTCAAAAACACTTAAATAAATTAATAAGTAGTTATAACACATAATTAAAAGGGGCAACGATGCCAAACAGTCGCTTGCCAAACAGTGAGCCCACATTCATCTATACGTCTTGTTGTGTACTAATCTTATTTTCACCATCGGTCAGTATTATACCTGCCAGTCACATGTTCATATTTATCAGATATAATGACTTGGGCTCCCGAGTAGTAAAAGCCCTTTCAGCGAGAGATCACAATTATTATCCCCTGTGATACCATACTCATCCATAGCTAGAAGTCCAAGAAGGTATCATTCGAATGTGTAGGATCGGTCTCCTTCTGCCCAGTCACTTTGCTTGATTCCAGCGAGCGCAGATGTCTGTCAGCTGATGCGTCAGAATTTGCAGTGTTCTGCTCCAAGCACGCTGGGCAGTCCAACGATACTGCATTAGCAGTCAAAAAGATGCTTAGTGGCAGTTTAAAAAAAAGGCAGTGCTGCTTCACATGACTGTGAAGCATGTGCTATCCTCCAGCCCCCCAAGCATTGGTGGTATCTTGTATATAAATATCTTATATACTGCATTTGTAATATCAACCCGATCTCACGACTTGTCGTGCAGCCGTCACAACATAAAATCTATTCAAAAACATGCTGCGATCACGCTTTAGGCCTTTTTGTGGTGCTAGGACAATGCTTCTTTTCTCCGTCTAGGAGAACACTTCTCCACCCTATGTATTTTAATGTGCAGTGCGTAACACCGCCAGTATCTGCACTAACTGGTGACTGTTAGGGTTAAGGTTAGGGTTAAGGTTAGGGTTCCGGTGAGGGTTAGGGTGAGAGTTAGGGTTAGGGTTAGGGTTAGGGTTAGGATTAGGGACTTTCCCCGTCTCACAGCCTTCCAACCTGTTTCAACTGCTTTGCAAACAAAAATGATAAGGAATCATTATTTCTCTCCTGCTGTCCCTCAGTCACTAGTTAGCGCTGATACTGGCGGTGTTACACACTGTGCATTAAAATACATAGGATAGCGAAGCGTTGTCCTAGCACGCAAAAAAGCCCTAAAGCATGATCGCAGCTTTTTGAATAAATTGTATACCGTGATGGCTTCACAAAAACTCGTGAGACCGGGCTCGTAATATGTATTTTACGGAGAACAATTACAAGAGGCCCTTTACAAGAACAATCTTTAATATTTTCAGTTGATTTACTCCGTGTTGTGCTGAATTACTTCACATATATTGTGAATGGACTGTGATGTTTGTTTAGTCATACCAAAACTAAAATCTCCAAAAACAAAATCAAAGGCCACAAGTGAGTTAATGACTAATCGAAAACCACAGGCACATTAAATCGTGCCACTGGGCGGATAGAAACTGGGATCAGAAGCCAGAAAAAAGGACTTCATAATCACTCATTCACAATTCCCCCGAGTCCTGCACCCCTCCCTTCCTGAAAAAAAAATAAATAAAAAAATACAGTGTTTAACGGCCTCAACAGCTCTGGTGTGTTCCAGCACTAATCAATGAGCTCCACCATCAGGGAGCCAGCTCTGCATGCTCTGCTGCCAAGGCAGTCCTGTACGGCTACCCGAGATCACCATGGTGAGCGCTCCCATTAGAATAGCTGTTTTCCCAGTGTTAAACGTCTGGCTTCGGACGCATGCGGCCATTATATAAATCTCTTTTCAGAACGTTGGCCCTTTTTTTCAGACAAGGCCTTCCCCTTTATGAAAGAGATCGCAGAAAAGCCAGGCCTGAAGCATGCATCTGCTAAAGTGTTAGAAAAGTGAACTAAAAAAATGTAGGAAAATGGAGACATATTTACTTTCTGAATGGTCATGATATTTCTGTAAGTTTCTGGCAAATCCGTGAGATCAATGTTTGGTTATTTTCCTTTGATTACAGATTGTGAAAAGGAGCATGTTATAGTGATTCAATAATCACTGTATTAGTGGTTTTGGAAGTCTGGGTGTAGGTTTGATTGCCCAGTCAAGGGATTGCTTATGGTTTAATGGATTAATGGTGAATCTGGGCTGACTGGTAAAGCTGTAGTTAGAAACATTTTGCTGTTTACTGTGATTATTTTAATGTTGTACTGAAGTAGACTGCTAAACGTGGTGTTTAAGACTTTTCTTCTTGTTTGGCTGGTCTTCATTACCGATGTTCTATAAGATCACAGATCAACTTAACTCCACAAAAATGGATTCCCTGTTTAAGTGGCTGAAGAGCAACCTTCTGCCCTCTTCTCCCCAACCAAAGCTGAAAAGGGGAAGAAGCAAAAGAGCTTCTTCCACTCCTGTACTCATTGATAAAATGTTTCTTCTTCTCCTTTAATAATTCAGACGGTTTTCATTGGAGAACTCCCAATGGCACCCAGTGAGATTTGCATCCTGATTTATTTGTCATATATCCTTTATATCTCTAAATTCTTTATACATCTCCAGTGGCATCATGCATCTTTCATGACTCTCCTCAGCCGTGTTCTGCGGCCGGATCCAAACACATTTTACACGTCTCGGCGCCGCTCTACCTCACTTATTTCACCTTGAGTTTGCGGGAGGGATGAAAAATGCAAAAGGCACTGTTAATTTCTTTTCCTCGCCTGCTCAGGAACATTCGGGGTCGATTCCATTACATGTCTCTCTCTTCCTCCAAAGTGCAGCAGAAGAACAGAGGCATGAGCGATTTGGGTGAAGTTATCCTCTGAGGGAGATAAAGGCTGGAGGAAGAACTGTAAATAAAAATGTGGTCCGGCCCGAAATTCCTCTAAGTGGTAATTGTGCATTTTCAAAAAGGGTCAGGAGCAAGAAAGGCATTTGCACGTAAGGATGCCTGAGAAGGCAGTGAGGGGGAGGGGGGGGGGTTAAAATTGTTTTTCATTTCTCGCTTTTTCACTTACTTTTTCTGAAAAGACTTTTCTTCCAGTTAAATTTGGGAAAGTGACAGACAATGAGAAAGAATCCTCTCGGATAAGGTTGTTACATGGTGAATGCTACCACGCTTTGAACTGGCGTCACAGAGAATGAACCCGTAAGCGGTGGCTGGGAGGGATTGAGATAAACACGTTTGCAATGGTATATATTTATTATCCAACTATGGCCAAGGTCCTTTTTTTCTACTCTTTCTTTATCTTTATGCATGTGAGTGTGTGTGCGTGTGTGTGTATGTGTTGTGGTGGTGGGGGGGGAGGGGGGGGTAGGAAGCAGCATTCCCAAGTGACTTGCGATTATTCCAATATCCAATCTCTCCCCTTCTCGTTTTGTTGACATGCCGTCAGTCTCTAAAACGTTCCAGTGATTTTAATTTCCCTGACATAGGCACAAGCTAAGGCGGTGCATATGTGCCGCAATGTGCCTGAGATGCAGCTTTTCTTCAGATTTGATCAGGGGTTCGGAGAGACAGATTGTGGTGCCGGAATGTGCCATTGAGCCTTACAAAGCCCATCTGTTTGGGCGACCCAGCGGAGGGGGAGGGGGAGGAGGGTGGGCAGGATGATGGAGTGTCTATTAAAAAATAACGCAGGCTGTGGTGGTGCACCTCGCCGGCCTGTTGTTCGGGACTGGAGACGGGGCCATGGCGTCAACCAGTCGTTTCTCCTCCTCTAGTACATTTTTTCTGGCTCTTCTTTCATCTAGATCCCCTCTCTAGAGTGATTTCAGATTAAAAGGTTTATCAGCTAAAGTGGTACACTTCAGCTTTAGTGGTGCTGTGCTATGTGGCATTTCTCAAGTAATGACATCTAGGGGTTCTGATGTCACTGTATATAAGATGAATACTTAGATGTTTCTTAAATGTGGAAATGTGTGCAGAAAAGAACATAAGAATCATTAGTTGTTTCTCTATGTGTATCTCTATGTGAATCTTGTTCCATTTTTGCTATATGTGTGCTAAATGTGAATAGTTGTTTCTGGTTAATGTGACATCTCATCACACCCACAATATGTAAAGTCACTATATGTAAGATGAATACCTAAATGTGGAAATCTGGCATTTGTCAAGTAATGACACCTACGGTTTCTGATGTCACTGTATATAAGCATACTTAGATGTTACTTAAATATGGAAATGTGTGCTGAAAAGAAAATAAGAATGATTAGTTGTTTCTCTACGTGTATCTCTATACGAATGTTGTTTCCATAGTTGTTATATGTGTGCTAAATGTGAATAGATGTTTGTAGTTTATCTGACATCATGGAATAAACATGTCAATACTAAATTCTGTTTTGTAGTTGTCTCTTCTTTCTTTAAAAATGATTAGGCTGTAATGCCTGACCCATATAGTGATAGGTTGATGAAATAATTGATGTTAAGGTACTACAAATGTATTGTTAAAATTCCTACCTAAAACAGGACTGACAGTCTTTTTGAAAGTTAGATAAAAAAAAAAAATGCAATTTTGCTGTTCACTTGATTTTCAGAAATGTTAGGATTGAGATCTAAGAGATCATATTCATAGTCTATTCATATTATGGTTGTTTTCTTTATACAGATCTTTATTTTGATTTTATTTAGGCTTTTTTTTTTATTTTTATTTCATTATATATTGTTCTTGTGTCTCTATGTCTTGTGTCTCCCTGTGTCTTTGTGTGTTGTGGCAGTCATCCCATGAGCAATTTCCTCCGGGACCAATAAAGTTTTCTGATTCTGATTCTTTGATTTTTGACAGTCAAATATGATTATAAGTCACTCTGGATAAGAGCGTCAGCCGAATGCCCCCTTTAAATATGGAATGTTGTTTAAAAACTGATTTCAGTTCGAACATATAAAATAATGTCAGCTGATATTATTGGTAACTAGAAGTTTCTAACGTCATAAAATTAGTATCTGTGATTTTTCATACTGGTTGGACCCTCATAGCTACTGAAAGTGGTTTAGAATATTCCAACATGCATATAATTTATCAGCATTGTGCATCAGATTGAGATGAGTAGGGTCTTATTTTCTTTTTGCAGATGCAGGATGTAAAAAAATAATGAAGAGAAAAAACATTTGTAGGTCAGTATTTTTTAGCACAGACATTCAGGTGAGCCCCACTTTAAACTGTTCTAACTGAAGCTAATATCATTTAATTTGCAGGTGTTTGTTTTGGTGTGTGTCCCACCTGAAGCCAGCTTATTTCTTGTGCTTTTCTTTTAGATTTCTTTTTTTTTTGTGTTTTTTGGCAAACCACGGTGTGATTTCACAAATGCTGACATTTTTCTTTTCCTTTTGACTGGAGAGCTTTCATATAGGCAAGCGAGTGGAAGGAGGCATATTGGAGGCATATTGCAGGTTTAAAGAAGAGTACGTCAATGTGCATGAGTTTAAGAGCTGCTTTGGAGTTTTTACCACTCACACGTTGTGCTCAGCACATGTGAATTGGCGCCTGCGCGCCTCTGATGCTAATTCCGCCTCTTCTCCAGCAAGGCTTTCAGCTCGGTGACAGCTTGATAACTAGACTCGGCCGAGGTGTCTCTGCTACGTTTCCCATTTGCCGTCTAATTCACACATCAGAAAACATATACTCGCAAAAGTGAGGCTGTAACAGAGTAAAGACATCAGCAGTATGGGTTCACCAGGAGCGTACACTGGGGAGCGAGAGATGCACGGTATCAGTGTGTGTTGGGTGAGAGAGGTGGATGTGAACACGGCTCATTTAGGAGGATTTCTCCTTTCGGTAGGGAAGGAGAGAGAGAGAGAGAGTGAGATACGATGTGAGAAAGTTTCTCTGTCACGGAATAACATGGCGGGCAGGAGCAGGCCTTGACTGGAAAGTCATGTTGGGTTATTTTTAATTCATGTACTACCACCTGGTTAATGGGGTTTTTGGATCTGCCCACTCTTCCAGGCGGAAACATGGCTTGTTTTGAACTATCAGCCCCCATCTGAAAGCATTAAAATAATTCATGCCTGCCGCATTACCAGCCTCTGATCATATAATGTAGAAATGTTCAAATAGGCAAATGTCAGAAAACATCAGACTGTATTGATAGCAACCAAAACATGTAATGTAAGTTATTGAAAAAGCTTTCATAGACTTTCATAGATTTTCAGTGATTCTTACACCCTCTTTTACTGTATTCCTCTCTTTAACAATTCATTTCCTCTTAACCCAGTTAACCCTTTTCTGTTATAAAACTAAATGAACTTTCAAATGGGTCTGGGGCATTTATGACTGGGACTTAACTTAAAAACATAGACCAAGCCATTTACTGACTTGATGAACTGATGCTGTAGTTTATTGGCTTCCAAAATTCCACTATATTAAAGGGCTCACATCATACAGTGTCAACTTATGATCATAGTGTGGGTTTATATACCAAAGAAACATATTCATTTTTAAATGAAAAATGTTCAACCTGTAAATGACCTCTACTATGATTGTCTGCCCTTCACCGTGCTTTTGTGTCTTATTCAAAAGATAATGAGGGTTGAGACAGTCTTTATGAGTTCAGTGTGAATGGATGTGGCTAAACGGCTGCAGACTGAATAGGCAGACATTTGTAAGTGGTTTGGATTTTGTGAACTCTCAAAAACAATAAATTCAATATTGGTGTGAATAGTATGTGCAGTGGAATGAATGTTATGTTTTGAAGTTTTAACAATGTTTGCATATATGAACGTCTATAATTTAAGACAAGACTCTACAGGCAGAAATGACTTGTTTTTGTTCCACCAACCACATTTTTGAATAAACCACTTCAGTGGTATATCTTCCTGTAAACGCTAATAATATCTCAAAGCTCATCACTTTCATCATAGTTAGTCAATTCACAATCATTTGCTGTATTTTCAAGAAGTTGTCAACTTTACTATAGTCTTAGCTTTGCTCTAACAAGGCACAACCACCTTTTATAATAACTAGAATATGCAAAAATGTTTATTTTGCTTTAACTAACAACTAACATTCCCTCAAATGACACGTTCTGTGAGATTTGGGTAATACAGTTCTGCAGCCCAGTCTTAAAACTTTTCGTCTTAAAATCAGCTTTCCTCCACATTCATAATCAACAATGATGAATGTACATGTTCTTTCCTAATCCGGTCCTGAGGAATATTACTGCCAGATCTCTTTATATGTTGCCAATTGCTGGATTTATTCGAGAATCTTTGCTTCAATTGACCTTAAAAAATTTAAATTATAACAGCACATTTTGTTGTTGTTCAAGCTTATTAATGAGTTACTTTTGTATTTATATTACTCGGATTTTCTGTTGTTTATTTAATTTTTAGAAAAGGTGTAATTGAGAAAACATAGGTGCCATTCATTTTAGTCGGTTGGTCACTGGTTTAACTAAAAGTGTTGGAGTGTTTTTCTTCACTGTGTAGCCCTTTCTATTGAGGATGTCTTTAGAGTAGAATAAACATTTTAACATTATTCACAGACCTTTTTTTTTTTTTTTTTTACATTTAATTGTGATTCTATTGTTTTTATTGTTTTGAGTCAATTATTTTTGAGTAGTCAAGTAGTGTTTTATTGTAATCCCAGCCATATACATATAGTACACAGTGGTAGTGTCCACCTTAAAATGAGTTAAAAATAGGAAAATTAGTTTTTCCATAAGATGGGCCCTTTTAACGATATTGAACTTTTTTAATAGTTCTTAGGTTTTGTTGACAATATGAAAGTTTGGCTGTAAAACTCAAGCTGGAAAGCAAAGAAAGAGCATCCTAGGTAACTGAGTTTGTAATTGCTGCTGGTCGCTCAGTGGCTGTGATGTTGCCTGCTTCGCTGTTGGGCTTCTGTGAGCATGGGCTCTGTGCTTGGCTAATAGTTTGCTTGTTGAACGCATCACTTTGATGCCAGTTTGATTGATCCTATCGAATTAGACTTTGGTGCGAGCATATTAAACAACAGAGCAGGCTTTATCTTTAATATATCTGCGGTGTGGTCTGCATCAAATTGAAATAAATCAAATGTCACGTTAATAGGTGCTGCCTGACATCACTTGGCACATCCCAGCCAAGATCAGAGATGCCAGGGAATCTAATCATCGGGAGCAAATTAAAAAGATTTTAATACAGATAGTGCACATAGGCACCATGCTCGCTAACCCTGGACCTCACTATCTCTCTCCCTGACTGTGTGGTTTGACAGGAGTGTGTTTCAGTACATTATTCTTGGATGTACGTGGTATTTGTGGTCGGGGAGGGGGGGGCTACGAATCGATAGGCTTAACTAAGACGTAGCGTTATCTTGATCAAGACTGAAAATGAGAGCAATATCTGAGCCTGTGCGATAAAGTTATCAGCCCTAGCAATTAAAAAACAATCTAGGCTTGATCAGCATTCGCTGCAAACTCAGGCCTTAATGAGAACAACAACAGAAAGAAAAAAAAAGTTGCATGGCAAAACTCCACTCATTGTTCTTCGTCCCAAAACAAAAGTGAGGACATAGCTTTTCAGGGATAATAGCCTCTTTAGTTTTCTTCCCCTTATGGAAGAGTCATGTCCAGATGCATGACAGTCACGTCCAGATGCATGCTTAGTTGCTCTAAGCGTGGAAGCTGAAAAAAGCCTGATTCTTTTTAACAAGCACTTGCCATCAGATTTGTTTGTTGAAGGGAGTAAAAGTGGTTACAGAGATTAAACACACCGACACATTCATGTTTCCAGAATCCCCTATCTACCCCCCCCCCAACTCACATATTTTTCATTTGATGAGCAGTTTGTGATGCTGTTTATTCAAACATAAAAAAACTATCCTTTCAAGTTCTGCAGTCAGATGGAAGACGTGTTTGGCGCAATATTGGAAAAAAAGTCAACAAAGTTGATATGGGTATTTACCAATAAAAGGCTGAGTTTTAGTGCTGAATGGATATAAGAGGATTAGGAGACTTTAGTCTTCGTGCTGACAGGGTTGAGGGCGCTTGGCTTTGGGTCTAATTGTCATTGTTCCTCTTTCACAAGCTGAAATCCCTCCATTTGTTTCTTGAAGCAGGTCAACAGTCAGTCAAATGCGCTAAAAAGAAATACTTTCCAAACCCCTCAGATTGCTCAAAGATAACACTTTATTCTTTTGCTTTGTGCTTTCAGATACAATCACATACGTCTGAAAGGCTCAGCTGTTTGAATCTTTTGCTGTTTTTACCGTTTTTGACTATTTATATAGCTATTATGGTATTTGAACATTATATATGTTGAATGTGTGCTACTGTAATCTAACAATCTTACTTTATAATTACTTTATGACTATTCTATTGCAGCAAAATCTGTTTTATTTTACTCGGTATGTTACACATTGGACTGGGGAGTGCCCTCAAGGTTAACGTGTAACAAGCAGACTAGACACCCTCTTGAACTGCAGCCTTATTGTTATGCAGCTTTTCATTTTAAGGCTTATTATCTAGTGACTAAAAGTAATTATTTTGCATCTACTATGAACGTTGTGTGTAATTTTGAAAGTGTGGAAAGGAATCATAAACCCCTCGATATGGATTATTAAATAAAATGAATAGAGCGGGGTTTTCAATCTGTGGGCTTTGGCCCCCCCAGTGGCCCATAGTGGTGTCTCTAGGGGCCATCAGTTTTAGTATATAGAAATATAATACTAAATACAAACATAATACTAAAGATTATTTATATTATTGTTTTGATAATTATTAATGAACATAGGATATATTTAGATCCAGCCCACTGATCAGTCGGGCGAAATGTATGATCAGTGCATGTGACATAGTTAGCTATTTATAAGTGTATATTTTAGTGCAAGTAAAGGTAAAAAGTTTCTCTTATCAATCCTATGGAATCTAGTGTGGATAGATGGTGTTTATTATGTGGTGTAGTCATGTGAAAGTCATAGGCTACATTACAAACACACACACACACACACACACACACACACACATATACATATTCACACGGTTTAGAATATGTTCCCCATTCACATTGCTTTACAATGTTATCCCCCGAGTCACGCCGTGAATGACAGAGTGTGAAAACAGCTGCCAACAGTAGAATGTTTGTGTTCATTGGAAAATGTTGTGCCAGTTTGCCTCAGACACTAAAATATATCTTAAATTACATCTTAATATATTTTTAAATCTTAATTTTTAAAAAAGGAACTTTTAGGTGGTTAGATATCTATTTCTGTTTCTAAAATCTGATTGACTAACGGCACAAGCCATGATGATATACACACACATTGCTGCATACATCGGTGTTTAATATACAAAGTTATTAAAAAACATTTGGTGCCATTTTACACTCAAGACATTGATTTTGGTTGAGCAGCCTTGAGATGCTTATTGCTTTTCTACCACCAATCTCAGACTATTTTACCATTAGTAACCCATAAACCTGTGTTGCTTTTCTATTTGCAGGTCTGTAGTGCATTGCACGCTCGCATGCGTTTAGCTAAGATGTCTGTGCCCCTGTTAGAATCAACCGCCGTAACTGGTGGAGGAGGAGTAGCGGGGGTGCGAATGGGGGTGGGCAGGAGGAGGAGGGGGACGAGATGGCAGATTTTTTACCTGAAGGCAAATGCAGGCAAAGGAAGCCGTGGGTTCAGCAGGGAGCTCGAGCTCAGCTCACCACACATCCAGGAAGCCTGTCTCCTGCGTTATTCATTATTCATCCGGCCCTCACAATTAGCTCTCGTAATACTCACGCCTAAAGATCCGCTGCCCCATAAAAGAATGTGCAAATGGTTGCTTATTTATTTATTTGTTTGTTTGTTTATTAATTTATTCATTCATTCATTCAAGTTAAATGTGCTCAATCAGTGTTTAGTTATTCAGTCACTTAGGACCGAGTTCAGGGCTCCATAGTGAAAGTGAACAATTCAGTGTATGGTGGTGATCTATGATTTTCTGTTGTAGAGTGTATAAAGCCACTATAAACTGAAAAAGTGACCAGACATGACAGTACCCCCCTCCTAGGATCGGCTTCCAAGGAAACCCCAAAGCTGCACGAGGAAGAACCATACACTGAATTGTTCACTTTCACTACGCCGATCTGTATACCTTTTAAAGCGTGCAACCACTCTCCTGACAGACGTGTGTGCCCTCTCCCACACCCGCTCAGCCCTATGGTACCAGCTATCAATTTCAGGTACATCTGAGGGTTTTCCATCCCAGGGACAGAGTGGGGCCGATGCCCAAGCATGCACTCAAAGGGCGTTAGGCCGGTAGTGGAGTTCTGGGCATACACCGCCCAGCCACGGAACTCTGCCCAGTCGTGTTGTCACTCATGGCAGTAAGTCCAGAGGAACTGACCTAACACCTGTAACTATCTGTTCAGCCTGACCATTGGACTCGGGGTGGTAGCCCAAGGTCAGTCTGACAGTAGTCCCCAGTTTCTTGAAAAAGGCCACCCATATGCGGGAGATAAACCGGGGACCACGGTCAAACAGGATGTCCTCTGGGAGGCCATAAGGCTAGAACACAGCGTGAAAGAGTGCCTCAGCCACTTTGAGGGCGGTGGGTAAGGAACCGAAAGGAAGGAAACGGAACCCCTTCAAAAATCGGTCCATGACCACCAATACAATGGTGTACCCTTTCGAAACCGGGAGGTCTGTCACAAAGTCGACAACGATGTGTGACCACGGCCTCTGAGGTACTGGTAGCTTGAGGAATTGGGTTCTGTGAATTTAGTCGCTCAATCTTGACATCTATATCCCAACTTATGGGAGCTAAAAGGAGTGCTGAAGGGATTATGGATTCAGGAGAACTTTTCTCCTCTGACGCTGCAAAACACCTTGACAAGGCGTCCACTCTCCCCTTACGGGAACCAGGGCACTACATAATAAAATCTACTAAAGAACAGAGCCCACCGAACCTGTCTAACACACAATCGCTTTGACTGCCGGATGTTCTCTAGATTTCGGTGGTCAGTAAACACAGTGAAGAGATGTCGGGCCCCTTCTAACCAGTGACGCCACTCCCTTAGCGCCGCTTTGACCGCCAGGTGTTCACGGTTAGTGATGTCATAGTTAACACAATACACTTAAACTAAACTCAGGACAGGAGGACATGTTGTCAGGTGCCTAGCAACCCTGCTAATGAGCTAACGAAGCTCATCTCTCTCACCTGGGTTGACTAGGCTCCTGACGACCACACACACAACAACCTACCACGTCATTGCCCTGTGTCCAGAGCTGCATATAACTAATATTCTGGTGAAGGGGGCTGGCTGAAGCAGACCAGACCTGACATAGCACTGAAACTGGCGGTGTTACGCAGTGCGCATTAAAATACATAGGGTGGTAAAGCGTTGTTCTAGCACAAAAAAAGAAGCATTGTCCTAGCACGAAAAAAAAGGCCTAAGGCGTGATTGCAGCACGTTTTTGAATAGATTGTATATGGTGATGGCTTCACGAAAACTCATGAGACCGGGCTCGTCATATAGATAAAGTTGTAGCTAGGTATACAGAAATTCAGGAATATGATTTATTCAAGGTATAACCAGTCATACATTTCTGACCAATGAACCTCTTCTGTCTCTGCTGTGATCACTCAGACATGAAGGTACAAACACCTCAGACTCTGTTTTTAAATGAACGTATTTGTTTTCCCTCCACATTAAAACCCGTCCAACCTTATGTCCAGCCTCACTGCTGTGAAGATACTGTTTTACTTCAGAACCTTTCAAGCCTGTTTAGATGTGATGTGACTTTTGGCCCCTTTTTTCAGATCATCCTCCTATCCTTCTGCAGTAGAAGGCTGGGGTAAGACAATGGCACCTAGATTTAACCAAGTTGTAGTGTGTTCCCACATTTTTGTTGTTGGCCAGTGAAGGTTTCAGTACATCTGTGCTATATTTGGTTCTGTTTACGTTTTGCTCATTTTACACAGGATACTATGTGGATTAGAAATACCGTGGGTAGATGTCATTTTTATTTGCTAGGTCATGGGTAAATGACACATCAAAGTAAATAAAAAAAATGACCAAAGCAGACATTTAAGCCAAATATTAAAAAATTGGCATTTCTCTCTAAGCCTAACTATTTGGTTTTAGTTCATCCACCTTCAAAGTCATATTCCATTTACAAAATATTACTACAGTCATGCTGGAACTGACTATACTGAGGTTTCTTTTAGACCACAAACCAAAAAGAAAGCATCTGATTCAGATGAATGCTGGCAGAAGGCCCACTCTGCATGTGGCCTATGCAGAACACATATTACATTTGCATGCACACACATTCTATGGCCACAAAACAACACTGGACTTGGCGTAATTCTGTGTGTGCAACAATGGCAACAGAAAGTACGACAATGAACAATAAAACAGGCAAAAAATGCACAAACGTGACCATGACATTTAGAAAATGAACAAAAATGCAATGCTCTAAGGATATTCCTGGTCCTTGGATTGGACGTACACTCCTAGGTGTGGTCTTACACACACGGAATAGTAAACACTAATATCCCATGTCAATGGCAAATGCAAGATCACATTTTTCCATACATATTCACAATGGTTACATACATCAGGCTAAAAATTCTCCCAAGGATTCTCTTGTGCAGTGGCCCTAGTTGTCTGGCCTGTAATCTATACATGCCATTGAAAGCAGTCACAAAACAGCTCTATGTCAAACCTTTGTCACCTTTATTTGTAATATTGTGTAGAGGTGTAACATAATAAAACTGTAAATGGTTCATTTTAATACTAAATATATGCTCAGAGAGTTGAAAAGTGTGACTGCAGTGGATTGATCAAGGGTATTGTGGTCATTTCAGTAGTACAAATTGAACAAGCAGTATAAAACTGAACCTCAGTCATTTTCAGTCATCAAGTTTTGTCTCATCTGTGTAAGGCTCTGAATTTTTCATCATTCCTCATTTATGACACAATCCTCCATTTTCATCATTACTCATAAAATCCCTGTATTAGTAATAGCTGATGAAACGGCTCTGATGACTTACGTTCCTAGGAACTATTTAGGGAGAGACAAAATGACAGATTGCTCAGAAAGGCAGTATATCGCTTTACTGTCCCAATATATAACATAAATGTACTTTCACACACCCACAAGAAACAAAACCTAGGATACCTTCATATTTCACTTTATGTTCAAGTCCTGCAGAGACAGCCATGACATAATCATCCACAAATGGTCACACAAACAGTCTTCAAAGAGCAGGGAGCCCTTAATTTATTTATCTTCTGTACACCCGTCCCTCCACACCAGCAGCAGCAGCGACAGCACCACCACAACAAATACATTTCCTTTAGATCAATATTGTACTTTCTTTAAGAACTTTCTCTGTCTTTGGGGTCTTGAGCCAGGAGGCAGTTCATTTTTCTCCCTGGATGGATACAGAAGATTGTGGTTTAGCCCTTTCTCATGCTTCCTGTTTCTTTCTCTTTTTTCCAGTCTTATCAAAGCATCGTTTTATCTTAATAAACTTTAATTTGATGAAATAGCAATTTGGTTCCCATATCTGTGATCTTCTTTGATATCCAGGATGTCTGGCAGCTATATAGATTTTTTAGATATAAAGTGAACGTTAATGTAAAATATCCTGCTCTGCGAGCCATCTATTTCCATTAAATCTCAAGACAAGGGAAGATGTGTTGTTTATGTCAGATTTTTCAGCCTGTTCTATTGCACTTTGAGAGATTCGGTCATTGAATGATACTTTGAATGGTAGACTGGACTATGTCCAGTAATTTATTCATCCTTTTTGATCATCCTCCTTCATTCCTTCTGCTGACCACTTTTTTCCTTTTTGCCAGTATACTTGTGTCATTGGGACGCTCTGACTCATTCATCTCATTTTGACAAATCTGACATGAGAACCAAAGCAGACTGCTCGTATTTAATCTGTCTCTAATCCTATTATGAAAAGAGTAGGTGAGCTGTGGAGATTTGTTGTCCATTGATGCTCCTTTAGTGTTTGCAACCAGTCTACGAAAGCCCTTCAGTGCTAGTAAAAATCAAACCTAAAATTCTTCTATATGACCATTTTAGTATGGCAAGTTAACAGCTTTACTTGATTAGATCAGTCTCAAGGTGTGAGGTTTATGAAAGCGGCTGCTCTTTAAGATGTACCTTGTTAACTGTCGCCTACAGGCTCGGCTTATGCAGGTGATTTGTGAGGGCTTTAATTGGGGTGGGTGTGGGTTTATTAGCCTTAGCTGCCCTGATCGTGTTGACTTGGATGTGGAACTGCAGTAGCCAAAGGCTGATAGCCCCACCCCCTCCTCCCACACTGATCCAACACACCAGGTTAAATCCTCTTCAGACTGCGAGGGTCCACCAGCTGCTGCACGGGAAGGCCCCTGGATCTGGGTTAAACAGAGGCCGCCTGTAATAAAGACCAGAGCCAAGGCTTATGGCTGCTCTATTCAGTTTAGGTATAAGTTGAGAGTGAAGCGGGGCAACAACCATCAAACCAACATCTAATACAGCAGTAGGTGCACCTAGGCATTTTAGTGTTTGGTGCCTGCATCATGTACTGCCCACAGAAGCTTCAAAAAATGTATTAATTTGTATCCAGTTGCACATTAAACCATGAATCATGAAACTGGAATGAAATATTTAGTTAATATTGTATACAGATAAATTATAGAACCCAAAAGCTTGTAATGACCAGGTAACAGGCCTTTTTACATATTCTGCCCTACTTTATCATTAGCTTCTATATAGCTCAGTTAGCCTAGTTAGATATAGCAGCATCAACTGAATAAATAAGTTAAATAATAACAGAATAAATCAAATAAATCTGATCTTGTTAGAGTTTTAAAAAAATCCTATTGCTATGGTTCAAGTCAAGACTGAGACAAGATTTCAAAATCTTACCAAAAAATTGTGCTTCATTTTACTTTCATTGTACACCTATATACAGTTATAAATGTTGAAACACTGAATTTGAAAAGGAAATAATGAATAAATATTACTTACAATTAGCTGTCTTAGTTAAACTTTGCATTCAGACTTTTATATATAAAGGGAGATACAGTTAAACAGTTTTAGTCAAATGTTAGGCTTTATAAATGTAAATGTGTTTATTAGGGAATGGTAAGCTTGTTTTATGGTTTCTGCTTTACTTTTTGCACCACTCGTATTTGCACCACAAGTGGCACAACCAGACTTTCCCATTCTTGCAATGTGTGCCAGCCACACTCATTTACACAAGAATTCATGGTGTGGTAGATCTGTTTTACAGTGTTGTCTACAGTGTGGTTTAAAATGTATGTAACTTTGCACAGCTTGCATGTAAATATAAAAAACAAAAGAGGCCATAAATTTGATGATCCTCAAAGAAAGGCAAGTACAGTTGAGACCATGACAAGACTGAGACCATTAATTTGTGGACTTGAGCAGGGTTACAGAACTGGCAATGAGCAGGTCTGAGGGGTAACGTCAGCTGGAGGGGCTACAGAGTGACACACAGCAAATGAGATTCATTGAACTTAAATGCTTAGATTTGGGACTGGCCAACAAGACAGTAGGCTTGTGTCATGTTCCATTATGGCCTGAGAGGGATGGAGGACGGTGGTGGGGGTGGCTATGTGCGTGTGTGTGCTCTCAGCCATCAAGCAATGCCGGCTCTCCGAATATTCAATCAAGTGTGTTCAAGTGAGGTGAGCTTTGGAGGTTCTCTATTTGTTTTTAAACCAGGAACAATTACACTGAATCTATTGTTGATACTATATATTTTAATAATATAAAATATATAGCAGGATCTCAGGCACAGCCTGGCAATAGTTTGCTTCCTACCTAGATGACCGGAGGTACCAGGTAGCATGGCAAGGCACCCAGTCTGTGCCATGAAGTTTATCCACTGGTGTTCCACAGGGCTCGGTCCTAGGACCACTTCTCTTTTCTCTGTATACTGGCTCTCTTGGGGAGGTAATTGCCTCACACGGCTTTTCATACCACTTTTATGCTGATGACACAAAACTCATTCTCTCGTTTCCTTCTAGTGACAACCAGGCCTCTTCCCGCATCTCCTCTTGGATGTCGGCCCACCACCTCAAGCTG
Organism: Alestes dentex; assembly: GCA_037576975.1. NCBI lineage: Eukaryota > Metazoa > Chordata > Actinopteri > Characiformes > Alestidae > Alestes > Alestes dentex. The sequence goes on from JBBIGA010000146.1 coordinate 6,693,248, forward strand.
AACCCCAGGAAGACTGAGCTCCTCTTCATCAAAGGGAGTCCTTCACCAAGCCATGATCTCATTGTTTCTGTTGGGAACTCGGTCATCGTCCCTTCTAAGAAGGTAAGAAATCTTGGTGCTACTCGTGATGAAGATCTGTCTTTCTTGCCACAGGTTGACCAGATCTCCAGAACGTGCAGATACCTCCTCTACAACATCAGAAGAATCCGACCCTTTCTCACCACGAAAGCTACACAGATTCTCGTCCAGTCTCTGGTCATCTCCAAACTGGACTACTATAGCTCTCTACTGGCTGGACTTCCACAGAGGGTAACTGAACCACTTCAGCTGATTCAGAATGCAGCTGCAAGGTTAGCCTTCAACGTTCCTAAGTTCACTCACACCTCACCCTTATTATGGAACCTTCACTGGCTCCCTGTAACTGCTTGCATTAAGTTCAAGTCCTTAACTTTTGCTTTCAAAGCCAAGAATGGTCTGGCAACCCCATACATAACAGCATTGATCAAACAACGTATCTCATCTCGTCCTCTTAGGGCTTAAAGCACAGCTCGTCTTGAGCCGCCGCCGCTCAAAAGAAGAGGGAGACATGCATCAAGACTCTTCTCAGTCTTGGCCCCCCTAGTGGTGGAACGAACTCCCTCTTTCTATCAGATCTGTGGAGTCTCTCGCTATCTTCAAGCGTCGCCAAGGTGCTCTTCACGGAGCACCTTGGTGACTATCCTTACCCCATTCCTTCCTAACCTTGTTTTTACCTTCTGACTTTCTTTAACTTAAGTTTTGCTTTACAGGTCCTAGATACAGTTGTGGACTACTTGAGCACTGCTGTACATCGCTCTGGATAAGAGCATCAGCTAAATGCCGTAAATGTAAATGTAAATGTAAATGTAATACTTATATGTATTAATGTTCATAAGCTTTTGTGTAAAAAGGTGTATTTGTAGTGCAATGAGACTCTTGTATAGGGCTGTCAATCCTAGTCCATTCTAACAGTTTTATAAATGATCTCTTTTTTTATTCTTTCTCTATTGACTTGGTGCAGATGGTCCAGGCTCTTCAGAAACTCTGAAAACAATAGAAAAGCCACCATTGTTTCAACAGGAAAATAAGTCACAAAGGTTAGGGGAAAACAAGAAAAAGCCCCGTTTCAAAGGAGACAAATCTTTATGAGGATGCAACAACAATCGGAACTCAATCTGTTCTTGTCAGCTGAAACAAAAGAGATGTTCTTTGCCCACTGTCGAGTGGTGCAGCTTTAATTGTACTGGGGGACAGCTGTGAGTCTTTATGTAGACTGGCTGATTGTCTTCCATACCTTGACTGCACATATGGAGGATAAAGGCCCATTATCCTCAGTCACCTTCATCTGTGTCGAACAAAAAAATGAAGTCTTTGACAATGGATGTAAGATGGAAAGGATGAAGGACTTTGGCTAGAATGAAGCCGTTACAGCAAATGTGTTCGAGAATGTCATGCAGCCAACTCCATAATGGAATGAGGAAGAGAATTCACATGAAGTCAATATTATTTGTGAAGTTTTGTTTGATTGCAAAGTTCATATTTCTTTACATGTGTGTCATAACATTAGCTCATAAATTATCCTGCATCTTGGCAGGGCCATCTTTCATTTTGAAGAAGGAGTTTTATTATACCACTGGCCCTATGTTTCTGACTTTGTGCCCTTCGTGTGTGAGGTGAGTTCAGCATTTTTGTCCTCTGTCTTCTTTGCTGTCTACATCATGCTGCTGGTATGTGTGGGTGTATGTGAGGAGAGTTAGCCCATCTCCCACACTAACACAGATGCAGTAACATCTGTGCACCGCGGCTCCTGCGTGCGCACCGCTCCCTCCTATCTCAGCGCGGCCCTGTGACGGCCAGCAAGAAGAGAGAGAACAATCTGGAACTTCTGTTGCATCCCTCACCCCCTGGGAGCCTGAGCTTATCTATTATAAATCTGCTGAGATTACACTCTCTTTTCCCCCTCCTTGCCTCCTCTAGTTTTAAGCTCTCCGAATTCCTTAATAGGTCAATGTGAAGTGGGACCTCAACGTTCCCAAGATAATATTATCACAATATTAATGCAGTAAATACTAGCAAGGTTATTTCTTATGTTCAATCACAAAATGATTTATAACTCAACCTTAAGTGGGACCTGTATGTTCCCTGGAGATCTGTACAATTAGTTGCTACTTTTCATTATCTTAAAGAGCTAAATATTACCATGGGCATTCATTTTGTTGTCTTGCTTTTTCACAGCAGGGGGCACTGGGGCTTGATTGGTTCAGGTATAGGACTGATGTTGAGATCGGTTGGAATTTACCTCTCATTGTCCAGCATTTGTAACAGGTCAACCTAAAGTAGGATCAGAGCATTGTCTGGAGATGTAGAATCCATTGCTTCTTTCATAATAGTAAGCTGCTAAATGCTAGCATGGGAATTTCTTGTATTAGTCCAGTGCTGCTCTATTTTCAACAGCAAGGGCTGCTGTGGCTTAACAGGTATGAGTATTTCTTGAGTTAGGGGCAGCTAGTGGCCTGGTGGTTAGGCAGTTGCCCCTGTGATAAGAAGGTTGTGGGTTTGAATCCCAGGACTGACGTGGCACTACCCTTGAGCACACACTGCTCCCCAGGTGTGGTGCCATTGGCTGCCCGCTGCTTCACTTGGTAAATGGTTTAAAAACAATTAATGCCGATATTTCTTATGTTAGCCTGTCACTAGCCTACAAATGCTCTGTTGAGAAACACGGATAGTGTAAAAGGCAGTGAAATTTTGGCCGTATTTAAAATTATCCGTGCACTGACTGATTGGCTCTGCTGTTGTAAAGCGGCTATCACTGTCCTCTGTGCGCCATGCCCAAGGTCATGAAGTTTTCTGTAGAAGGTTTTGTGGCGGTGTACCTGCCCGAGCTCTGTAAGCTAGCGTGTTGTTGCCGAGCCCCTCCGGCAGCAGCAGCTGTGCCCGTGTCCTTCAGCCCAGGGCTAATGATGGAGCTGACTGAGGTGATTATTATCAGCTCGCTGTCTCCAGCTCTCAGCACAGGCCTAACAGGCCAGGCAGAGCCAGGCTACGTTAATAAAGTGCAAAACTGATAATGACTTTAGGATTGGATAATTAGACAAATGTGCATAATTGGGGATTTCTCTCCTGGCTTTACGGTGGTGGTTAGTGGTTGAGGAGCAGGAGGTCCCCCCACCGGCAGTGCAAGGCTGTTTATGTGTATGTGCCTGTGTGTGCTTGTGTAAACGTAACCTTCTGAGGATAGGCATGTAAATTGTCCAAAATTAGAGGAAGCAGTAAAATTTTTGTTCCTGTAATTTCACTTTACATCAAGATTGGAGGTTTTGAGTATACATTAAGTCTGTGTTAAACAATTTTTGTAATGAATTATATGCCGGTATAAAGATGTCAGTTTCAGTTAAAATGGGAAAAGGGAGGAGGCTACAAAATATCTTGGTTGTTTAGATTTTGTTGAAAATATGAGAAGAAGCTTACCTTTATTTGCAAATGATTTTTAATAATAATAACAAGAGCATTTTAGTTTACCCAAATAGCAGCAATAAATCTTACAGTATCAGTGTTGTTATAAAAAAGAAAACAAGAGACACATTTCTAACGGTCAGTATTCGCTAATGGTCAGTATTCATTAATGGTCAGTATTCACTAATGGTCAGTATTCATGAGGCTACATGACAACTACAATGGCCTTTCATGACATGTAAAGGTGTATTCAAGTAAAACTTTCTGAGAAGAAATAACAAAGCAGTCTTTATGATAATGGGCACTTGAAACAAAAAAAAAACATTTATAAATGTTTATTTAGGTTTATGTCAGTCATGCAGACATACAAACACTGACCTTTGTTTTATCAGAGAGTTTCCAAGTA
>JBBIGA010000146.1:6704295-6720101 GCA_037576975.1 Alestes dentex
TTCTACCTATGTAGTCATTGTCTCTCCTCTGGACATGTCCAAACCATCTCAGCCTGGCCTCTCTAACTTTGTCTCCATTAGAGGACATTTTAATGTTTATTTAAAAAAAACTCCCTCGTCCCCCCTTGTCAGATAAAACAACAAATAGTCTCCAGCCCTTTTCAAACCAAACTGATGCCATGTGCGCACACACATATTTACAAATTATATTTTCACATTTTACAAAGCAAACTGTGTGACTGTAGTGAGTCATGTTTGCCATCAAAGGCAGCATGGCTGTCACCCCATCCTACCATTTAGAGTTAAACCATTCTCTGCTGTAAGAAGAGATGCAGCAAAGACCAAAGACAGAGCTTTAACAACCCTGCCATTACTCCACAGATCCGTAAAACATTACCAAAACACTTGAAGGTCCACATTATCCTTTAATGACAGAAAGTCGGATCATACCCTGGTGAAATCTTAATTCATCTCCCTCTGCTCAGCAGCAAAACTGGCCTTGTCTACTTTAATGAGATGCTGTGTGAAATGTTAATTACACACCAGGCTAGTAGCACGAGTCACTTCCTCGAACAATCCCATTTTCAATCTTGTAATAACAATTACTCCGACTAAAAGTAGGTTAGGGAGTAATGAAGGCCTACAGAGAGCTTTCTCTTACACGCCTGAAACAAAGGAAGCCCAACTAGAAAACCCTTAAAGCACCAAATCATGTATGGTATCCAAGTTCCTAAAGCTCCTATCATTTTGCACTGGACCTGCAGAGGGGACAGAAAAGAATTTCCCCTCCTGAAAACAGCATGAGCAGCTCCAAATACCTATGTCATTCACATCTCCTGGGATTTGGCATGGCCTGGACATATTCAAGCCCAGTTCAAAAAGCCAAGACAGCATGTTTTTCTTTTGAGAAAGCTGAGGAAGTTTTGAGTCTCTCCACTGATCCTAAGGACTTTTTACTCTGGTGCTGTAGAAGGTGTCCTGACTTCACCTCCTGGTTTCGGAACAGCCCTGAACTGGACATTAAGGGCCTACAGAGAGTGATCAGGGTGGCAGAAGGCTGCCCCAGCTCAGCTCTGCAGTTTCTGCAGGACATTTATACCAGGAGATGCAGGACCAGAGCAACCAGGATCATCGTTTCACCCAGTAACTGTCTGTTTTACCTGCTGGGCCAAAACCAGGACACCACAACTTTAAATTGTTCATTTTAACACACTCTGAATTCTGATTCACTGTATTGCACCTGCCATCTTCCTCTTAAGATGCACTGGACTTCACAATACATAGATATACTATTCTCTTACACTTGCACCTTGTTCTCTTGTTTCTAATTGTAATGTCTGCTTATTTGGAAGACAGTATTTATTTTTCTATATATTTTATTACTTTAGTCTTTTCAAATTTCTCTTTAATTGAATTTATTTGTTACCTTTATTGCACATTGCAGGGGGGACTGGGGCACTTGTCAATGACCCAAAGCACAGCAAAACTGACCACACAGGGGCTGAAGGAGAAAAAGGTGAACGTCCTTGCATGGCCTAGTCAGAGTCGAAACTTAAACCCTATTGAAAACCTGTGGAATTACTTGAAGATTGCAGTCCATCAATGGCCACCATCCAGTCTGACTGAGCTTAAGCAGGTCTGTAAACAAGAGAGGGCAGATATCCACGACTTACCCATCTCATCGATTCTGTGTTTTTTTTTTCATCTTTGTTTTATCTTTTTTCGTTATTGCCATCATATCATATGAGAAGTTGCACTGAGTAAATGCAGTTGTGTGTGTGTGTGTGTGTGTGTGTGTTCATTTCAGCCTGCAAAGCAACAAAATGTGAATAATTTTCTGTGCCTTCTGTATATCAGTTAGCATGGCTAACTGTCCCCAGGCTGCACTGTTGTACTGAACATTACTTCTGTGGTTTCTGATGCTGTATGACACACATTTTTTATAACAATGCAATAGGGTGAACTATAAGATGGAATTTTTTTTTTTGCTAAACTATCACCTTAACTGTTGGGAAGTTTTGCACATGGTACCTCAAACTCAGTGACACTTTCCGAAACCTTTTTCCATCTTCCTTTTCATATGAATATTAATAAACGGCAGGAAGATAATCAGAGAGTACAGAGCTTCCTGGAAACAACAGTGCATATCTGTCAAGGCTCTCTGCATGGGTATTTATAACAAATGTGGATTGACAGGTAATTAAGAGCATTTCTGCAGTTTGGATAAGTTTAAATACAGAGCTGTGCCATGAAACTGGCCCCTATGTGTGTGTGAGTGTAGCACAAGGCCCCGTGCGCTACCTCTGTTATGAATAACAGTAATTGTTCGGCTGCTTGCACGCTTTGTGCCGCTGCCAGCTGGCACCTGCTCTCCCCCTGCGCGCGCACGTCACATGACACTACAGCTGTGTCCACATGTTCCCCCGGTCAGCCACATCGGCCCGGATAATGCAGGCTTTTGATCAGCCCCTCTGACTTTTTCCAAATGATCTCATCATATTACCCCAGATTGCTACCTATTACTGAGCGATACTTATTTAGCAATTTAGCTGCGAAAATTGCCCGGCTCTGAGACTAATTTTCGGTGGTGACATTTTGCCCACAGTCCTGCTGAATGGACAGCGGATGAGCGAGAGAGTAATTAATACTAAATGAAGCCTTTGCATAGCTTTTGTGTGTGTGTGTGTGTTTGTGTGCGTATGTGTGTGTGTGTGTGTGTGTGTGTGTGTGTGTGTGTGTGTGTGTGTGTACGTGTGTGAGTGTGTGTGAGTGTGTGTGTGTGTTTGTGAGTGTGTGTCCTTCTGATGCCGTCCTCTGAGAGATGCAGGTTTGTTTGTGTCTCATTGACCCAGATGCTCTTGAACCTTCGGTTAAACAGAAGGAGGACACAGCAGAGAGTTTAACAAACACACCAGTCGCAGAGCACAGTGTGCGGCTTGGCAGAAAATGAGGTAATTGGTATGTCTTGTATGTGTCTCTCACAAACACATCCCATCCGTTCACTCATACACACAAAGAGCCTTCTCTCACACACATGGATTTATTGTGCTGGCTGGTGATTTACAGATTTTTTTTTTTTTTCAGGCTTACATGGTGCATTGTTGTACGAAAAAAGGACTCAGTCAGTTATCAGCGATTGTCTACATTTGGAGGAAGCAAACAAAAGCATTAGAGACAACCAGGCCACTTTCCTGGCATTGCATGACACGACTGTCAGGAGCGAAAGGGAGAGGGAGAAAGACGCAGTCTAACATCAACACATTCTCACTGACATGAGCTAGCACTTTTTCCCTTTGCCAAACTCAATTACATCGCTGAATGAATGATCTGAAAGCGTGATTGATGTTGTTGTATGACTTGCAGCGCCCCCCCCCTTCTTGTTTTTGTTACCCGTTTAAGACCACGCTGCCCATGCTGAAAAAATTCTGATGACTAGATTCTGCAGAGACAATAGAGTCCTCGAAACCTGGCCAAGCCAAAGAAGACTCAATTCTTTTGGCTTTCCCTTTTTTTTTTTTCTTGTGAGAGGTGTTTATACTTTGACAAGGCCCAAAAACCCAGAGCGCAAACAGTGTAATGCTCATAGAGTTATGAACTGATCTGCATTATGGACTGGCTTCAGGATTTATGGAAGAGGAAGTCGGCAAGAGGTAGTAAAAATGAAATCATGACATTTAAATATGCTGCCTATTAAACGTATGAAAACAGAAGCTCTGCCTGCCAGAAATAACTCAGCGTGGCCTGCTGTCCAAGTTGAAAATGTGCTCCATCGATTAGGCTGATGGATATTTCACTGTATATCTTTCATGCTGGTGGAAAATCTTGGGGCACAGATATGTATTCCAAATATTATCTATTACGAGGGACGAAAGCTATGAAATATCTGCAGTTAAAAAGTCCAAGAGATCAAAAAAAGAAACAGTGTGGCCGCAGTGGCAAGCTGCTTCCGCTGAACTGGGGGGAAAGGGAAAGGGAGGCAAAGATGCCATTATTAAATATAACTCCGCATTAGTGAAAGAAAAGCAAGGGAATGATTGCTTAATGATGGCGGTCCTACAGGACCCAGCTGTGGTTAGGGCCAGAAGGATTGGCCTTTGATGAGCGAAAGCCAGACCACTTATTGGCCAGTGCTCGGCGGCAGAGGCCAGCCACCAAAACATATATGCATAATGGAAAAATAATGGAATTTCTAATAATTTGTTTAGCCGGGGAGAGAAACAGAGGGAATTAGAGCAGCTTGGTGCTGCTGCCTGCAGACTACATGCACCTCTGCCATAACAAGATTAGAATTTAAACTATGGGGCGAGAGAGTGTTTTCTCTCCGGCTAGATGAAATATTAAAATAGGCCATACCTCAGCATTGGGCCTCTCTCTTCTCTCCTCTCTCCTCTCCTCCCTCTCTCTCTCTCTCTCTGTGACATATGCCTGCCAATCAAAGTGACTGACACAGAACATGACTGGATCAAAGCACCTGAGCAGTTTGTTTTGCATTGTGCTGTGTTAAACATACGGACCACTAGTGCCATGCCATCAAGCTATGCTCTTTCTGTGGATATTTTAATGATGCCCGGTGCAATAAAGCTGATTTGGCCAACTCACAATATACCGTGCAGTCTGGAAGTAACTGGACAGTAACACAGTTGCTCATTCTAGGGTCCGCCCACTATTGCTCTTTTGAAGTAGCTGTTGTAAAGTTGGAACAGCTTTAAAGAATCAAACATTGCAGAGGATGGCTCCAAGGGTCAAACTACGTGAAGGCATTTACAATGTTAATTGTAATTATTGAATTGTATTATGTGAATACTCACTCCCTTGGGCATATATGGAAACTAAGCTGCAAACCAACACATCTAGATATATCCATCCAAAGGCACAGTAACAAAAAAAAGCAGCCTCACTAAAATGTTGGAAAATGCTTATTATGACTTCTTTGGTACATAAAACCACATGTTACATCAAATAAAAATGTGGGACATAGGTCCTTTAATAATTTATCCTGTAAAATGCTATTTTGCAGGCTTTATCTTCAGATAAAATAGCTATATTCAACAATACATCATTAGGCTGACTGAGATTTTTATCCTTGTTTGAACTTGCGACAGTAGCTGGGAAAGAACGCCTTTGTGGGTGGAGCATAGTAAGATTTTATTTTTGTTATTTTGTCTTTGCAGTCCACCGCTTTGAAGCTGAAGTGCAGGATCTCAGATGCAGTGTTGCAGTGCATAAACATTTTTCATACTTTTGGTATGACCTGTTTTTCCACAAGTGCATAGTCAATGAATACACCACCCTGTCTGTCTAACTGTCTGTTTGCTTGTATGTACATTGAACGTTTCCATTGGTATGCACAGTAAATCAGCACCTATTGGTGTTACTCTCTGTAAGAGGATGCCAATACTCATGATTTAATAAACATGTTTTGTCACGAATGAATCAGGGTAGGTTGGTCTGGCTGGGTGGGCTGCTCTGTGGGTGTGTGTGTGTTTCATGGGGAGAAGGGTTAAAAGGTTGTCAGTGCCTCCTCTTGGGCTTGGGGGCAGACAGTGAACATGTGTTTCCTCCCTGTGATCTGCTCGGCTGTGGCCCAGTCACTTGAGGTCCAGTCACGAGGCATTTGAATCTAGAGAGCCCTGAATGATGCAGGAAGTGTGTGCATGTGCGAGTGTGCATGTGTGGCTAGAGGTTGGAAGCCAGCAGTACCTTTAGAACATCTCTAGTTCAACTCATTCAACCTCTCTGTGGTTTTACTTGGGTAGGATTAACGGAACACAGTACATCTCAAGTATTTAAACACCTGCTTTTTACATCAGTCACTGGCTTATGGATCTTTAATCATTCTTCTAAAGTTGCACTGCTGGTATCATAACTCCATGAGATGCAGTCTCTGTTTGAGTCTTGGTTGATATCAGTGGTTCTTCCTGATGTTCTAGTATAATGAATAAATCTGTTTATTTTTTATTCTTAATGTGGCCTACATTTAACAGGTCCCACTCCTGTCCTGACCTGCCAAAACAATGCTACAGTCAGACCTGCCAAAAGAACAATGCTCCAGAAATAAACAAACAAAATGGAGGCTAACTCACAATCACTAGCATAATGCTGATGTTGATGGTCAGTGAAAGCTGACTGTAAACAGGCAAACATACGTGAAAGAGGAAGATTAATTATAATATTATAACTTTAATTATAAAATTAAAATGAACAGACTTGGACATAAAGGTCACATAAATCTGATATGACTGTTCAGAAATTACATTATCACATAACTGTAATGTACTAGAGTACATTCATCAGGCTGAACACTATACATATAGTAGACACTGAGATCAGCCCTCCCTCTCCTAAAAATACTTGTGAACTCAATCAGGTGCCATGTATCACCTTCTCCATTGCACACCAAGCGATTTGGCTTCCATCTATGATCAACTGTAATCGTTTTGATCAGTTCAGTTCAGCACTTGCTCATGCATAATAATCAGCTATGGGTGGGAAAGCATTGTTGAAAGATCTTAGATATAATGTTGTGGACAGGCACAAGTCTGGAAATAATGAAAAAAAAAAAAAGATCAGGCTGATCCCCCAAACTGGAGGGAAGAGTGAGGAGGAAACTGGTCAGAGGGGCTACCAAGAGGCCTATGGCTACTTTGAAGCACTTACAGGAATTTATGGCAAAGAGTGGCCATCGTGTCCATGTGACAACAAAAGTGCTCCATAAATGTGGCTTGTGTGGGAGGGCTGCAAGAAAAAAAGCTACCCCTCAAGAAAGGTCACATCAAGTCTCAGTTGAGGTTTCCCAGAATGCACCTTGAAGATTCTGAGGCCAAGTGGAAAAAGGTGTCGTGGTCAGATGAGACCAAACTATCTGGCCTCAACACCAAACGGTACATGGCAGAAAGCAAATACAGCTCACCATGCAAAGAACACCACACATACAGTAAAGCATGGCTGCATCCTGTTGTGGGGGTGTTTCTCTGCAGCAGGCACTTGTCAAATTCTTGAGGAAAACCTGTGGCCTTCTGCCAGAAGGCTGTCAACTGGAAGAAGGTTCATCTTCTAACATGACAGTGATTCAAAGGATAGCACAGTGGCTGAAGGAGAAAACGTTGAATGTCCTAGTGTGAGCCCAGACTTAAACCCTATTGAAAGCCTGTGGCTTGGGTATTACAGTCCACCGGTGGTCACCATCAAAAACTCCAGTCCTCCATCAAAAACACCTACAGCTGGCTTGCAAGTGTTGGAACTGGACATTGGTGACATAGAAGACGGTCACCTGGTCCCGTTTTCTTTTGCATTACATGGATGGCCGAGTTCACATGCACAGTTTACCTGGGTAAGAGATGACACTAGGGTGCACTTTAGGAAGAAGGCAAGCTGGTGAAGGCAGAGTGATGCTCTGAGCAATGTTCTGCTAGGAAACCCAGGGTTGTGTGACACTGTTGCAGAACAGCTAAACAATTCATGGGAGTGGCCTCTTTTAACTGGATAATGCGCCCCCCCCCCACACACACACACACATGCCACCTTGTTCAGGAATGGTTTGAGGAAAATTATGAAGTATTTGAAGTATTAGCCAGGCTTTTAAATATCCCAATGTCTCAATCTGATTGAGTATCCATGGTATGTACTGATGCAGGAGTTTTGTTCTGAGGCGGCTCCACCTTACAAGAACATATTAATAATCTGTGGCTCATCTGTATGTAGAATTGGACAGATGTTATCAGTAGATGAGTTTTCATCAAAATACAGTATATTGTCTGATGCTTTAATGAGGAGCCAAAGAGTCTTCATTCCTCTCAGGTTTTTGCATGAGGGTTTTTTTCCTGCTACAGACACTCTTGAATTGCTCATTTCGTGTCTGGACCCAGATTTCTCCAAAGTTGCTTTGAGATAGTGTCAATTTTTTGAAAAAAGAATTGAGTAATAGGAATGGTCAGCTTCAATATGGGGCCGTGCTGTAGCATGCAGTTTTAAGTTATGCCTATTAGAAATATATGGATGGATGTTATCAGTGTACACATTGACTGTGACTTAGCTAAACTTTGAGCTCAGAGCTTCTTCTGTGTGTCATTAACTTCAATTTTACTTGGCTTTATTTACATTTATTTTGTCAAACAGTAAGGATTTTTCATCAGAATATTGTGTTTGGTGTTTTAAAGAGAAATTCAGGATTACAGAATCCTTCATGACTAATTTGTATTAACCACCAGAGGGAGCCAGGATGGAGGCTTGAGGCCAAGCTGGAAGGGGAATGTAACTTTTCAGATCCAAAGAGCAACAGCACTACACACCAAAGGAGAGTTCTTCTGGCTCTGACTCTATTACCGGAAGAAGATAATAAAGCTGAGCTTTGGTCAGTTAAAATGACTAACTATCTGAATTCAGGCATAAGCATTTGTTGCTATGATTATGATTTGTGCACAGTGACTTGTCATGCATGTTGTGATGTAAGAATGATGTAAGAATTCATGAATGATCCTAATCCAAGTTCAATCAAGAGTGCCTTTCAATAACAACACAGATTCGCCCTATTTCCTCCTTCCCTAATTTCACTTTTTTTTTTTTTGACCGGTGTGGCTCCTAAATAGTTGCCATCAAAGCCGGTCGTCAGTGCAGATAACCGGGCCACTTGTTTTGGCAGTCATGTGAAATTTCCCTGCACGGCACTCTAGTGCAGCCACGCAGAAAGCAAAGCCTCCCTCTTGATCTCTCTTTTTTTTCATCTGATTCTAATTTTGATCTAAATTGTAGCCTGATGTCATGCCACAGCTTCTTGTTCATGTATAATCACTGAGGAATCTGTGCTGGCTTTGCCAGAAAGCTGTTTAGCAGGTGCATGACAGAGTTGGACCAATAGAGATGTCCCTCTATCAGCAATATCTGACATGCTGCAAACACACAGACACACACACAGAGACCTGAAATGGAAGCATTCCAGCTGCCAGCTCTTGCTCCACCCTCCGAGTGCACCCTGGGATGTGTGCCCTCAACTCAGCAATCACATCTGTTGATGATACGTTTAATTTCGCTCAATTGGGGTTCATTAAAGCAGAATGACCAGAGAGTCTGAATGACCAGAGATTTATATGCTGTGCCAAGAAATTATCTGACATGTAAGTATTTAGGCTTCCGTATCTGATGGTGAGATCAATGCCACGCGGCTTAAGGGAGTGGTACAGATCACAGGTTGAATCCGATGGACGGTAATCCCCCATTCAGGATGAGGCGCTCTGGGATCTAATGAATAGTCTTTAATGAAACCTTCGTGTATGTGTTTCACCCCTGTGGGGAGGAGATTAACACTAGTGTCATATTCCAAAATGAAGCTTATGGACTGCTGTGTGGATTTTGCAGGCTAATGCAGACACCTCCTTTTCAATACAATTACAGGGTGAATTCTACAAACATTAAAAAGAGCAAAGGAGCTGGTTTTACAGAATTAGCTTTTTTTGCCATTCATTTTTTTAAAAGGGTGGCACAGTATTGCTAGCTCTAGTGGAATTCCCTCCATTGACAGACCGCATTTCTTGTGTGTGTGTGTGTGGGGTGGGGGGGGAGGCAGCGACATGCAGAGATAATGAAAGAGAGATGATTCTTTCAGACGCTGCTCTTTTTCTTCTATCCTCCACCCCCTTCTGTTGCGCCGTTCTGTTTGGCGCCAAACAGTCAAGATGTGGTGTATCGTTTCCTGCAGAGAGATGACGTCCATGAAGAGGGGAGAGAAAAAGAACAACAGCGAAATAAAACAGTGCAGGAAAAAATGCACTCGCCAAAGGGAGGCTTAGTGGTGTCAAACTCAGGAAACAGAGTTTTCAGATTTGAGGAGTTAGTCTGAATGTGCATGAAGGGGGAACCAGAGCTGCCATGAAGAGTGTATGTTTGCATGTGTATGTGTGTGTGTGAGGCCAGGAATTGGCAGCTGCTGTGGTGGGGGGAGACTGGGCAGGCTCTGGTTTTCGGCCCCTGGGAAGTGCCATGCTGCCAAAGTGCCCTGGCAGAGGGCTACGATCCACAGGAACAGAAGAGCCTCTTTGTGCTCACCTAGCCAGCAGAAACCCTGCCTGTCTTCTCTTCTGTCCTCTCTTCTCCTCTCCATTCCTCTCCCCTCTGCTTCACTCAGCTTAGCCCCTTATACACTACTTTGCCTGAAGTCTAGTGCTAGCAGCATGCAGTATAGCATCCTGTGTAGTGCAGTGCCTGATGTCTGCAGCTAGTAAGATGCTAGGACAATGGTTCACCCGGCTCATTTCATTGTCTGCTTCATTGACTGTAATAGCTGGATCAAGTCTGTTGATGCAGCAAATGCATGAAACAGGAACCAAAAAGCATGGTAACCTAGTGCAGTAAACTATAGCAATGCTATAAACCAGTGTTTCCAAGCACAGTCCACAGGGCCAACTAGACAATGTATGTTTTTGATCAAACCTAGTTTCCAGTAAACCCATACCAGGCCTTGGTTCGGGTGTGTTGGGAACTGGGATAGAGCAAAAATGTGGACTGTCAGTTGGGCCCCAAGGGTTGAGAAACACTACTCTAAACACATCAGTGGCAGATCCCTGCTGAGAGACAGTCTCTGACTGTCCTCCGGAGACGTCTCCATTTACCAATATGAGAATGAATGACTCTAACATGTGCATCCCTGTACTTGTCTTGCCTAGTGGATTTAGATCTTCCTGTATTATACCCACCCGGGGAAACGTATGCTCCTGCCTTGATGTGTTCTGCATATTGCTCCTGTGTACCTGTGCATCTGTCTGTATATGTGTGCCCGTTCTTCTGGGAGGGCCTCCAGGGCAGGAGACGTCTGCCAGTGTCTCTCTCTGGACGGAGGATGCAGGAGTCAGCTGTCTCCCAGCGCTTCTCAGCTCATTAAATGAAATCCCATGGCCCGCGCAGAGGAATTTAAATTAGAGCCCGCGTTTGATGTCCTGGTCTGCCCCCCCCAACTACCCCCTCTTCCTGGCCCACCAAATGTACCGTGGTCTGCCTCAGTGCTGGATGGCAAACACCCCATTTGAGGCACTGACGGGTGAAGGTCTCTCGGACCGACCTTGGGGAACTTAGCTGAAACTGTATATGTGTAAATCCACTGCAAATCCCCAGCACCCACCCCCCGCTTTCTTCCTCCTTTACAGCTCCGCTCCCTCCAGAAAGTGGATCACAGCACTGTTTACAAGACCTCATGATTCATTTGGGATAAAGGGGCTTGACAAGGCAGAGCCCAGGTCACTGTTTGAAAAGTTGGTAACCTGAGCCTGAGAGGGCCTAAAAAAAATGAGCCACCTCAGAATGCTTTAATGAGGACATGAGGTAACCGGTATGAAATAATTGGCTTTTATTCTCATTATTTACCTCCTCCACCAGGCTGAGGGAGACGGAGAGAGACTGTGGAAAAAGATGGGTGGTCGACTAAAGTGCTTTTTCCGGTGTTACTTCCAAAGGATGACAGAAATGAAATAAATAAGGTGAAAATGTCCAAGAGCAACAGCTCTCCAAACCAAATATTCATTTTCTTGTAAACATTTTTTGAGCAAGTCATAAGCAACATTTTCAAAGCTCGATTTTGTCCTACTACATGCAGACATGTACACATTTTGCCAGAGACGAGCACAGACCTCTGGAGCAGTTTTGGCCGAAACATTATATTCCTAAGATAGTCAAGCTACTTGAGTAAACTTTACAATCTAACAATAATTTAAGCAGCACATTCCTTTCAGAAAACAGTTTGGGTTTAGCCCTTTCTTCCAAAGAAACAAGGCATTTTTCAAAGGTTAGATTATTTCCCCAAATCTGCATTACTGACCCTCTGAAGACGTAATCAAAAGCAACATAATTCCCCAGAACCGGTTTGTGTGCGGAAACGTATCCATTCCTTTCCAATTATATCTCTGATAGCTAAATCAATCCAAGATTTAACATGCATCTGGGGAAATTACCTAATTAAGTCCACTTGGCACTTGAGTGTGTGACGCTTTAAGTCCAAAGGGAGGATCGAATAGGATTCTCTATTTCTTGTCTGTACAGATACACAGCCAAATGAGCAAGCACATCTCAAATGAGCATCTTAACTCTACTGCAGCCCCCCATACACTTCACCCCCCTTCCATCTCCGGCACTTTTGGTCTCTGTATTGGGTTTTGTCAGGGATTTGCTTCTCGAATCCCTCAAATCAACAGTGGATAGATGCCCATTGTGTTTAATCAAAGCACTTCCTCCCCATAATCCCTCAATTTGAACAGGAAGAAAGGGGACGTGAAGGGGAAGGCTATGGATGAAACCCATGAAGGCCCACATTATACAGTCTCTTTTCGGATTCGCCAGCAGCCTCTGCCAAGGGCCGCTCTTCTTCTTGTTTGTTGATGTTTTATTTATCTGCTTTTTGTGTTGTTGTTTGCATACCTGACATGTTCAATTATGAGTGTGTGTCAGCTCCCTCAGTCACCTCCATTTACAGTCGAAGAGAATAATTGACTTGTCACCTGCAGAAACCTGCTTATGGATTTAAGTCTGCAAGGTGCTGTCTGCAGAGGTGCTTGGCAATGTACGTGCATGCTGCTGGGTTACTGCATCAGTCAGGTGAAAGCAGTAAAATGCTGGAGCGTCCCTGCCATAATCCTGTTCAGCTGGGGAATCAGGCTAATCCTCAGGGACTCACCCTGTTTGCACTTTCTAGCCCCTAAAGCAGAAGACCCTCTCAACCTGCACATTGCTTACTGTGTTTAAGTGGTCTTTATTGACCAGCACTGATCAGGACTGGTTAACACTGGGAAAACTGGGGGACATCATGTTCTGTCTATCACCTATTGCTATGTAAAGTTTGCACAATTGCATTTGCGTATTTCTTACTTTGGCGTAATTTGGTGCACCATCACAGACTAAACAATGAAAGCTCAGAATCTGGGAGAAAGCAAAAAATATCTGTCTTTGAGGCCAGGCATGAGGGAAGGAGAGAGGAGCTGAGTGGTTTAAGTTCACACGACATGGACTCTTGGTGGATCATTCATCCTTTACTCTGCACCACAAGCCTGGGCTGGGCTCCAACCAGATTCAGTCCCTCAGCCAAGGCCTTTTCCACTGCCTGCAGTCCTCCTGAGGGATAGGTATCCAAGCCTTCCCTTCTACGCAATTTCCCAAAGCCTTTCTACTTGAGTGGGTGGCCCTGCTTCTGCACCCTGGCTCCTGGACTTACAGTGACTGAGACACTCTTTCATTTACTGGAGGTGAAACTGAATATTGTTGTTTCAAACAGAAAATTAGTGAGCAAAGATGATAGGCCCATCTTTTTCTTCTTTTCCATCTATCCCACTATGGATACAAATTGTCGATATACTTTGATATTTATTGACTATATAAATATAGTAGATCAAGTAGATCAAATTTCCTGAAACATTGCTAGAAAATCATGTGTTAAGATTTAAATTATATATATTGAAACAGAGCAATGATAACTATTTTGCATACTACTTGCAGAATTGACCAGAATTATTTTTCTTTTGCAGACTGACAAGTCCAAACTGGTGAACTGCGTGATGTGATGTGGCTGCCATCTCAGCATCATATCCTCCTGATTTTGTTGCTTACTGTTGGACATTGTTCCTGGTTTGGTAATGGGCATAAATTGAGTCTTTCGAGAAATCTAAAGTTGATTATACTTTCTATGGACTGTTTCTGAAGAAAATTAAACAGTTAATCTTTTCAGGTGTTGTGCATGTGGTTATGTTTCTTCCAGTGCTAAGCACACAATGAACAAAAAGCTTAGAAATGTAAACTTTCAACATGCTAAATTATTACACCAATGCTAAGCACAATGCATCGCCTCTTTCTAAGTTGATCCCATGGTGTATGCTTGGGAAAATGACACTGATGATCAAAGCAAACAATGTGGCCATTTGTGCAGGCCTCTGAAATGAGTGTTTTGGGCTAAGAAAGCCAATTCTAATTAATGGAGTTAAAAACTGAGTCCCGAGAGCTTCATTAAGGAACAGCAGAAACTCCAGCAGCAGCTGCTCTGCCTTTCCTCTCGTCTGGGTTCCTCTCAGCCCCCTCAAGATATCTGGCGCTTTTAACACAACAGCCAGTCCTGCAGCTTGTTTCATGATGTAAAACAAACCAAGTCAACTTACTGCCACTAAAATGCACTTTTGAAGGGATGTTCCTAGAGTTTGGGAAGAAATATATTAGATGTGTAGTGGCCATTACCAACCAAATGGCAGAGGTAATGTTAACACACTCACTATGCTATGTGTTTATGGCTGTGTCAAGCAGAGACAAATGTCATCCTTCCTGGGGAAGATGCGTGATTGGCGGTAATTTGACAGTGGTCGTTCATGAGGGAACAGGTTTTGATTTGAGTAATGCCAGATCTGCGTAAAGCAGAATGTTCTTTCAGGGGACAGGAGCATCAGTACATCTTGAGGCAAGGCCTAAACTTTCGGTGCACTGTGATCTAAAGCTTTAGACTAGGGGGCACAGATTAAAATAGTAAATTCCTTGAAGAAATGCTGTTGTTTCACTGAATTTCTGATTACTTTCTAAGTAACGGTCCTGGTCTAATTTTGTCATTGCCATTACTGGCGTGTCTATGTGTGTCAGCAAAAGTAGACATTTACAATAAAAGCAACTAAAACTGCTCTATTTCTCAGTATGGTTTAATTTTATATTCAGATTAATCTGTCAGTATTTGTGAATAAGGACTGTAAGGGGTTGGTTAATATGGCATAACAAAAAGCACTGACATATATGAATAATAAATGAATTCATTGCTGCTTATATTTCTCTTCTGTTGTTAGTTTTCAATGATTGAAAAGAACCTGCATGTTTTTCTAAAACTTCAGCAAGCAAATTTATCCCCAGCTTTGTCCACATAGAGCGCCTTTTTTTTTTTTTTAACCAGGGCCTGCCTCCTGTAAGAGATTCTGTTAGTTTTGCTGTTTTTCACCATCAATGGGATCAACCTTAAATACTCTTCTCTTCCCAAGAGTGTGCACTGCACCCCCCCCCCCCTCTCTCTCCTCTCTGTGGGGCCTGCAAATGGTCCAATCCCTTTCTCAGCCATTGGTTCCTAACCCAGATCAAATGTTAGGGTTTAAAAAGCTAAAGTTTGATGTGGATGAGCGACTGCCTATAAAACACTTTAATCCCTAATGCTGTAATGTATTTAATTTCACACTCTCTGATGGCGTTGCCCCCTGTCAGGATTACTGAGGCTGGCCAGCGTGTGTGTGTGTGTGTGTGTGTGTGTGTGTGTGTGTGAAGAGGGGGAGGGCACTGAAGTCTTTCGGATGCAAAAGTAGAGCGAGGGAGCTGTTCTGAAGCTCTCTGCAGAGCTGAAAACATGCAAAAAAGAAGAAATGCCACTTTACTATTTGGATGCTTGTATGCAGATTGGAAGTGGAGGGGCTTTGGAGGCCAGACGAATGCAGTGATATCTGCATTGTCATAACCCCTGCTTGAGAGACCTAGGCAAATCCCATTGTGTGCATGTGAATATAGGGCTTCATAAAGTTGAGGACCAATATAGTTCTGCCTTTATTAGATGAGGCTGTGCTCAGGCGGATGGGATATTGGATGCAATAATTCCCTGCTAGAAGCGCACACATAGCCCCTTTTATATTGTCCTCTAATATCCAATTTACGGGCACAAGGACTTCAGCCAGCCGAGCTCACTAAAGTTAAAATGCAAAGTCTTCAGCGTGAGATGGAATTAAGGCCAACTTCTCTTTTGCTCTGTTTGCCAAAAGTTTGAAGTTTTAAGAAATATGCATCTACCCCCTCCTCCCAAACCCCCCACCACCACTTCTTCCAATGCA
>JBBIGA010000146.1:6720201-6744034 GCA_037576975.1 Alestes dentex
TCCCAACACCCCCCCCCCACCACCACCACCACTACTTCCATGAAATGTACTCAATGTAAAGCAGCAAATAATTTAATTTGAAATGAAAACTCGCACTTTACAGTTTTGTTGAGTGTTTAGTAAGGAGTTATATCCTTTTTGGAGAGGCTACTGTTGAACGAACTGACGTTAAAAGGTTTTAATGTTAAGGAAATCATAAACAGCTGTAACTGCAGCTCGTTTTGTTTCACATTACGGAATCTGATTACTCAGATTAGGAAAATTACTATAAGGAGGCACAATTATGCTTTTTATAACAGTATGAGGCATGTTTCACTGTTTACATAAATGCTTAGGCGGCATTGTATTCAGCTTCTCTTGTTCTCCTGATCCTTTCCTCTGAGTGTTTTCCACACACACACACACACACACGCACACACACGCACACACACACACACACACACACACAACACATTCACAAACTCCATACTTTCCACTCTTCTTAGTCTCCCATGAACCCAGATACAATCACTGCCGCCGGATGTATTTACTCATAACAAGGGCTTAGCTATAGCCCCCCTAAATAAGAATATATGGTGATTTATACGCTAAGCACCATGGATTGTGTTGCCCTGGTGGTTTAAGCATTTTACACTTTGCTAAACTCACCCGAGGCTCACTGCCACTGCAGCTGCTAAAACCCTTAACTCAGCCCTCTCAGGGCTGCTCTTGCCCTATTAAAAGAAAAAAAAATACATCACTATCCACCACTACTTCAGAAAAGGGATGACAAACAATATTTTGTAACTTAATAACAAAAGCCACTTTTTCCACTAGTTTTAATGTTACTTTTTTTTTTTGCATTTTCATTTTATTATGAATAACATTTGAGTGTCCCACAGAGGTTCAGGATAATCTGCACAAGGTCAGTAATGTTGGAATAAAGTTCTCTGTCCAGTTACATCAGAGTGTCATCACCAAGGATTGTACATTCGTTCTTGAAATGGAGAAGGTTCGCGATCGATGTGTGTATTATATATTTTAGTTGGCTGAAAGGTCATCGAGAGAGTGTGGAGGGTCAGTGAGAGAGTGTGAAAGTCGCTCTATCCTGGGTTGTCATGCAGCATGGCAAATGGAATGAAACGTTGTACCTGGTCAATAGGCAATCCATAATGACTGTGTTGTCAGGCTTTCACTTTAGAATAATTTATGCCCGCTCTAATCAATAACCAATCTGGGGTATAGTCAGATGAGATGAAATAAAGTGGTAAATGATGAGATGTGGAGTTATGGACTAGTACACATCTTACATTTCCTGGACAGAACATTACTATTTAATGCCAAACACTTTATAAAGAGAAAGACCCAGCTAGAACAATTTTTGACATTCTTTGATTAGACCATTCTTAATTGAAATTATTCTATCTGACAAAAAGGACGATCCTAAGCCATTTTGTTTGTGGTTTTATTTTTGGACAGTAATGGTAACATGTGCCTGCTAATAGCAGTTACTGGCAGGCCTTTGAATGTAACTATATTCCCCGAGCTGCCTCATTAGTACTGTACTACCAAAATGAATTTCATGTTTTAATATTGCCAGTAAAATGTTTTTCAGTAAACTTTCATGGCAGTGTCTTAATCAATTTGTGTTATGTCTGATAAATAAAAATGACATGTAAATACAAAAAGTCTAATAAATAAAAATTACATGTAAATACAAAAAGAACAAATGAAAGGATAAAATATTTTATTTTTGATAGCTTAAATCAATTAGAAGGTAAAACATAAAGATGTTGTACAGAATGCATGTACAGGCCACAGATACATCACATGCAGGCCATATTCAAATTTAGTGAGTTAATTGTACTTGTGCTGAAAGCCTAACATAGGAAAAAACTGTAATGTAAGTTACTGAAATCAAAAATCAAGATGCAATAAAATAATGTAACGTGTTAAGATTCCCACTCCAGTATAAATGGTTGACTAAACGCTTTGCATTTATAACTGAAAACTGATTGAATTGCCTGAATTAATGGATTAAAGGGACATCATTTCTTGAATTGTGTTGAATTCTGAAACTCCCAGATATGTTTGTGTTAGGCAGACAGTCCTGTCACTACAGGAGGATATACATTCGCCATATGAACATTAAATCCCGCAATATATTATCAATATATTTAAAAATCTAGTAGATCAGTAGAGTTATTTTATAGAATTATTTTTAACACTCTCTCCCCCTGACCTACACCTGTACTGTTCAGAAAAGGCACAGCATAGGATAAGAGAGAAGATGAGAGGCAAAAAGACAAAAAGAGTGAAAGGAGAAAGAGGAGGGTAGTGGAGAGGGCACTGTTAATTCTTCCATATCTAAGCCTCTTTGCTGAGACTCCCTTTGTCTTCAAAGTCCAAGTCATTAAAGACTAATCCTATCACTCTACCTAATCTGAAGTCGTGAAGCCTGAGTCCAGCTTTCCCTATAACAGCCTTTGTTGATCCCGAATAGACACGGCTAAGTTTTGGTCAAGAGAGTCCGAAAGAGAGCCTCTCATCCTCTTCTCAGCCCCTCTAGTCCCCATTCTCTGTCAGTTTGAACCTATTCCAAACCTCTAATGAAGTGCTATTAATTAATCTTTTCCTTCCTGCCTTATTGGATTCTTTACCATTTCACTGCCACATGTTGTCCAAACTGCTGCTAGCAGGGTAGCACTGTTGGCTCACTATCATTAAGACATGTTCAGGTTTAACTACAGCACATGCTTGAGGAAGACTTCTCACGACATGAGAGGTTTGAAGGATGGGGCTATTAGGGAGCACTGCTCAATAGGCCTTGCTATTTTAATTTGGAGAGCAGTGAGAAGCACTCTAGGAGAAGGAGGTTGCCAGGGCTTATTAGCAGGGCCTGTACAGGGAGATGGAAGGACATAGAAGGGTCCTCTCTGCTTAGCTGGTTTATTTCTTTCTCAGGAATATTTTCCACAAGAAGAAAAAGCTTGTCTGTGTGATCGTATTTACACACAGGTAGAATTAAAGTCAAGATTGTATATATGTACATTGTATATATGTAAATCTCCCAGATTACACACTTATAACTTATAATGCTCGAATTTAGCATTATATTTTATCTTTGACTCGTGTTCCTTGTTGTTCCTTGTACTTTCTATTTTAGATTCGTTTTAAAATTTAAGTTTGTACTTATTTTATAATATTTACTCAGTCATAAAAGGAGCAGTTCAGGATACACGATGCATGTGACAAATAAAGAATCTTGAATCTTGAACTGAATACTGAGGATAACTTACAAAGAAACACTTATATGTACCATGCACCATCTAGGTAGTAGACAGACTGTCTACCACTATCCAGGGAGGGAGACCACTCAGTTTAGAATTAATATAATGTAAATGATGGGTATTTGGTTATATATGATATGATGGACATGTTTAAGGTTTAAAAATAAAAGAAAAAGACGTGATATTGCATGCATTGACACACTTATCCAGTTTAAATGCTTATTATACTTATCCAAAGTTGGATAGTGAAAATACTATTCTTAATAGAGTTTAGGTGCATCTAAGGTTCATATGAAGCCAAATTGCTTTATAGTCTGTGCTCTGTATTTTACTTTACATAGACAATTTTGAAGTTACTACTTAAAATGTAATATAAAAAAGTTATTTGAGACTGTTCTGTACAGAATATGTTATTAGTCAGGGAAAAGACTGCATAAAAACAGGGCAACTTATTTAAGGTTAGTTTTTGTAAATACATTTTGTGGTTTCATTGTACAGTATGCTCAAGTACAAAATGCTCGCCTTTCAAACAGTACAGAACACAACTTATTGCAAGTAGTGAAGTAGATTTACTTTATTACTTTCTTCCACTGTTGTGCCACGGCTTCACTTTAAAAAAAATATATATATATATATAAATATATATAATGTTGTCAGAAGAGTTCAGTATTTGTTTGGTGTAGTTCTAGTGTGCTGGGTGGTGTCGTGCATGAGGGGTTCTCCTCCTCAGCTAAAGCTTCGGTAAACATGCACTGAGGTAATGCTGTTCTTGTTTTAAAATACTATAATCATATACTTTATTTATGTGTATCAAACCTACTCAACATCCTCACATACACACTCTTGCGCAGACTTGATCACATATCCCGCGCATGCTCCCACCCACACCTATTCCTTACTATAATGGCGAGCCTGTGTGATTTTGCTTTCATGTTTGTTGGGCAACCAAATGAAAAGCATGTGCAGTTTAAGTGCAATTACAGTGCAGTAAATTGGTGGGACAACAAGAGCATGGCTTAACTGTGCCATAAATGCAGTACGAGTCTTTATTAAGCAATCTTGGGTAGCACCAATCCCGTCTCGAGACCAAGACACAGAGCCCCACTGAGCCTTTGAGGCACACACCCACTCTGGGCATTATGCCAGCACCCAGGGTTCAGGGGTCAATTTCTAAAATGTTTATGTGCTGTCCAGCAATGTCAAAACCCCCCTGGACTATTTGGGTCTGAACCCTGAATTTAAAAACGACTCCAAATGTGTATTTTTGTTGTCACAGGCTTGAACTTGCAGGGAGCGCCAGGGCATGTTTATGAAACACTGTCTCTGATGGTCAAGATCAACTGCTGCGCCTGCTGCAGTTAGCCGATCAGTTACGGCTCCACCACTTTGCCTAAAATTACTGAGAATACGAGCAGAAATGAAGGGTCATTATTCGATTTTGGATGATTATAAACTCTGCCATTGCAAATGACATTTTTGGCTTTTCCTTTACATGAATAGGACGGCTGCTAGTAGGTCATAGCCTTTCCCAGTAATGTAGCCTTTGAGCAGTAATATAGGTCTGATCCATGTGATAGGGTCTTAACAATATTAGTGGATCTGCTCTGGATGGTTACGTTTATAGGATTTAAAGTAACTTGCCCTAATCAGTTGCAAGTACAAATCAATATTGACATGCACCTTTATTCACTGCAGAGAAAAAAAAATATCTGCGGGGAATTTTCTTTGAAGGGCTCCAACAAAATGAATATTCTGTATCTTATTTTTACCTACAGAGCCATGTCCTTGGTGTGAAGTGTAAATAGATCGTTGCATGGGTGTGTAAAACGGTGACAGACTGTTATCTTTTAAATGGCAGGTCCTAAATCAAGGAAAGCCTCGTTCTCGTAATGTAAATCAGTGATGGGAACTGAGCAAGTGGCCCAAGCAGCTGGAGACAGAGGGGCTCTTTGTTGCAGGGTGCAGATTAATATCTTAAGCGTGTACCATTGTTCAGAGTTATGTCACCAGTGGCTGCAATGATATCTTAAATTAATGAAGTGATGAAAGCGTTGAGGGAGAAGGCCCGTGATTTACAGGATGGCTTTTAGCTGATGCGCACAGCCATGCCCCCCCAAAGCCGATAAATCAGCTGCTGGGAGCTAGGGCCAAATGAACAGAGGCACATGGGCTTACAGTTCAATTAGCTGAGCGCAAGGACACCAGCGCATTGTGCTTTTCAAGACCAGGTGTTAGCATGAAAGGAATCAGAGGGGGGGCAAACCAACGGCAGCACACCTGAAGCCATTAGCTTGTTTGAAAAATGGATCTTGGAAAAAAAAAACTTTTGTTAGAGGTAAATGGAAGACTTGATGTTAAATGTATCATAGGACCTATGTATTCTGAGCATGTGCATTGGGTGCAGTTGGTGTCCAAGCAGCCCAGAGTAGTATAAGATTAAAATCTGGGACACAGTATGGAAGCAAACCAGAGTGCATTAAGGGGAGCTGATAATCCAGAAGTTTCGTCCTGTGGTTTGTCTATTACTGCTAAGAGACGATGGAAGATCCCCCATAAAACCTGACCTCTAGTTGCCCTTAGCCTTTCCCGACTCTGCTGAAGAGCTAGAGACAGTGCTGGGGTAACTGATGCCGCTCCGCAGAGAAGACAGTAATTAAATTCAGTCATACAAGGACCAGTGGCCTGTTTCTGAACCCTCATCCCCTCAAAAGTGATCCAGTATGCTCTCTAGGTTAGCTTATGCAATTGCATATGACATGACGCTTTAAATGATGAAGTGCCAGCTGCTTTGAATCACTAGGATATGCCAGTGGAAGGATGTGTATTGGAAACTATCATTTGAAAGGGCTGGTCTTTGTTTGTTATTACAGCCCAACTATCAAAAGGATCTTGGCCTCTTTGCCCAGAGTGTTTGTGTGGTGTTTTGGGGGTGGCATGGCATTACCATGTCTTTGTTATCACCTGATCTGATGGCTTTTTCATTGCATTGTTAGCTTTTAACTGATTTAACAGGCTTCAACTAGTGCCCACAGTGTCCACCTTTCTAATAGCCGTTGCCTTAGTGTGAAGCATGGCCTCAGTACTGTGCTATTGCCTCCAGCCCCCAGAACCATTTGTCTCGTTTAGTTATCCTACTTTACCGCTGTATGGAGGGCGTAAATTCTATTGCTGTTAACATCTCTATGCTGCCCAGTGTTTTTCAAAGCATTATTTGCAGGGATGATTATTTGAATGCTGAACACACCCTCACTGAAGGCAAAAGGAGTAGATTATTGTTGTTTCTGTACTTTTCAGAATTTAAATAATCTCAAGGAAAATGTTTCAATGAGAGAAATTTTATTTAAGATATTGTTTTGATACTATTATTTTAAGATCTTGCATGAAATGTCATCATTTATTTTTAAATTCACATTACACTCAGGGTGTTTCAGAGCATGTTCCAGAGTTACTAGAAGTGAGTGAGGGTATTCCCTTCTGTTTGTGTCACAGTGGCCTGCTTTTCTGATAGAAGCCCTTCTCTCTTTCTTTCTGGTTTAAGTTTCCTTTAGGGACTCAGTGAGACCCTTAGCGTCAGATCCTATTCAAGCTATTGTTAAACGTGAGGGTCTGCAATCAAAGTGTGGAGTGTTTGGGTCAGGAGTCCTGTGATTGTGGCCTACCCTAGGGCAGCAGTGTGGCCCCCAGGGAACTCTGACTCTGCAGCCCCCACACCACTGCACCTCGGCCGCACTATTCATGGACCAGTGCAATTAAAATTCAATCACACTCATTAAATAAGCTTCCATGATATTACTTTTGCTGATATTCTCCAAGACATTCTGCTTCAGTTGTCCTGAAGGCAATTTTTGACACATTCATATATTTGTCTTTAACCCCCATTATGGCATTCTTATAGTGTTATATCTGACAATGTATGAAAGGATGATACCACACTTGTTAGAACAAAAGTTTGGGGACATCTTTCTTCTTTTGAAAGTTGAGTGTTCTCACTGTCATTTTGAGCTGATTTTGTGTTTACTTTGCAACACTCAGCCTCATATTCATCGAAGCGCATTCCTTGGTATCAAAACCATTTTTAATAATAATTCAGATGTTTAAAAGAACATGTTGAAAACCTTTTGGTTTGCACAGACACGAGGTTTAGTGTAGATTAGGATTGCAACAAGAGGGTAAAATGTGATGGACATGACATTATTCCCTAGTTCTCACTGTCATAAACATAGTCACAAATACTTGGATGTGTGGAATTGTTTTCCTTAAAATTACTAAAAAACCAACAAAGAACACACACATGTCATAAAAATATTTTAGAAAGTTATATGTCCTAAAACATTTGACAGGCAGTCTGTGTATATGACCACTTCACCACTCCCTGCTGTTCTCATAGAGGTGGCCGAGGGGTTCATTTGTGCAGGGTATTCTCTTTAGCTCACACCTCCTGGCGAATTAAGCAGCATTCTCACGGCTTCATTAGCCCTCCCTCTGCATGTTTATTTGGGGGTATTAGAATAGCACCCTCGGCCTTTGGTGACAGAAGCAGCACATCCAGCCCCCGCCAGGTCATTTGCTCCATGAGCAGGTGTCAGTGGAGCTTTACGTTTATTCTAGAACCAAACTCTAATTCCAGAATGCGTGACCATGTTCCACCTGGCTGACTGGTGGAGGGGCCTGTGGCAGCTTACTGGCATACATGCAAACATCCTGTGGCTTTACATTTTCACTTACACAGCCTTAAGTGGGCTGCTTAAAAAGAGACCTAACAAGACAAGTATTATGTCTTAAGATAATTAAATAGAACCTGACAAAAAATGATTGGATCATAAGTTCAGGTGTCATCATATGGTTTCAACAGCTGCAAAAATATACTGTGGTGTAAAACACCTAAGTTTGCGCTTCAAATGGTTTGGAAAATGGCATTATCCTTAGTTTAAGTCAATTTATTTATAGCATATGGTTATATGCTATAAGGTTCTGTATAGCATAACCTAAGATAAATGATTACATGTTTATGACAATTCAGCAGAAGGAGGGTCTCTGGTCTTGATGGACAGGAGGTGGGATCAGTCAACAACAGATAAGTAATTTCAGAAATCTAGACATGTTGGTTGGGATCATTACTAAGTCACTTCTTCTTGTGTCCTTGCAGGCAAATACAGATCTTCACACATCCAGTGCAAAAGGACTCTTTTGCTTCTTCATTCTTGTGCTCACTTCTCTCTCTCTCTCTCTCCCTCCACCTTCTCTTCTTCTCTGCCGCTCTCTAAGGTGCTGATCAATTCACAGCCTCCTTGGGAGGTGTGAGACTCGTCCCTGCACTTTGTGATTGGCCTAGGCGTCGCTGGCCCTCTGCGGTGCTGTCATGTACCTCCCCACCGACCCCCCCATCCCACCACCTCCTTTCTGTCTCTGTTATCCAGGGCAATGGTCTCTTCTTTTCACCTTCTTGCCAGCCTGCACTTTTGCACACCACATATGCAGCCAGGACCCAAGTCAAATGGACTCACACTAATCCAACATATTCTCTCTTTCTCTCTCCCTTTCTCTCTTTCTTTCCCTCCCTCCCTCCCTCCCTCTTTCCCTCTGTCTCCTCGCTCTCTCTCCTCTCTTGTGGCTGTGATCCCATTAGCACACCTGA
This sequence comes from Alestes dentex, assembly GCA_037576975.1. Classification (NCBI taxonomy): domain Eukaryota; kingdom Metazoa; phylum Chordata; class Actinopteri; order Characiformes; family Alestidae; genus Alestes; species Alestes dentex. The sequence goes on from JBBIGA010000146.1 coordinate 6,729,106, forward strand.
AATAATACCTCAAGTGACAAATGTTTTGGCGCTTATGGCTGAGAGACAGAGGGCGAGAGAGAGAGAGAAATGTGGGAGAGCGAGAAATACGGGGCACCCAGAGATTTAGCTATTTTCAACTCGCAATTACATTATGAACACTGTAAACCGTCAATTTAGTAGTATAGTCACTTGCACTATGTGAAAATGGTAGTTATATTGAAAGAAAGAAAGAAAGAAGGAAAGAAAGAAAAAGAAAGAACAGAAAAATCTTTGGAATAGTACTTATGTTAAAGGAAAGAAAGAAGGAAAGGAAGAAAGAAAGAAAGAAAGAAAGAAAGAAAGAAAGAAAGAAAGAAAGAAAGAAAGAAAGAAAGAAACAGAAAAATTGTGGGAAATACTTGGTTTTCAAATACTTGCAGTCACGAATTTAAACATTAATTCCTGTAATTTTTATGATTACATTTGTAAACAAATGATAATGATAAACTTCTGAAATGACAGCCTACAGTTTATCAACACTAAAAAATATTTCTCTTTTCAGGAACTGAACATTTTAGCTGCTTGGAGACTGAAAAATAGAATTTTTCTTTCATGAAAAATTCTAATCTGTTATGAAAAAAAATAATATAGGCCTAAATGAAAATTAATTCAACATTTAATAAACACAGATATTTTAATACACAAAATACAATACACAGAAATTTCCCAATAGTGCTGTTATAATTGCACCATAAAGGAAGAGAAATAGGGCTTTAATATGAATGTTGTTAGAGACTGTAAGAAACTGTCTAGATGAGAAATCAGCTTTCCCCTCCTGCTGAAGTAATGTTGAAAATGTATTTAAAGTTATAAAAGCTATCTAAAGCTGTATTTGGACAACATAATGTGAATGTTAGTGCAGAAAAAATATGTTTTAAAGCAGAATGCGCGGTTGTTAAATGCACATACATCATATAGAAAAGACATTATATGCTTTTTTTCACACACTTTGAACCGATCATCCTTTAGCTCGACTATATTCTCCGCCAGTCTACATTTAACCGTTTGTGGAGAAAAGCAACCAAGGAATGTAGATAATGCCATAATAAGAAAATATATCTGCCCTGCACTGGTTGTTCTTTATCACTTCATCACTTTATCAGTAACACAAATGTACTTCAGTTAAACCTTGTTTTCTAACTAAACGTGTCCACTTGTATATCGTCGCGTTGGTACAGATTTTAATTTAAATTCTATGCGCTTTGAAGCTGCCAATGCAGTTCCCTATATGCCCAGTAGGAGACGGTACTGATCCAGCACTGCGATTCACTCTCACTCCGGCAGTTTATCCCTTCAGGACTCTCTCTCTCTTTATTTACTTCACACTGCAAATGTAATCGCTTATTTTTTTATGATGTCTATCATATGTTTTCTAAAATGTGCTTGCAAATAAAATGTGTCTTATTTTTTATGTCGTTTTTTTCAAGGATCTCTTCAAATTATTTTTCACAATCAGGCCCACCACAAATACCTTCCCTCTTTAATTCGTATCGTTAGTTCACCTCAAATAAATTGGACAGAAATGAATGAGTCATGTGCAATTTGTGAAGTGTATTTAAACACAGCCTCTTCGTTTAGTTTAAAACTGTGTTTAGCTGAACATTTGTTTTACCTGCTCGACCACGTTTATTCTCACGTTCTTAATTAGAAAGATTTTCTCCATGCATTAGAAATAAAATTATATAATAAATAATAAAACAGCTGATTAACTCTATAGGTTGCTGATTATTAATCCACACTACATTTTCTGAAGCTCTTAGCAGATCACAGTTAAATGTTTATTTAGAAATGTAAAAGATCACAGTAATTTCACCGACACCTGTGTATTCGAACACACACGACCCTCACTGTAAATGACCGGTTATTAAAGATGCTGCCCTCTTTAGGGGGTTAGCTCGTTTTCCACAAGTCCTGATCCCACCCTGCTGCAGGACCCCAACACTGACCTCCGTTTGACTCATGAAGCACATGAACCAGTCTTTACAACATGCTTAGGACTGTAGGAAAATGAAGAGGCGCGCACACACAACGACTAGGGGACCTATTACAGATTTAAAAAAAATTAAAAATCTCAGAAAAGCACATCTTCACAGAGAACTGAATGTCTTCGCCTTATATTAAACCATAGTGATCCTCCAGGGTATTTAAACCTCATAAACAACACAGCAGATAATTAGCAATTAGCAAATAACACACACAAGTTTGTGGTGAAGCAGCACGTTAGGAGTCAGCTTGTCATTTATTAACGTATTGGTGCAGATGTCCATTAGCAAAAAAAGAAGTGTGAATTTTTCACCGGCAGTTTAGCAGATTTGTGTTTTTTTCTAACTCGCATTGTCTTTGCCCACTCAGTTTTAAAGGGCGCCCCGGAAAAAAAAGAAGAAAAAAAAAGAAAAAAAGAACAAACCAAAAACATTTCCAGTTAAATTAAGGTATTTAGTCAGTGAGGCGTGTTTCGATCTGCTGCCCCTTCACTAAAAACAAAAAGTTAGGGTGAAGATCTCGGCCTCCTTTGTGCTCCTCAGACTCCTTTCAGAGGTGCTAATTGAAGCAACTTAATTACTTTATAATACTGTTTGGGTGCAGTGGGGGTTTAGCGAGCCCACCTTAGACAGGAGCAGCCTGATACTCCACAATCTCACACACGCGTGGAAAACATGGTAGCGTCCGAGAAACGCGCAGCCTAAAAAAGCGTGTAATTTGAGCAAGTTAGCCTCATCCACAATTTGAGACTTCAGCATGTCCAATTTAAAAAAACTCTAAGCAGGGGGCAAATACTGTGACACGCGGAATAATCTCCCACGCGCGTTAAACAGCAGTTCGGAAAAAAGGAGGTGTACTCACTCCACGCAAAAGCACGACCCGCAGGCTCTGACAGCGGTGTGTGCCAGAAGCCCCCGAGTCTCTGAGCATTTTCTCTCTCCGCACCCCCACGGCCGAGGCTCCCGCGCTCCACGAGCCGCGCGCTCCGCACCGTATCAGCCGACCTGCTCCGCTCGCTGCTGCTGTGCCACGAGCCCCGGAGGATCGATGACAGACTTGTTTCCACAGCTCCAACCTTAACTCCCACACCAGCATGTCCCAGTCTCAACTCCCACACCAGAACCAGCATGTCCCAGTCTCAACTCCCACACCAGAACCAGCATGTCCCAGTCTCAACTCCCACGCCAGAATCAACATTTCCCAGTCTGACTACCACACCAGAACCAGAGACAGCATGTTCCAGTCTCAACTCCCACACCAGAACCAGCATATCCCAGCCTCAACTCCCACGCCAGAGCCAGAATTTCCCATTCTGACTACCACACCAGAACCAGCATGTCCCAGTCTCAACTCCCACACCAGAACCAGCATGTCCCAGTCTCAACTCCTACACCAGCATGTCCCAGTCTTAACTTCCACACCAGAACCAGCGTGTCCCAGTCCGCACGTCCCAGTCTCAACTCCCACGCCAGAGCCAGCATTTCCCAGTCTGACTACCACACCAGAACCAGCGTGTCCCAGTCTCAACTCTTACACCAGAACCAGCATGTCCCAGTCTCAAATCCCACGCCAGAACCACCATGTCCCAGTCTCAGCTCCCACACAAGAACCAGCACGCCCAGTCTCAATGCCCACACCAGAACCGGCATGTATTAGTCTCAAATCCCACACCAGAATCACAAAACAGATTTAAATATGTACGGTAAATAAACATCTATGCTGGTTTGACACTGTCATTTTTCGAAAATTATTAATGGATAAAACAATCCTAAAGTGTCTGAACTAATTCCTGTTTGTTGTTCTTGTTAACGTTATTATTGTTGTTGTTGTTGTTGTTGTTGTTGTTATGTTAGATGGTGAAGAGCCTTTGAATTTGAGGCAAAGTCATTAATTAGTGATGATCCGATTAAAGAGTACGAATAAGTAGTGAGAGAGAGAGATATAGAGAGAGTGAAAGAGAAAGAGAGATGGGTGAATCTAACCAACAGAACACAAAAGAGCGTGTTTTCCTGAGTTTATAATATTCCTTTTTTGTTTGTTTCCTATATTTGGCCTCAAACAGTCCGATCACTTACTGATGGATCATTTTTAGGACCAATAAAGAGACAGTGTCTCTCTGCATCTCTCTGATTGGCTGCTGTGCCAAACTGTGGGATCCTCCGCCGTCTGGCTGAGCCCATTCTCAGGCGGACGGGGGGAGTTTACAGTGGAGCAGGGGGCTTTGCCTTGCTACACCTTCCTCTGCAGCTCTGGCCGATGGAGACTGTGTGTGAAAAGCTGTATGTCTCACAGATTTTTTTTCCCCTCCCGTGTCTGTCTGCAAGATCCATTCAGGCGATTTTGCAACCCAACAGATCCACGCAGGTCACGTGGTTGGCTGTAAACATGTCAGTGCAGGACTGAAACTCACGAACTTGCCCACGTTAAACTGAAACAGATCGAGGTGTTTAGTTGCATATCTGGATGTCAAGTGTCCGTTTTCAAACCGGGTCTCTTTATGGAGACGTGATCGTTCTGAGGGTTTCTCCGAGCCCCCCAGTTAACACTCGTGGTGGGCTTCTGGCGTTGCATCGATACTAAGTAGGATGGAAAAAAACATTCTCAGGGCGTTATGGGTTGCGTAGATGAGACTGAGCTCGTGCTGTCGTCTCGGATAACCCCTCGTGTGGTCATTTCACTGGTGTTTGATACAGTGTAGCCCACCGTATCCCCCTGCCCCCCCCCTCCACGTTGTGTAAGACGCGACCTGTTATGGCCACCACTACTTCCGGGTTTCAGCAGTCCGATCCAGCTTCAGCACACACACACACACTCCCTCACACACACATACACTCAGGAGCGCGCACACTCGCGCACAGGCGGCTCTCTCGCTCGCAGCATCGATCGTGGCTCCTTTAAGAAAGAAAGAAAGAAAAAAACTAAAGGCAGAATTATCACTCCACCTCCTGCTCTCGATCTCATTTAGACGCCTTTTCTTTTTTGCATAAAGAAGAAGGAGAGAGAGAGAGAAAGAGAGGGAGAGAGACGGAAAGAGAGAGGGAGTGAGAGACAGAGAGAGAGAGAGATAGGAGAGAGAGGTGGAGAGCGCGTCGTGCTCGTGAGCATTTGAGCGGTTCTCGCGCGGCGTGTGCGAACCGGCGGAGGATCTTCATCATCATCTTCTTCATCATCTTCATCATTCATTCAGCACTTTGACAAGCTTCGCTCTCTTTTTTCTTGTTGATTGACAACCGGAGCGGAGAGAGAGAAGAAGAGCAGAGAAGGAGAGAAGGAGTGTGTGCGTGTGTGTGTGTGAGAAAAGAAAGCAAGCAATGGGACTCGCCAGTTTGGTCTGAGGCTCCGTCTCCACGTCGCGCCGGTTCGAGAGGCTCTGTCGGCGCGGGGAGGTTTTACTGGCCCGAGTTGAAGGACTGACTGAGACTGACTGATTTCAAGAAGCACTTGGATTTTTTTTTTTTTTTTTGCTTTTTTCTTTTCTTTTCTTTTCTTCTTCTTTCTACATCCTTCCTCTCCGTTTTTTTTGGATTTGGCGTGTGTCGTTTCTTCTCCACGCTGGCCTCTTAGGGATTATATCTCTCCTCGATCGAGTGTGAGGGAGCGCGAGGGCGAGACGGAGATGGCGCAGCGGGTACGTAAATCCTGGGACCCCCAGACGAAAAAGTTTCTCCAACGCGACCCCTGACAGGCGCGCCCGGCTGAAACTTTTTTCTCCCCTTCTCTTTTTCATTTGCAAATCTCTCTTTCTCTATCCCACTTTCTGTGTGGTGTAGTGTGTGTTTGTGTCCGTGTGTGTTTTCTTCCTCCCTCACTTTTTCCTACGCGCTACCCGTGCGCTCCTCTCCTTTTTTTAAGTCCTGGAACAGGCCACCTCGCTCGCTGCCACACGTATTTGTGAACAGTGAACGTAAAAGAGCTGATTTTCCCCTCTATGTGTGTGAGAGAGAGTGTGTGTGTGGTGTGTGTCTGTTACTTTGATCTCCTCACAAGGCCAATTTGTTATGAAGTTTTAGTGAGGCCCTTCATGAAATCACGCTCTCATTTAGTTACATTTTACTAGGACCTAACTGCAGATCTAATGATAGTGATAGAAAAGCAGTGTCATCTAACAGCAGATCCAATTATAAGGATAGAAAATGTAAATTTTAACCCTTTTTAAATGCGTCTTTGGTAATAAACTCCAATTATTAAAGAACATTCTTTCATAGTGCATTATTTTAGTGCAAACTTTATTGTAAGCCGTTTATGGCCCTCGGTGTAGAGAGAGTCTGACTGGAAACTGTCAGAAAGCAGAGAGCTCACACACTTTTCTCCCAGTACGGTGGTGCTGTGGGAGCAGCGGGCTGTGTGTTTGCACCTCCACACGTTCAGCCGGTGGATGTGTTCATTCCTATTCGGCCCACTTTCCCTGCAGTTAGCCTGTCACTCTCAGCCACCACGATGAATAATTTACATTAGACTAGATCATAAACTGGCCAAATGCAACAGGACCAGATTTCTCCAAATAAATTAAATTATTATTATTATTATTATCATTATTATTATTATTATTATTGTTGTTGTTGTTGTTGTTGTTGTTGTTGTTGTTATTATTGCTTTATATTTAAATGTTTTGTGTTTTAACAAAAACACCCCAAAAAGTATTAACACTGTATATTTAACCAAAGACATGGACAGTTTACTTTTTTGGCAAGTTTTAAATAGCATATTTCATATTATTTTATTTAAAAAAAAAAAACTAAACCAGACCTCACTTCAGTACTGATTATTCTTTCATTTGCATTTATATCAATGGTGTTATTAAAATAGTTCTAGATTAGACACTGTATCCTGGGACACTCTGTGAACGTTTATGCACTATGTTGCTATTTAATTAACTATTTTCCCATTTTATGGACTAATCTAAAGTAAAAATGAGGCACTAAAGGTTCAGCGCTGAGACGCGAGTAATCAGCTTCGCTCTGTGGTTAACAGCAAACAGGTCCTGAGACTTTAAAGCACAGACTGTTAGTAAACTATTTACTACACTGTTAAAACGCCTGTGAAAATAAACCTTTTATAAAATACGTTTTCTCAAGTCGAATGATCCTGTTTCTCTTGATGGATCGCAACTGTCGTGTGTTTGTTTTCTTCTTTTTCTTCTTTTCTGTTTTCTGTTTTTTTTTTTTCCTCTTGACTTGACGAAGTTCTCGAGAGAGAGAGAGAGTTTGAATAAATATCACTTTTTCTTTTTTATTGTATTATTTGGGTCTCTTATTTTTAACTCTTGAGAGAAATCAGTCTCATGTTTTTCTTTCTTTTTTTGCTGATGTGCGAGTCTCGCTGATGTGTGTTTCTTCTTAAGCGGTTAGTTTGATGCTGTTTTCTGTCTTAATTATTAATGCTATTTAAGTCTCACTGATCTCTTTTAAACTGTTGTGTGGATGCTGTCTTTGTTGTTGTTTTTGTTTGTTTGTCTGAACTGAAGTCAGTGGGTCTGAACTGCTGCTGCGTGTGTTTTGCTGTTCTCAGTACGAAGACCTGCCCCACTACGGCATGGACGGGGTAGGGATCCCCACCACCATGTACGGGGACCCCCACGGCGCGCGCTCCATGCAGGCGGTGCACCTGAACCACGGTGCGCAGCTGCACGCGCACCAGTACGCTCACGCGGCTCACCCCAACGCCATGGCGCCCGGAATGGGCAGCTCCGTGAACGACGCGCTAAAGAGGGACAAGGACGCCATTTACGGGTACGATACTCATACACACAGCCCAAAACACACACTCATACACATAAAGCCCGAAACACACACTCGTCCACATACAGCCCAAAACACACACACTCATACACATACACAGAGCTCAAAACGCACACACGGCCAATAACATACACACGCACACACATACGCATGGCCAATAACACACTCGGACTCTTCACCAGTCCGCCGTTATTTTGTGCCCCGAGGTCGAAAAAAAAAGTCTCGCTAAAGTGTCCGCTCAAATCTTTAAATGCACCCACTACATTTTTCTATGTTTAATTTTTGTCTGCACCCCTTATTTTCCAGGACTTTGCTCTTCTAATTTCTGAGCAAGCCGTCTAACTTGTTGCTTGTTTCGTCTGCTTTTCTGTCGTCTGGGTTTTTTGGGGCCCTTCATGTTTTCTGAAGTAACTCAAATGTTTTTTGAACTTTCGAGTCGTTTTTTCTGTCACTTTCCTTCTCTCTCAGCTGAAGTTGGCAGATTTTAGTTATAAACTTGTTTTGTTTTCTTGTTTGTCTAATGTTATTGTGGAATTAATTCTCCTCATTCACTTCAGACTGGATCAGCTTTGACGCGTCATACCAGATTTACGCGCATCTTAAGATAATGTCTATTACTTACGTTTAATACAAATTATAAAATAAAATAACACTGGCAGTAACAATAATAGCCACATTATGCTATCACAGGACACGCAAAATTCTGAAGCACGTTTTTATCATTATCATTTTTGAGTGATGGTGACTGAAAATATTAGTACGTAAGAAAAAAACAAACGCTAATTGAAGGCATTAATTTTAATATAAAATAAAAACGCTGTACAGAAAGGTCCAGTGTGTGTTAGTTGGGCTGGAGCCCTGGCGCTCGTGTTTTGCTGGACCTTTTTTACACGTTGCTTCACTTTCTGTACTTTTTATTCTCGTCATACATAATTTTATACTCGTTATACAATTAATAAGCTTAGCTGCGTCAAAAACGCGTGTTGCTGTGTATTCATGTATAATTGTTTAGTATGACTGTTAATAACTGAGGGGCGCGCTGGTGTGTGTGTGTGTGTGTGTGTGTGTGTGTGTGTGTGTGTGTGTGTTCAGGGTGAATCCTCCAGCGCGTGCTGGTGTTTAGTGGGCTGTTTAAGTTACTGTTAACAGGCGAGATCACACACAATGCACTCTTGTTTGTTGACCCCCCCCCCCCATGTTTAAGCTATTATTGCTTTATTATTTATTTATTTATTTATTTATTTTATTTACTGATTTATTTGTTTGTGTTGTTTTTTTTTTTCAGGCACCCCCTGTTTCCACTGCTAGCACTGATTTTCGAGAAATGTGAATTAGCGACGTGCACCCCCAGAGAGCCCGGAGTGGCAGGAGGGGACGTGTGTTCCTCAGAGTCCTTCAATGAAGACATAGCAGTGTTTGCAAAACAGGTCAGACACCAGAAAAATAAGTAAAAAGCTGCATTTACCTGCAGTGTTCCCTAATTATGCGATTTCTCGCCCTGTTAGCAATTCTGCAACCCGCAGCCCATATATACGCCCCCCCCCCAATTCTCCCCCCTCTTCTTTAATAACAAAGCGTGCACAGATTTGTTTTAGCCCTGTTTTACGCCACTGTAACTCATACATATTTATTTCACTTTCAGATCAGAGCAGAAAAGCCATTATTCTCATCAAATCCCGAGCTGGATAATTTGGTAAGTGCTATTAAGTTATTTTCTTTCTTTTTATTTTACTCTTAATGCTTCGTGGGAATATAGATTCCCATACGACTTTTAAAGTTACTAAAACATTTATGCGAAGAATTTTGGCCTGTTGCTGATTAAGTAATGGATATACACTCCGATTTATTTATTTATTTATTTAAGTTTTATAGGTAAAAGATCTCTGACAGTTTTGACCGAAAAATATAGTTTAATGTTTCTTGTAGTTTCTGACTATTAAATCCTTCGGCTATTTCTAAAACTAATAAATAGTAAAAGTGGAGCTGTACTTTAAGTGTTCCCGTTATTGCCCGTGTTATATCTCTTATATCTCGTTTAAAAGGTTTTTATCTTACTTTTGTCTTATTTGTATTTTTTCCTCAGATGATTCAAGCCATTCAGGTTTTACGTTTTCATCTTTTGGAGCTGGAAAAGGTAAAGTTAACTTGTCCATTTAGTTTAATTAGTAGTTTTTTTAACTAATGTCCTTAAATTACATAAATATAAATATTCCCACACTCCCTTTGCAATTCGTGTCATGCTCGTTTTATGTTAGTTTAATTAAAACACCCGAGGCCCGCTCCGCCGAGTCACACTGTCAATAATAGTCGTAGCGAGAGTGTTCCAGTAGCAGACCGAGACGAGTCCGTTCAGCTCCGGTCTCGGTTCTGAACTGTACTGAACATCCAGGCGACCATTCTGAACTGTACTGAGCATCCAGGCGACGGTTCTGAACTGTACTGAACATCCAGGCGATCATTCTGAACTGTTCTAAACATGCAGACGGACCCTCTGTCTCTCACTGGTGGGCCTTTTGTTTAGTGTGTCGCTAGTACTCCTTTCACTGGGTCCACAGAGGCCCAAATGAAAGAAGTGGTGGAGGTGAACGAATGTAGGTTGCTGCAGGCCGTGCGCAGTGTGTGTGTGTGTGTGTGTGTGTGTGTGTGTGTGAATTTAACACGCTGGTGATGGCTGTGCAGCCCGGGACTCCTCCCGTCACTCTCAATTGTGGGGGATCTCTCTATTTTGCTGGTGAATAAAGTTATCCGTCCTTTTCTCGCCACGTCAAAACGACTGCACCCCTATAACACGCCACACACACACACACACACACACACACACACACACACATTTTTACGATTCTTTTTTTACGTCTAGGTGCACGAGCTCTGCGACAACTTCTGTCACCGCTACATCAGCTGCTTGAAGGGCAAAATGCCCATCGACCTGGTGATCGACGAGAGAGAAGGAGGATCCAAGTCGGACAGCGAGGAGATCAGCAGATCCTCGGGGCCGCTCGATCAGGTATTCGCTTCCTCCTCTTCCTCCTCTTCTTCCTCCTCCTTCTCCTCTTATTTCCATTCGATTAACGGCCTTCAGTCTCCGCTGGAATGGGAATGTTTTTTGGAGTAATGTATCCATTAGCGCTTCATTAAGGGGCTGATCCCGGATCCGACCCGAGGAGATTAAGCCTCCGAGCGCGCTGGCATAAACTTGACCTGCTTCGTGTCCATTTTAATTTAGTCCTCTCCCGTCGCGCTTCTCCTTTCCCCCTCTTCCTTCTCTTTGTTTAACTGCATTCATAGCGCTTATCTATTATCACATAACCGATTGGAGACCGCTGTGCGTGTGTGTGTGAGTGTGTGCGTGTGTGTCTGTGTGTGTGCGTGTGTGAGAGAGAGCAAATCTCCAGAGAGCGTTAAGGCGATTCGGTACCACCAGAGCGCCGAGGTGTCTTGGATTTTCAGCCGCCGTTCACGCTTCATTAGCCGGCTTGTCGCTGCTTTTTTGGCGTGGACTCGAGCTCACGCCTCTTCTCTGAGCTGCTCTGATGGATTGAGAGATTTTCCCGCTTTAATAAATGGGGTTTTGGAGCCGCGCTGGTAACCAGACGCGTAATTACGCACCGCTTCTGCTGGCGTTACTCAAAGTTTCACACTCGTGATGAGGATTTATCTCTCATTTACGCACAATGTCCTGTTTTGCTCACTGCTAGTTTTAGACAGCAGACAGCACGAGGTGAGGGTCTGCGAGATTAGTACACCTCCACAGTACAAAAATGGAATGAAGCGATTAGGCCGAGCCATTCAGATCTATGAAGCTCCATATGGCTGAAAGCTCGGATAAAAGCCCCGAGCAGTCGTAGCTCTGCCGTTGGTGCCGCACTGCTTTATGTGTGAGGAAGCCCCTGTTGAACTGTGCCATTCATTACAGAGCGAGACTGGGGCTGAAGCGACCTCTGGCCACAGCCTCATCTCAGCTCTATTAGCCATAATGTTAATAAGCACATTCGCACACATAAGACTTCGTGTAATTCAAAGGGAGAATTAAATAAGGTAATGTCAATTGTACTCTTGACTGTTTCTTTAGAGCAAAATTATGTCTGTGTTGGGGGGTGGGGGTGGCTTGGGGGTTGAGGGGGTTGTCAAGAGTCTTGAGCTGCTAAATGTTTGAGAGATGATGAATTTTCAGTGATAGAAATAGCTGAGGCCTATATGAAGCCCCATGAGGATCTAGGTATATAACTTGATAAGAGCAATTTACACTGTGCTTGGGGGCATGGATTCAGATCTTTAATTGACTTTAGGATTAAGACATGTCCTATATTCTCCTGGATGATGATTTCACACCAAATATGAAGGGCTGGTGTTATGTTTACACACTTTTAATGAAATACTGAATTCCCCAAAGTTAAAAGACTCAATTTGACCACTTAGGCTCACATGAGTTATTGGCATACATATTTTTTTTAGATAATGTTGTAGCTTCAAGCTGGCCTATGAGCTGCAAAGGCATTTTTGGTTGACAACTAGTTCTACAACTCTTACCATGTTTCTTTTTTTTTTACCCTATATGTTTTTGTGCAATTTCAGACTGGGTTTGTTAGTCGGCCACATCCTTAACGAATTTGCATTGTGTGCATTATCTCATTCCATATGTATTTTTAATATATGCCCTTGGGTATAAAGTTGAATTGGACTGGAAAAAATGTTCTTTGTGCAAATTCTCCACAAATGTTAACAAGAGGGAGAAGGGTGGCTCATTTATTCATAAACCAATTTATTCCAGCAAGAAGACTCCAGCAGTAGGGGAGGGGGGTTTTAGAATATACATAGAATTTATTAAACTCTTTGGTCCGGCTCTCGGCTGGCTTTTCGTTTTCTGTGCACCCAAGCATCGTATCAATAATGTCTTCAGCTCCAACTCGCCATTGTTTTGCATGCCCTGTGAGTAGTGAGAGACTGGCAAAAGATGACAGGCGCCTCCCAGCAAAAAAAGAGAAAGAACAGAGCAGAGCTTAGAGGTGAAGAAGTCAGATCTTCTCTGCTTGTGAATGCCGCTGAGCCAGTTTTGGAATTTACGTTTTGCACTTCAGACCTCGCTGATAAAGGCACTGCCCCCCGTCAGGTGCTATGTGAGTGGAGGGACTGATTAGCAATTCTCCTTCACTCCTTTCACTCCTTTTGCAGCTGAACTTGTTTTTGCTAGTTTCTAAAACAGTCCTTCTTTGACAGACTATGCATAGATGATGCAACCGATTAGTTGACACTGATATGAACCATGACAAAATACTCTAACTGTCTGTTCTCTTATCTGTGTTGTCATTTTGTTTTTTTGTTGTGGTTGAGATTAGGGTTGGTGGTTCTTGGTAATGTGTTTACAGTGTGGGCCATTTGTCCTGTGCTGATGCTTACTCTGGAAAGTTAAGTAAAGAACGTGAAGACATTTACATGGGCTGCAGCGTTTGCACAGTTGCCTGTAATTGCACAGAGCACAAGGAGAGGCTCCGCCATTTGCTAATGAACTCAGAGCCTTAAAAACAGACTCTAGAGCACCGCAAGAGTTGCTTACGACTTAGGCAGCTGGTCCGTGACCCTTTAGATTATTCCAAACAAGCTAAAGGAAGTTTCAAATAAAATTTTCAAATAAGTTTTATTCTTTGTCTGTTACAAAATGGTGAGCTTTGTTTACAGTTTTACTGCAACTGTGTCCTTCCACATATAGCTAAATTCTACTCAGTTACAGAATCTGCCCCAGGCCAGAGCTACTTTTGTATAATTGCCTATTGTAGGACTGTGTTGAAATTGTGCTGTATCCAAGGACAAGTCCTCTCTCGTGCTATTACTAATGTCCTCATTTCCTTGTTTTGTGGTTCTTGTTGTGTTTGTGGTTTCACAATATACTTGGAAGATACATTAAAAACGTCCTTTACGTCCTTTACCAGTGAAGTGCTTTCCATAATCAATATCTGTTGTTTGATCTTTGGTGATTCTCTTCATTTCGTAGCTGTGCCTTGCTGCTTTTATAGACCTTGTGCAATGTTTGAACCATTACAGTGATTGTGAATAATCATAGGCTTTGTGACAGAAATTAGAGGTTGTGATCCCTCTCTCATTCTGTGGACAAATGTAGGTTGCTGTCGAGGATTCAACAAGTGATACAAAGAGATAAGCATGTGACTTTTTTTGCGCGCTTCCGCTTGAAAGAAGCATGGGAATTTCAAATGGTGGTTTCTCTGATGAGTCAAATTCAAAACAGGCTTTTTTTTTTTTTTTAAAAAAAAGCATGCTGGCTCTGGGTTAATATGGAAAGCATATGATGTTTTTATATACAGTCTGCAAAAGTTTGAACCCTCACGGTCAGATTACATGTTTTGTTCATTTTTTGAAGCAAAAAAGAAGTACATATCCTCAACAGTGAACACTGAATGTGCTGCTTTTAATGAACAATTTCTATTTGTTAGTTTAACACATTAGGAAAAAAAAATCCTTTGAATGCAAAATGTGCCACTATATTTAATGTTTTTTTTTTTTTTTCTGATATGTTAAATTAGGTTGCTGAAGTGTATTCCTTGTAGAGGTTATTTGCTTATTTTCATTTGTTTACAAACATAATTTGACCAGGGTGCCTAAACCTTGCATAATACTGTTTACATTCACCAAGCATTTATATTGTGTATGCTGTTCCATAGTACAATGCATATAATGCAGCGGGAGAACACATCAAATATTTACATATTTAGTGCAATTAAACTTTACTTTTTTTCTTGATTTTTGTCATCTATACCCTGGCTTTCCGTGTTGGATGTTTTCAAGAAATGGAGCTTTGAGATTCCTCAAGCAAAGCCTGCTTGTGTTGGGACGTGAGAGCTATTGTAATTAAGCAAGACGTGTGATTATCCTCTAGTGCCATTAAGAGTGACTCTACTTGTTCTAAAACTAGATATCACCCACAGGCCATGCAGCGATATTTTTCTCTCTCCAGAGACCGAAACCAACCAGATTTCTTCAGCAATTATCAAGTTTTTCCCCCTTTCTCCCCTCCCTCCTCTCTCTTTCCCCTTCTTTCTCCCTTTTGCATTGTGTGATTTAGGGAAGGAGTAGGTGTACGGGGGAGGGGATTGTTCTAGGCTTTCTCTCTCTCTCTCTCTCTCTCTCTCTCTCTCTCTCTCTCTCTCTCTCTCTCTCTCTCTCTCTCTCTCTTTTTC
>JBBIGA010000146.1:6746634-6760353 GCA_037576975.1 Alestes dentex
CTTTATCCTGGTGTCTCATCCATTTGCCACATCGCATCCGCCCAACAGCTGACACTCCTCAGCCATTATACACCTAAGCGGAATTGTCAATAAGATTTCTTCATCTTTGTTCCCCTCCATGCTATTCTACCCTACAAGGAGAGCTGAGATTCTTATTTGATTTTGTTTCGATTCAGAAGGCCTCCATACATGCATGCACACACACACACACACACACACACACACACACACACACACACACACACACAGTTCTCTTTTGCACACACACACAAACACTCTCTCTGCCTGAGATATAAGAGAAGTGGCTGGCCAGTCCTTTCCTCACTCACTGCTACACAGTTTGTGCGAAGGTGCAGGCCCAGCAGAGGCGACTCAGACAGCTGCTCTCTGTCTCTCTTTCACTCTGCTTAGCGGTGCATTTTTCATTTGGGACTATGGATCTTTTGCCTTTGGTAAATATCATTATTTACCTTTTTTTGGGTTTGTCTCTATTTAGCTTTTGTATGGCTTGTAGTATCTGTCGGGACTGAAAAAAAATTGATATTTGTGTGATCTTCAGCTTAATTATTTATCGTATTTTTTAATCCACTAAATTTTGAGAAACTCTTATTAGAAGTACTTATTAGCAAAGCTTCATCTCAGGCCTGTGAGTTGTAGTTGTAATGAGAGTTGTTGTGAGTGGTCCTGGGTTTTAGGCAGGGCCCGGGAAAAGCATTTTCTACTGTAAAACAGCTAAATGAGGAACATCTGATAGCGCTGGCTGTCTTTTTTGATGTGGGGGTGCAGTGGGCTCTTATCTATGTGCTGAGTCCCACCAGACTGATGCCTAACTGTACACTCAATTCTCTCTCCCTCCCTCCCTCCTTCTCTCTCTCTCTCTCTCTCTCTCTCTCTCTCTCTCTATCCCTCCGTGCAGACCTCATGGAACAGAGATCATGACGACACAGCGTCCACGCGCTCCGGGGGCACGCCGGGACCCTCCAGTGGCGGACATACATCACACAGTGGCGACAACAGCAGTGAACAAGGTAAGGCTTCTCCAAAAAACATTTTTGTATATAAGTACATTTACATGAGGGGGTCTCCAGAAGCAGAAGTTGCAATGCCACTTCCTTTATAGCCATTCCACTTCTGTCCTACTAGGGTTAGACCTTAAGCAGATGCTGCAGAGGACAGTACTGCTTCTTCCTTTCGCAGGGGGCTTCACTTGAGCCTATCAGCTGGTTGTGATAAGTCTGCATGCACTAATGAGGCTTCTTCCAGGCCCTGAGTCATGGGCCTCTTCCAACGGAGCCGCTGGCGATGACAGTCCAAGCAAAAAGCTCCTCAATCACAGGGTTTTATTTACTCCCTGGTTTTATTTCAGCTGGAGTCTTTGGAATGTTTCTGTCCAGGCAGCAGCAATATGAAAAGCGGTTATAGACACTGCAAATCTCTTTACCCTCATCCAGCTACACATTACAGTTTAAATCTGAAGCTGAATGATAGCTATGTCTGGCTTTTCTTTCATTCATCAATGTAGCTCACAAAAAGTAAATGAAAGTGGGAGCCTTAGCTAGCTGTTCTCTTTAACCCTTTAAAGTCCACACTTCAGTCCGACTCTCATAACTGCATAACATACATAGGTGGTATAACATATAGTAGTTACTGGATAATAAGAGTAACTGATGCAGTAAGCCTTGCCTTCAGTTTAAAGGGTTAGTAAGCATCCCACCTTCCTGTGTGTAGATGAGACAGGTCTGAGCAAGAAGCAAAAAGTCTGGCTTCTGTAAGCAAAAAGCAACTTCATTTATTATTGAAGCTTGTATCAGGGCAGTAGTCCGAAGGCCTGGAAAGCCAGCAGGCAGAGTAGAGCGGGAAGCAGAAAGGGCCGCGTTACGTTCCAGATGACTGAGCGGCGATTTCTATACCAGTCTTGGTCTGTGCTTTTCTTTTCTTCTTTTTCTTTTCTTCCCCTCCACCCCAAGCCGAGAAGGAGGGCGATAAGAAGAGAGTGGCGGTCAGATGGCCGATGACTAATGGTCCGGGCGGCACGCCGCAATCTGATTGGGCTGCTTAATGAGCACATTTTGTGCGGGCTTGGAGCTCCCGCTTGCCGCTGACCTTTGCTCTTTATTGACCAAACTGACACTTCATTTTTCACATACTTCCAATTATAGCTGGGCCTTTAATGTCACCCCCTTTCCCCAACCTTCTCCAATCCGTCTGCTTACACGACACTTGTGGCCGTGTGTTTATTTTGTTATTTTTCTAGCGGCAGAAAACACGGCCCGAGCTAAATGCAAAGCCATTGCGTGCATGTGTTTGTGTGTGTGCACAGTGGAAGGTGTCAAGCCTAGCTCAAGCAGTGTGGCACCTCATATGTGTAGCTTAAAGCCTTTTTGTAGGGGGCATTATGCTAATGTGGGTTAATTACTGATTGTGGAAAGAAGCCGTATTAACCGTATTAGCATGTTCTGTAAGGAGTCACTTCATAATCCCAATAAGCACACCACTATCCTCACACTCATGCCCATTTTCCTTGTCCCAGATGGCCTCTCTTTCCCTCCCTGCCTTCCTCTCTCTCTATCTCTCTCTCTCTCTCTCTCTCTCTCTCTCATAGATTGTTTCCTTGCTGACCTTTTCTATCCTTCTCTGTTCTCCCGCTTCCTTTCACCACACGTCAGTGAGTTACTCTTCTCTTTGTGCCTGCGTGCACCTAATAAACATCTCCATGTCCATCTTCTGAGGCAGCATGGGCTAAAGAAGTGCTCTCATGTAGAGAAGCTTGGAATATCCAACATCTACACCATACATGCTTCAAAAACATATGTGCTTCAAAAACATACAAAAATAAGCTTATTACAACTGCATAACTATACATAACCAAGCAAATATTATAGTTATTATAGTTAATATATTAACATATTAATGTAGCTAATTATGATGCACTCTTAAAGGTGCCATAAAGGTATGTGGATGAACTTTTTACATTTGAAAGAACTTATTTTAGGGGTTCTATTATAAGTTATAAATTATATAGAATTGACAAAATAGTCCATTGGGTATAGAGATAAGGTTACAATAACTTTCTTTCAGGCCAAATCGAATGTCCTCATGGGCCAACTTTGACCTGCTAGACACATTTTGAATGGCCTTGTTCTATCTCATTTAATTTGTTATTTTTAAGAGTATGACCATTTAAACATTGACAATTAACAGTGGATATTACTCATGCCTTCAGACAATCTATAAACATAGACAGTGATCACTTGTTGTGATTACATATGATTGTGTTTATGGCATTATAACCACTCTGTGGTACTGAGACCTTATGAAGCACCTTGTCCAAATGGTAGAAAGAGTAATGGATTCTTTTCTTACAGCGTTCATGTTTGATAATCTATCTCTCACAAACGTCCCTCCTCTTTAAAGGAGTCCAGCGGAGACCCCACTTACCCATTCTTGAATTAGAGTCTGTTTATTAGCGCAGGTGGCTCTCCGGAGCACATACATGCCTGCCTTTGTTTGACTGCCACCCTCCCAGGGGACTTGTTGTGGTATTGTATCTGGGATCCCACTTATTTTAGTGAGCATTCGTGAGCCTTAGAGAGTAAAAGAAAACAAATCATTATTGCAGGCCTACTATTTCTCGACCAAATAGCAGCAAGGGATCTTGGCAAGGCCAAAACCCGCCCAGATTAAAAAGAACACCCTAGGGCCACAGAGAGGAGAGGAGGGATAAAAATTTTAACCCTACCAGGAAGGGTCTGGGCTCAAAGAGAGAACACACACATGCACTCAGACAGAGCATGCTGAGTGTTTTGAAAAGCTTAGGGTTTCCTCCACCTCTTCAGAGAGCACAGGGCCGAGGTGATGACTACAGGAGTCCGATACGTATCAGCAATTACCAGGACCCATTTGCAGAAGCCCCCCCCCCACTAAGCGTGCCAAGTCAAATAGTTCCTGGGAGGCTCTTGTTATTGTCTGCATAAATTTACATGCAGAGCTACAGAGTGAAACTCAGGAGTGAGAGGAGCCCACATGTTCCACTCTAACAAAAATGTAATAATGCCAAGTCAACAAACTCAACTACAATTATTATTGATTAATGTGGTGATTCAACTATGCAGCAAACAGATCAATATACTGTAAATTCTATAAGAATGATGCAAGAGATTAAGACTCAGATTAAAAAATGTGCTTCTTACCCAACATTGGGTCACATTAAATGTCCCCATCTGTTGGAGAGAGGGGGTGTTTTATTTAATTCTTGCATGACGAGTAGAGAGGAGTTTTGAGCCACGTTCATCTGGTCATTATTTTGTTTGATTCCTAACAAGTAAATGCTGCTGTTGACAGCTCCCATCGACTCGCTTGCCAGTGTGCCACAAGTCTGTGTGAAGGTCAGGCTCAGCGAGTCCTTATTGGCCCTGAGCTGCCTTCCCTGTCCAGCGATTGGCTGGACTGGCCAATGGTGGATGTGGTTTTGAACAGAATGACAATCAGTCGCACTGCTCTCCAAGTCCCACCCACAAAGCTCTCACTGCACGTTCTTGTCAAAGTCACTCATTAATTGAAACGATTGTCCAGCAGACCGTAAGAGTCCAGCCTTTCTAGTTTTCTCTCCATGCTGCTCTCAGCTACTTCTCATTCGCCTGGCTCTCAGCTTACTCCAGTGTCTGAATGCAAATCGCTGTACATTTTTTTTTTTTTTGCAGTGTACAGAGCTGTGCTTTTTGGAACAATTTAAAAAATAGCACGATGAAAAAAAAAGTTTGGATTTTTCAGAAACTGGATTTTTTTTTCTAGATTTGATATCTGAAGTTTGCTTCCTTAGTTTTACATGTGAGCTGTGCAAATGTAGCTAACAACTAACTATCCCAATTTAGCACTGTGTTCCCCTGAATATCATACACTTACACCAAACTGTCCTTATTATTACGTTTACTCAAAGAGACTTGCTTATGTAGTGTCTGAGACTGCATGAGATGCTGTTGTGTACCTTTTCTTTTATAGACAACTGTCTGACAGAGGAATGTAGTTTGCATAATACTCAATCTTGCTGTGAAAAGTTTCCTTAATTGAAAAACTTGAAAAGCACCAAACACGTCTTAGTTGACTATATTTGTAATGAAGGGGGAAATTGTTCTGAATTAGATTTTTTTTTACCTGTTTTTGAGTCTGTCTTTGATTCATTTTGTCTCCCCGCCTCTCTTCTCCCCTGTTAAATCATGTCTCACAAGTGTGTGCATGCCTGCTGTTTCGCAGTGCTATGGCTGTTTCAAAGGCTTGCCGTTGTCATTCAGGAGAAGGTGGCCGGGTCATCCCTGCCTGCCTGCCATGTTTTTCACTTTGCATGCAGATGTGTCTTGGGCTGGGAGCAGAAACTGGATGAACTCCCTCCTCTGCATGAGCTGGCCACACCAGCGCAGCACAGTAATCTAGTTAAATCAGAGGCCTAATGGCTGATAAAAGGTGTGTGGTTTTTGATAGGGTTGGGATCTGAGGCAGGCACCGGGCAATCCAAGTAGCTCCTGCTGCTCAGCACTCACATGTGCATATCAAACACACACATACACCACCCCAAAGCAGAAAACATAAAGATGTGTGAGAGAAAGAGAGAGAAAGAGAGCAAGAGAGAGAGAGAGAGAGAGAGAACGGGAAAGAGAGCATTGACGCAAACAGGAACATCAAAGAGTGTGTTTCTCACAGTATGTGAACAGGAGTGCACTCTCCTGCAGATTCTAGATCATCTAATGATTTTATGATTTTCGCATCTTCCATGAGAAGGGCTTAACCTGGCTCTGATAGTTCACTGATAGATGGCGTGAGGTGATGTAAGGCATCAGCTGCGCTGCAGCTGTTTGTTTAGTGGTTTTCATGGTGACACTGTGAGCAGGGAACTCTCCAACACGCGCGTTCGGTTACCTGGAGGGTAGACGCTGCGTCCAATCTCAACCTCCCACTCACCTGTTAAACCGTCAACACACTTTACAGCCCCAGCAAAATCTCTGCAGCAATGCATCAACTGACAAGTGACCGCTTGTTTTTGCTGAGAGTTATTACTGCCAATGGCTTTATGGCCCTTGTTACTGATAAGGCCAGGAGCTGGTTCGGTGCTCTCATGCTGAAAAAGGGGAAACACGGCGAGTTCCCACAGTACATGACAGTTTGACTTTGGGATTAGGCTTAGGGCCCTCTGCTGTGTGGAAATAGAAAGGAAAAAGTGAGAGAAGGCAAGCAAACAAAACCCCCTCCTTCTTTTACTCCATATATATCAAACCTCTGTCCTGTCACTTTCTTTTATGGCTTTTATAGGGCTGCTTGAGCACCTTGTCTCAGGGAAGATAATGATCATAAAGCCGCAGTGATACACTGTCAGTGTGGTGTTTGCTTTGGGATTTAGCTGGAGCACCACCTCCACCCCTTTTGCCCCCAGTCAGGCCAAAGAGCCAGGAAACTTACAGGTCATTGAGCTAGCACAGGGGTCTCTCTTTCTTCCCCTTTCTCCTCCTACTATAGTCATCTAACCACATTGTATGAATCCGTTGCCCTTTCTTAATGTTTTAAGAATGGTAAAGGCTGTGAGAGGAGTTCTGTTCCAAGGACGACCGAACTCGTTTGCCATTGGATGTTCAACTTTAGAGGGAAAGCAAATGTTATATTTAACCCACATGCTATAATTGTGGTGTGTTAATGATGTAGACACTTTGTATCTCCCTCAGTGTTTACAGGAAGTCCTCTTCCAAAACTCTTAGTGCTTCTTCTTTAGCCAAGACCAAATTGCTAGTGTTTGCAAAATGCTGCCTCCACAGACGCCCACTTTGCTCATCTGGTGGTCGCTTAGGCCTCAATCACAAAGCTCTGAAGAGACATTCCTACAAACAAAATGGGCATTAAACAAATGCAATAGAATTATTTTCAAATCAATCCAGCTGATCTATGAATATTTTGAATGACCAAAAGGTGACATTTTCTACCCCAGAGATCTTTATGTATGGTAGAGTCAGGGTACATAGTTTCTTCTGTATTAGGAAAAAGCAGATTTGGGGCACTAGGTCTGTAGATGTGTGTGTGAACCAGAGCTAGGATTAGCTTGAGCTTGCTGGGAAAGCCCTTCACCACTCCCCTCAGCTCCCCTGCACCTCTCTGGCGATCTCTGAGCTCAGCTTTATAGGAATTTGACAGAAATCAGTGCAGCTCATCACTGATGTGTCACAGTGCATTAGGTCTTGCTGCAGAAAGTCCTGAGTGAACATTACTCAGCACGACCCACGAGGACAGCTGGGCATGGCAGACCTCCATCAGATACATGTTACTCAGCTCTCCAGGAAAATACACTGACAGCACCAGAACAGATATGCTACCGCTGCTCTGCTGGCCTGATGGCAAGAAGAGTAAAGGAAGAAAGACAGTAGACTGAGAGAGAAACTGAGAATGACAAGCTTTAACACTTTGTTCATTAGTCAGACATACTTGTTTGGCAGCGTGGCACATGATTTGTTTAGGTCTTTGATAAGAGATTAGCGAGGCCCTCCTGTGCCAAGGAGAGATGGCTCTCAGCTAAGCCTGTCTTCTTTAAAACATTTGTCTCCTCGACCTATATGAGAGGTGCTGGCCCAGTATGAGGCAGGATGAGCATCCGAGAAGTTGTTTCCAAATAAAACAAGATTAAAATGTATTAGTCTTTCAGCAGACATTGCAGGGAAAAAACATTAACCCAGCAGGATAATCCTGCAGTGATCAGTACATAAATGTTCTTACTCTCTCTCTCTCTCTCTCCCTCACTGTCCCCATGCCCCTCCCTCTCCCTCCTTCTCTCCCACCCCCTCTCTCTCTGAGGAGTAGGCCAGCAGGCTTTTTTATTAGCAGTATCACAGTGGTTGGAGTCCAGCTTAAAGCCACAAACAGTATTGTGCTAATTTTAACCTCCAAAGAGGATGAGGATGAATGGCCTGCTGCTAGTTTGCCATATGCTGCCCTGCCGATAATGCTGTGTGAGGAATATTTTCCTGCAGATAGCAGTGTGCGTGAGGTCCTCAGCCTGTTTGAAAGACATGCAAGTTTTTAATGAAAGATATGGGGATGGAGTTTGCTAAATGTCCAAATTGTTCACACTGATAGAGCACTCACACGACACATTGGTTTCTCTCTCTCGTCCTCCATGAGTTTTATCATCTCTGAAGCCTCATAATGATTGCTAAATGCCTCATTTTGGTCAAGCAAATAACCAAAATGACCAAAATTCTATCTCTCTGAAATGTGAGAATTTTTGCCTGTCATACTTAGTAATTCACTACACATTGTAAGTTAACCATCCACTATAAATATGTGTAATTAAGCTGATATGTAAGGTTAGTGAAGAACTGAATTGTGAACCCACAGACAGGTTTTTAGAGTAGAGTTCACGTCGACCCTAGCCTTTCAGTTAAACTAAACTAAGTTGTGATGAAGTATTCTGGGTTGCTATGGGGGCCTCAAAAAGCCAATTCCATGTGAGCGAATGTAACTTCTCCAAAAGGTGTTTGACTTGTGTGTATGTGGGCAGGAGTTGCTTATGATGAGGGGCTAATTTACTGAGTGTTAGTGGGGTGCAGAGGCGTGGACGTTGGCCTTTGCAGATGGATAACTGGAGACTAGTAGAAAAGGGCTTTTTTGATGGGGGAGCACTAGTGTGTTAACAACTGGGCAAAAGCTTGACCCCGGACTGACCCTTCCTAAACAACTCCCCCTCCAGAGCTCCAGGCCGGTCTTTTGACATGGATACCTGTTGAAGGGATTTAGGGGGAAGAGATAAAGGCCTCTTCAAGCTTTTTTACTGAAGATTTAGGGAGTGAATGAAAGATAACAAACAAACAAAAGTGTGTGTGGTTGTTTGGGGGTGTGTGTACAGGGGGTGTGTTTACTTTAACGTGTGTTGGTGGGAGAGAGAGAGAGAGAGAGAGAGAGAGAGAGGAAGAAAGAGAGCGAGGGAGAGAGTGTGTGTCATGGCTTTTAGTTGGCTTTGTTTACGAAACACACACTCTGAGTGGTAACCCGATCACTGCCCAGTGCTCAAAGCTTGAATGAGTCAAAGAAAGGCAGGAATGGGAGAGATTCACAGATTGATAACCTAAGAAATGTAAAGGTTCTGACCAGTGGAGGCACAGGGGTTCCCTGGAGCTTTCTTTGCTCTATGTGCCAAGTGTGTGTGGGTGGAGGTGTGTATTGTAGTGGTATCACTTGTGTCCAGCCGGACCATGCCCGGCTTTGGTCAGGAAACAGGCCCTCTGCTTGCCTTTAGCTTCCTACTCTTCCAGCCCAGTGCTTATCTTTTTAACTCACCCCCAACTGATAGAACTACAATTCCCTCAGATCCCTTCTATGCTCCACTTCCTGTAGCCACAGCGAGTGTGCTTCAATGTGAGGGGGGAAAGAGGTACCTTAATTAAAGTTAATGTGGCATCTTTAGACCCATGTCTGTGTTCTTGGAATGAATAGCAGCCTGTCAAAATGGAAAATAACTAATTGATGGAATGCTTTATTTTATCTCTTTAAAAAAAAATAAAAACATCCTAATAGGGTCGTCTTATTTTTTCACTCCTTGTATACCCACTTTTTTTCAAAGTAGCCTTTCATCCCCCATCCCTCTTCTTATAAACAGGGGCTGATTAGATGTAATCTGCCTTACAGTGGGCTCTTCATGTTAACGCCATTGAACAATTTCAAGGGGAGCCAAGTAGGCTATTATTAGCAGCGAAATGTTCCTGTATTATCAACTGTACTCCAGCCCAGTGGAGAGCGATACTCTGCAAAGGGGGAAAATCCCAGCCTATTAGAGCACTTATCTTGGCTAGTGTCATTTAGATAGCCACCATGTGGAAAATTATCTGCCAGAAGCCAATAATAAAAACTGCCTTACCCAACCACAGGGCCTCCAGTTCTGTTTCATTCCTCGCCACAGTATGCCAAATAAAAAAGGATGGTACTGCTGTTTCTTTGTCCTGGTTCTGATATCGTAGAGCTGGGACGGTTAATTGCAGACATGTCATTATTCGTACATGTTAATCTAAGTTTTTCTAAGAGGAAGATTTTCTTGGCCTTATTTTTCAAGATATATCACTCATGGCGTTTCAGAACATGCTTTCAGCATATTAGTTTGCTTCTTTGATTCGGACCAGATTGTTGAAGTACTGCTGTGTTAGGAGATAGAAAGGGCTTTTAGCTTTTTGTTGTGTTATGTTTTTGGTTTTATTTTTATTTAATTATTTGTAACGCTCTGCTTTTGGTCGTCCAGCCTGGATTGATATTGAACAAAGCTGGCTTAGAGAAGGTGTCAAAAGTCGTCTAAGACATAGGGAGTGAAAAGAGTATGTATGAGGACTGTGTGTGTGTGTGTGTGTGTGTGTGTGTGTGTCTCAGTGGAATCCAAGGACTCTTAAAGCATTCCCGTTTGAACCTCTGCGGCCTGCCTTTTCTCATGCCTTATATCTTCAGATTAAAAAAAAAAAAACATTACAAAGGAGAAAAAAATCAATAGTTACACAGTAAAAGTGCTCGACATGAAAGGGTAAACTCCTTGCCCCGCTCTGCCATTCGACCGTGTCCCCTCCCCACCACCATCCGCCCAACATGGGGACTAGAGGAGGAAAGAAAGGGGAGAGGGGAGGAGTGAGAGAGAGCGAGAGAGAGAGAGAGAGCTAATGCTGTGTTTGTGCCCCTGGGCCCCAGCGCGTTTTTCAACGTGTTGGGGGCTCCGCTGGAAGTGACCCTTACACAGACACGGACGAGAGAGAGCCGTAACATTTGCAGTGACATTTTTGCCATCACCTATGGGTATGTCAGGCGCCTGATCCCAGAGACCTGGGAATATGCATGAAGGGTTCACAGTTAGGCTGGTGTGTGTAATGAGAGATGGAACAAAGCTAAATGTGGGATATATTAAACACACATTACTCAGCTCAGATACCAGTACTGTAAAGTCAGGCAAGGAAACATTAAATGATCAAGAGTTTGCAAATGCATTTGTTTTTGATGTGTTGTTTAAGACATGCGTTATTTTCTAAACGCTCATAATTTACATCATTATTGGAAATGAATTGCATTTAATTGCAGATGGTAATTATGATCCACCACATATTAGTGTTCATTCTTTTCATAGTAATTTTAAAAGGGAGCAGAGAACAAATCTAGGTTTATCTGTTTTCAGTAACTGTATGTTTTGCATACATACGCAAATAAGCATCCCAGTGCAGTGGAATATTGCAGTAGAACAGCACACTGCTGTAGTTTGTATATTGCTTTTATGTTGCAAATGAGAATCTTGGTAAAAAAAACAAAAACAAAATAATGCAATGTCTTATTTTAAATGATTCTGCTTGTCTTACAAACACTGTGAGTGTAAGATTATTATATTTATTTCAAGAGCAATTGCTTTAATCAGTCTTACTCAGAACATTGACCGCATTTCAAGTCATTTATGGTACAAAACATCATTAAAAAAACTGCCACTGGGTAAGAATAACATTCTTAGTCAGATTTTGTGAAATAAGCAAACAGTATCACCATAAATATCCTAAAGCTAGTCAGACACTGTATAAATATGCCATTTTAAACATGATATAAGCATGTAATATTCTATTTTTATACAAAAGTATAAGCCTCCTTCTCTGATTCAAATCTCTTGGTCATATTAGATTGTTAATACAATATTAATAAAGTCTTAATATTTTTGTACTCATTTTAAAGTTTGCAGGCTCATGTTAAGATCTAGATTTTGCTTAGAAAACTGTGCTTGCCCCATCACCAGATGTTTCTGCTCAATGTAGGGAACATTTTCAATAAACGTTCCCCAATTTTTATGAATGGCATTTATTTTGTAGTGTAAGGTTTTCAAATACCAACTTCAGTCAGCTCTTAGTAACAGAGAGGTTGGATTCTAGTGTAGTAGCGCCACATCTCACTAATCAATGAAGTCCTTTTGACTGTAACATCAAATCTATCCCCAACATCCTTTACTGAAGAGGCATGTTACTCAGTAAGCACTCCTATACAGAGGAATAGTAGATGTCATTATGCGTAAGATGAACTTTACATATTCAAAAATCTGAGGACGAGACACTGCACACGAGACAGTTGATGAAAGTTATTTATCTACAAAACTATGGAGCAAACCAAATAAAAGGCAGCAGGACAAACAAAGTGACATGAAGGAAAGACCTGAAGGTAGTTTGATGAAGGAAGGAAATGTTGTGCGTTAATCAACTTAGAAAGAGCTGAGCAAGGAGAAGTTTTTGTGTTGAGGTGATCTACACAGATACGCTGGTGACGGGTGAAAGAAATGCTGGTGATGAGCAGTTAGTGGCCGACTATTTGGGGGCACTGCTGAAAAATGCAAACCAGGGCCCTGGGAGCGCAGCAGTCACTTTGAAACTGTGAGTGTCTCTTGTTGGAAATTCTGCCGCAGGAATTCCTGCATGTTCTGAATATTTTGGGGTGGGTGGTGCTTGTGACCCATGCAAAAGCACCCCCCTCCCACTATGGCCCATTCTAACCATGTGAATGGTCTGAATACAATGAACGGTGCTTTATCGTTTTTTTCTTACTCTCTCCCTCCCTCTCTCCCTCTCTCTTTCTCTCTCTCTCTCTCTCTCTCTCTCTCTCTCTCTCTTTCTCTCTGTCTCTCTCTCTCTCTTTCACTCTCTCCATTTCCCTTTGCTCACAAATTCTGTAGCCCCATGATTATTTGACAGAAAAACAGGAGTGTGTGAATTGGCAAAAGGAGGTAGATTGCAGGCCTTTGATTTTGCAATGTAGAGTTTGCAGAGTTTGTGTTAAAACTGTAGTCAAGACCAAAGTCAAAGCCAAGACTTTTTGTGGGAAGACCAAGTTAAGTCTAAGACCATCTTTAGAATGTATATTCTGAAGTACGCTATACTATGTAAGTAAAACCAAAACAAAAATGTAGTTATGGTGGTGATGTGCTTTATAAGCAAGTGGCATGATACTATCGCTGCATTCATTTACCAGACAACACACGTGAGTTCTTCTTTTACTGAGACCATATCAAGACTGCAGAGTCAAAACTAGTTTTGTGCATTACAACACTTGCATATGTGTGTGTGTGTGTGTGTGTGTGTGCAAGAGAGAGAGAGAGAGAGAGAGAGAGAGATGATTGTAATGGAGACGCACAGGTTGTACCAGTCTCTGCAAAGTCAGAGGCCAGAGGTGAACTATAAATCGCCCATGGACTAAATGTGGGGTAAAAAAAAAAAAAAAACGTAAAATCTGTATTCATAGCTTGGCTCAATCCAGCAGAGCATGGCCTATAAAATTTTGTCAAAACACTTCTTAAAATGCTTTGAAAAGGCAAGCAGCTGTGCTCTGTGCTGGGACAGATTGACTTATAACTCTTGGCTTGAAAACTGACACTGATAGCATTTTTTTTGTTTGTTTTTTTTTTTCATTAAAAGCCTTCTTTGTGAGAAATAGACATTTGTGTGATGTGAGCATGCTTGATGGATTGGATGTGCCACATTGCTAATTTGTAAATCAGCAGAAAAATGACTGACACCTCTGTGATGTGCACAAGCCAGCAAAGGAACAGGTAGTGCCAATTAAAGTGGCCTTTTTGAGTAATCAGATCATAACAGATTACCCTAGATTCCTCTGATAATGTCAGGAAATGCCTTGAGTCAGAGAGAGGGGGAGAGAAAAATAGAGAAAGAGAGAGAGAGAGAGGGAGAGTGAGAGAGAGGG
>JBBIGA010000146.1:6774882-6784882 GCA_037576975.1 Alestes dentex
ATATTCCTTACTACCTTCAAATGAGGTGGTCCTCAGCTCTCCTGCTGCTGTAATCTTTGGTTATTTTCTGCCTGTCACATTTTGCATGTTATGTGGGACCTTACTGCAGGTGTATATTTGATGGTGTAGTATTTTCATAAGGCTTATCCAATCACTGAAGACTTAGAGGTTTACTCCGGTACAGTTGAAACTTATGATGTATAATCCAGCCCATGCCAGTGCTTTAATTGTAGACACATTTTCCCCAAATGAGTCGAAATCGAGTAGATGTATGTCCTCCCCATAGGCGCCACTGCTTCCCCTTGTCCTTAAACCAACAAAAGATGTTTTTAATGCAAGGAAAGTAATTAAACCACTGAAGACCAGATTTGACACATCTCTCTCTTTTTATCTCTAGGACAGATTAAATGACAAAAAAGTGCTTCCATGGGTGAAATTTCTCCAGTTTTTTTCTGGTTGTAAAACAAGGCTTTCTAAAAACAGTGGCTGTGAATTATTCATGTGCTGGCTTTGTGTTGATTTAGCTGGTTGTGAACCTTGTGTCGCTCTCCTATGAAATATAGTCTTCTGCATTCCCACTCGCTATGAGCCAGCCAGGCAGCTTGCACCACCCCGTCAGGGCATCTTAAACCCTAGCCTCCAGTTGTTTTCTGAATTTTAGATTACACCCCCCTCTCAGCCACACAGACACTTTTGTTGTTTTCTCATTCGTACCAGGATCTTAGGAAGAAATTGGGTTACAAAAGCTTTGTGCTGTTATTTTCTTTCTCCTTACTCTTGACTCCCCCCCTTCAAAGCCTGTTTTGTTGCTCTCTAACGAGGGCCAGGACTGTGCATTTATGCCACCTACACAAAAAGGAATTTGCGGTGGCTTTGGTCTCCAAGGGATATCTCAGAAGACTTGATAGTAACTAAATATGGCTTCTTCTCTAAAAGTGAAACACTAGACAGTAGAGTCATGGTACCATGCAACGACTTCTCTGTGACTAAGGCAACACTAATCACATGATCCTCCTGATAGAGTGATGAGTCCATATGCAGTCGTTGGAGGTAATCTCCACTCCCCCTGGCCAGCCTGTCGTAGGCGGTGCTATCCACAGCTCTGAGCCTGGCGAGCACAGAATTAACACTGGCCGAGTTGCTGGTGGAGGAACAGTAAACTTCAGCCCTAATCCTGTTTATTCAGGAGCCCATACCGCAGGCAGGAGGGAGCCTATGCCTTTTCCCGGAGTGGGACCGCCTCCGAGATGGGCTGTTGATATGATACTCTGAGGACACCCTGGCCAAAAAGGCCTGCGGATCTAGCCTTGGGCATTCCTGAGGGGCAGCTCGGTTTCCATGGGGATTAGGCCCATGGAATACAGAGGTGAGGCAGCAGCAGGAGATCTAGCTGAAACAAACTCATTGCACAGCCATGCTGAAAGGACCCTCCCTGTGACCTTGGCTGTCTACAAACTGCCTGACTAGAAAACAATTCCACATTAGAGTTTCTTGGCAGTGCAGGCATTTAATGGAGATGCTGACTGGATGCCATCTTCAGGAACACCCAAGCTCAATGAATTGAGCTCAGTGCTGTTAAGCAGGGGGACATCAACCTTTTTTTTTCTCTTGGATCAGAGATGCTAAAGTTTAACATATTCTGCTCTCTGAGAGGATATCATAGGCAGCAGTGTTAGAACCTGCTCAGTTTTATTCAGTTAATCTTGGGCAAAAGCCTATTTAATCCAAATTCAAGATACAGAGACATGTTTCTTTAAATAGAAAAATGATAACACTAATGCATATAATGAAAACCCCAGTCTAGGGTATGTAAGAGGGCTGGGTGGGTTGTGGCTGATTATAATTAACTGGTTAAATGGAACACAAAAAGAGTTGTCCACTATCAGCTCTAGGGAGGGCGTCTTCATTCCACCAGGCTCAGCCAATCGTAAGTGTTGACCCATAAAGAAACGCGTCAGGCTTGAGTGCATATGAAGGATGAAGGAGAATCTGGCCTCTCTGATGGAATCAGAGGTTTTCATATGCTGACACTATAAGAAGCAAGACTGGAGCTGGTCCTGACCTCCTCCTTCTTCCCACCACACACAGTTCCATCCAGTTCCATCCACATATACTGAAACTAATGGTGCTAAGAATACATTTGTGTTTACAGTATCATGTTCACATTATTCTACTGTTATCTCTTAAATCTATTCATGAACAAGTAGTTGACTTGCCCTGCTCTTTCCCATAGAAATAATCCATCAGCTCTGCTTCATATCTGACCTACATTCAGAAGCCTACTTTACTGTGCAGCATGGCATTGTGGGTAAGAGACATGGGAGCAGGCAGGGGTCAGAGGGTAGCAGGGTTTATATCTGAGTTGTGTGTGGAGCTTCATTCTGCTGTTCACAGGAAAGAGGAGGGAATAGGTCTCTTATCTCTCTGATAGAGCCTCGACTCCACACTCCACCCCAGCCTGTTCTGGATGGAGAGGCCATAGAGGAAACAGGCTTTGAGAGTCCTACTGGAGCTCTCCTACTCTCTCTCTATCCCTTTCTCTCTCTTTCTCTCTCTCTCTCTCTCTCTCTCTCTCTCTCTCTCTCTCTCTCTCTCTCTCTCTCTTGCTGTCTCTCTCTTTTCTGCCCCCCCTCCCCCCACGCACACATGCATACAAACACATACACACACACGTACACACCAGACACACACACATACACACAAACACACACACACACACACTCACACACATAAAGATAAGATTCATGACAGTACAAAAATGCGCAGGGAGGACACAACTCTACTGGCATGCGTGGCTGCAGACGGGCTGGAAATTCTGATGAAAGGAGTAGTATATTTGGACAAGACATATCATTAAGATAGGCGGAGGGAAAGTAGGGAGGATGCGTCAAAATTTTCCATCTGTTCTTCAGCCGCTATTATTGCGTTCTCACAAAAACAGCGGCAAGGCCTGAGAAAACACTTCTCACCCAGTACTGCTTGCCAAGAGGATTAAAAATACTCTGCCTTTCTCAGGCTGTAATAAAAAAAATCTTTTTGGTTGGTCTCCGTTTAACCAGAATTTAAATCACGCCGCCTTTGACAGCTAGCAATAATTTGGCATTTGTAGCAAGGACAAAAAAACAACTCTTTTCAAACAAATGCACCCATATTTCATGAATGCTTTGATATAATAAAATATGTCAGCGGGCATAAAAGAGCCCGGTCTCCCGAGTTTTCGTGAAGCCATCACGGTATACAATGCAATCAAAATACGTGCTGCGATCACGCTTTAGGGCTTTTTTCGTGCTAGGACACGCTTCACTTTTTGTGCTAGGATAACGCTTCACTACTCTATGTATTTTAATGCCAGTAGGAGAGAAATAATGAGTTGATTCCTTATCGTTTTTTTGTTGGCAAAGCAGTTGAAACAGGTTGAAATGCCATGAGACGGGGAAAGCCCCTAACCCTAACCCTAACCTTAATCCTAACCCTAACCCTAAACCTAACCCTAACAGTCACCAGTTAGCGCAGATACTGGCGGTGGCACGCAGTGCGCATTAAAATACGTAGGGTAGTGAAGCGTTGTCCTAGCACGAAAAAAGCCCTAAAGTGTGATTGCAGCACGTATTTTGATTACATTGTATATCGTGATGGCTGCACAAAAAGTTGTGAGATCGGTTAAAATTGATTGTGAGTTGGGGGGTTGGGAAGAGTGTGGAGATGCTTTGTGGACGCAGTGAGTGAAAAGAGAAATCTAGAGTGAGTAGCAAGGAGAGCTGGTTTGGAACAACGGCATCAAAGCACCTTGGGGAGCATGGGTAATCAGGGCCTAATGAGTGCTGTTATTGAGCTGTGTAATGTAGTCCCTCCTCTCCCTTAAATATCCTGGCCTGCCAAGCCTCGTGACGGCAGCACCATGGCACTGTTGGTGTAGTTATCTTGAAGTCAGAGTAAGGCACTCATGATGTTATAGGAGAGGTTTCCAATGGATCTTTAAAACCCTTAGGGAGAATCGCAAGAACATTCTCAACATGAGTTAGCCAAACTTTGTGATATTGTTTGTGGGTGTAGTTACTGCTTGGTCAGCTAAAGAAACATCTATGGACTGAATTCCCCTGGTTTCCCTGAAATCCGAAAATCTACTTCACTCTTACTTCAGCCAGTATATTCTGCTGTCACCCATATGTTATCTTTGGTGGCCTCCCTAGTTTCTCCCTGTGAAGTTTCTCTTTCACTGGACCTTGTTGTAGCTGATTTATAAGAGCCGAGGAGTTTACTATTCTGAAGGCACAAGCACTAACCAAACTTATCATAAAAACTACAACCTACATAAAAGCTATCATGAGATCTGGAGATGAATCGGAGGTTCCCCAGAAAAAGAGTGTCGTTTCTCACGCGGCAATCTGGGCTGTCTGCAGCAATGGCGCCAGTCCAGCTCTGAAGCTGGAGCTTATATGGGCCATCGTGGCTGCAGAACAGGCCGTATTTGTGCTGTCTTTTAGCCTCTGGCATGGCCTTTTCCGAGCTTGGTCACGAGGCCCCCTGCTCCTACCGCTGCTGTCTGCCTGAAGTACGGTTCTGCCCCTACACATAGCGGTGCTGACCCAGCCACAAACCACACCTCTAAGAGTCAGAGTCTTCTGTAACGGCACATAACTACTTTCACACCACTAGGCTGACTAAACAATGTCCCAACTTCAACCTGAACTCCCAATAATACCAATTCACAACTTTTGCTGGACGCCACAGTGTTACATGAGTGTCATAAAGTGAGTGTCCTCCTGTTGGAACATTAGAGATCAGATGACTGGATGAATGCTGTTTTCTCACATACTTTACTCAGGCCACAGTTTAACACAGAGCTCATATTGTGATTTGATAGAATTAGCCAGGTCCCCGGATATAAACACTCAAAAAAAAAAAAAAAGTGGCTGGAGGCGACGCCGCAATTATAACTTTCTGCATGAAATTAGCCACAGTTTGTTCCAATTACCTACAATCAGATCACATGGAAATGACAGAGAGCAATAAGAAAACAGCTCCCTTTCTCCAGGATTCCTATTAAACAAACACGCATGGAGCGACATAAAAGACATTCCAATTTATTATACTTGCGAA
The DNA here is from genome assembly GCA_037576975.1 of Alestes dentex. Taxonomy (NCBI): domain Eukaryota; kingdom Metazoa; phylum Chordata; class Actinopteri; order Characiformes; family Alestidae; genus Alestes; species Alestes dentex. The sequence continues at coordinate 6,779,983 of JBBIGA010000146.1, forward strand.
GAAGTCGTGGCGCCAAAATGTTTCTGTCTTTTTCTTCATCAGAGGGCTTCATTCTTGTCTTTCAGCCCTTCATGCTTATTTAATTTAACTTTTTTGGTTCACCGGATTCTTTCACACGACTAGCTTTGGAATCATGATATTTGTGCAAAGCTAGATCTATTAGATAAAAATTTTATTTCTGAAGTTTCTTCAAAAGTCATTTTTAGTTTACCATCATTATTAGTTTACCAGCCAAAATAAACAGTTCAACTGATCATTGGCACAACATATAAAATGAAGGCATGTTGAGTTACAGGCTAGAATGTTTCAGTAGGGCTCTGCTTGGTCTGTGATACGTAGTGGTTGTTTGAAGTGCTTGCTGTCTCCATGTTTGAGTTGATGATTCTGCATCTTCTGGCCAGTTCTAAGCTCTCAGTGTGGGTTAATCCATGGCAGGCTAGGTCCTTGGTAATGGTTTTAGGAGCACTGGATCTGCCAGCACAGCATGGGGCTGCCCACTGACCCGCTCAGGGCTAAAGGTCTTTGAGCCCTTCATTTTTATTGTGTGAAAAGACCAGAATGAGGAAAATGCAGAGGGGGTCTTCCTTGTGCCCTGCTTTCTGTAGGTCACTGGCTCCTAAATCTCAGTTCTGGAGAGCCCCTGCCCTTTGCATTTTACATTTTCTCTCCTAAAAATACCCAATTTAGCTTAATAGCAGCAGCATAATTAGCTTATGTAGTTGATGGGTGTATTACTGGAGGACACTAAAGGGGCCAAAATGGGAATAAGTGATGCTGCATGGATCTCTCTCTCTCTCTCTCTCTTTCTCTCTCTCCCTCTCTCTCTCTGTTTAGTATAACTGTGCTGTGCACAGCATGCTCTATCCTCTACTCCTACCATTTTACGAGGCTGGGCCCTTGGCACAGGCCGTCTTGCCTTATTCATGACCTGCACATTGTTTAGCCTTCCAGCAACCAGGTCCACACCATGTGATGCCTTACTTCTAATATAAATCAATTCAAATGTTTCACATGTATCTGAATTGGAGGCTCAGGCCAAATCAAGTTCTAATTTCTCAACACAATCACAGTCTTAGACAGACTGTTTTTATTCAGGCTAGTGACATTAAAGTAGATCCCATCCACCACATTAGGACTGTTAAATACAGTCTCTTCACAGAGGAAGGTTTTGGAACAAACTGAGCTTTCAGATTGGCTGGTCTGTGTTCTGTCAAAAATGGCATTAGATATCCCTCCTCCATCACGTATTCATGACAGCGCAGCTGGGGGGAGGCGGCTGGAATAAATTGGAGCGAGCTTGTACAGCACAGCACTCTAATTAATGTTTCTGTTTCTACACTTCACTTAACTTTATAATTGGCTTGCCTTTTTCGCTGCCATTAATTACACGATTTCATATTCCATTAATGACTCTAAGAAAGAGACACACCTCGCTTTTTCACACTAATTAACAACTGCTTTGCCACTTTTGCCTCTCAAATGTGTGAGTGGTGCCTCCATCCTGCATCTCAGCCTCTCGCCAACAAACACATTCATCATTAATTGATTTATTTACGATATTTTGTCTCTTTTTTCTGCAGCACCCCTACCCATCAGAGGAACAGAAAAAGCAACTGGCACAAGACACTGGTCTTACTATACTACAAGTGAACAACTGGTAAGTCAATTGTACCTTTTGTGTTTACATACAATCAATAGCCTCGCCTGTGGCAAGCAGCTTCTAATGATTTGAATGAACACACACCCCCACCCTCGTCGCCTGACCTCCCCTCCCTTTTCTCTCCCACTTACCGCCTCATCTGCCTCCAAATCAATCCACCCAAAGCGCCGCTAGGATTTTTCCACCCACTGTATGAATCTAATAGGAAATCCCACGAGGAAAGCAAGTTTTGTGCGTCTCTTCAAATTCTCTTCTAGTTAAGCTGTGACTGAAAACACATGGCAAAATAATGCTCCAGAAACATGAATTTTTTGAAACCCATAATATTCATCAAACAGTAGACAAAATCATTGCCATACCACATCCAGACAATTAATGTCAATACGGGACACATCAGCCCCATAATTCCAAATTGTACCTGTCTGTTGTGGTCTGTCTGGGAACGGTTCCCCTTTCTAAGTAAGCAACTACTGTTGTGAATACATGTGTAGCATCTAGTACTGGATTTTGGCCAATGCCAGGATGCTTCATGTTTCTTGTGCTATCACATGATGCACATAAGTCTTTCTTGCTAACTTGTTTTTTGCAAACTCGTTTCTTGCTAACTAGCTCCTTTGATTCCCGTGGTTCCCACCACTGGAGCACCATAAACTTTGGGGTGAGCTTTTGCCCTCGGTTTGCATGTTAGCAGAGACCGCTATCAGCACGTACTTATCGTTATTAGCCGTGTCTAATGAATGGCCTGTGAGAGATGTGGGTAGGCCACTGAAACCGAGTCCAGGCAGTGCTTTTGATGTCAGCCTTGTAAAAACCTATGCCACACATTTATTTTCCACAAGGTTGCCAGAGACCAACATGAAAGTCCCCCCGCCAGCCTGTGTGAACGCTTTCAGTCTTTATTTTATGAGTGTCAGAGATTAATATTGCTCAGGTTTTGATTACGTGCCCTAATTCGTTTTGCTGAATAAACTGGGCCTGATCTAGGCTGCACATACATGTAACAAACCTTCACTGGCTGTGGACACCAGAGCCTAGACTGGAGAGATGGAAGATGTATTAACGGCCATTACACCAAATGTAATTTCTGACAACATAATCCCTGCCATTGTTCAATTTGGTACCTTAGAGACAATGGCCAGTTCACAATATATTTGCCTTTGGAGGATTAATTTACACAAGTGCTCTATGGGCAGGGCACAGCCAGAATGGCACAAGGGAGTATTGTTGGGGTTATCAATTTCTGTGACCTCACAGCAACCCATGGGAGATCAATTCTTTCGGCCACATTAGGCACCGGAGAGCAGACAGGACGCACGGGCAGTCACATGACCACGCGCCCTGTTTTAACCCTATCCCTATGGTCACCGTGCCGGATGGCTTTATGGAAGGGCTTGGCTGACGGTGGAACAATAGCAGCACAAACCAAGTGTGTGTGCTTTTGCGCGTGCGTGTGTGAATGATGAGACGGGGGTGGTTAATCTAAGGGGTATTAGCTGTTAAACCCTGCTTGCTGAGATCTTTCTGCCCCCTCACATATTGTGCTCCGGTGCATGTATGTGTGCGTCTGCATGTGTGCGGCCAAGAGAACAGAGGGAACGTGGCTAGTGTCCGAAGAGGGATGGAGGGAGAGAGGGAGAAAGAGAGAGGGAGAAAGAGAGAGGGAGGGAGGGAGGGAGCGAGAGACACATCAGGGGTTAGCAAGTGGGATCTGTTGCTTCATAGGCCTGCTGTGCTCCGTTGGACGTTCACCATTGGGTGTCTCCATAGCAACCCCTGGTGATGTTACCTCCTGACCCACTGATTTTAAGAGGCAATATCCTGAGCTGTGATTCTATTTATCAGGCAAGTCAAAACACAGGGCCAACACGGCTTGGAGCAGCAGAAAACAGAGTGATGAAATTCATCCAATAGAGTGAGCAACGGCAGCTTCTCCAGATAAAACCAAATGATATCTCTCCTTCACAAACACTCACATTTTATTTGCTTATCTTTCAGTCTGCATCACTTCAAAACCACCACGCAGTACATATCTGGCTACATCAATAAACTAAGCTACAAAATACCTCTTCACCAACAACACATTCAGGATCGTCCGCTATTAAGTCATAAGGCCGCGATCTAATTCCAAAGAATTGTGACCATATGGGGGTAAAGAACACATCATCTAGGGGGCTGATGGCCATTCTTAAAAACTCATGCTCCAGCAGACTTGTTAACACACATGTAGGCCTTTATTATTGATGAGGGCACTGCAAATCGGCGGGCTGGAGATTAAATAAAAATGCTAAAGGGCGCACAGGGTGCAGATCGCTCATGAATTATTGGCACAAAACACAGTGCGAGGGAACGCTTCCAATCTGGATTTTCATATTAAAATGCACACGCATGCATTGTTAAACCACTATGCAACATTTTGGCTGTTTTGTGCTATGGGTGTTTAAAATCAGAATAAAAAAGCACATAGATAAGAACACATGGGCAGACATAGTTTTAGTCACACCCATGTGCACAGCCTTATGCTCATATGAGCACAGAAACACGCACACACAGGTCACGCATGAGCGCACATTGCTGGGCTGAAGAGAGTCGAGCAGTGAGTGGAGAATGTGGATTGACTACAAGATCTATTTTCAGCGGCTGCGATCAGGTTGATTTACTGAAACGCAGCATTCCGATATGGAAAATACAAACTGCAGTACTACAGTACTCCCTCAGATAAAGGGAGAAGGCAAGGCGGAGGAAGAAAAAGGGAGTTTTAGTCTCTGATGATAAGAGAGCGAGTGTTTGCTCTCAGAACGCTCCATAAAGAGCGCTGATGTGAAATCAATGGGCGGGTCATCGGGTTTCGCCGTGTCCAGTCCTCCCTTCCTGGCGGAATTTAATAATGCCCTTAAAGATGGTGTTTAAACCTCAGGGATGGATTGTTTTGTCAATAAGGCGGCTTTTATGAAAGTCTTAAAAGCATGGAGAGAAGTGTGGCGGGGCTACTTTAGAGAAACAGCGTCCACACAGAACCCGGATCTGGTTTCTCCACCCGCGAGGGAAAGAGAGAGAGAGAGAGAGAGTGGACAAGAGAGAGAAACTGAGAGAGGGAGAAAAAAGATAAAGGAAAGAGGAGAAAGAGGGAAAAATACAGAAGAGAGAGAGAGAGAGACAGGAAGTGAACATGTCTCAACACCAAACCACAACACACACACACACACTAGATAATTATCTTTCTTTTTTTAATTGTTGTATGAA
>JBBIGA010000146.1:6790280-6802591 GCA_037576975.1 Alestes dentex
CCCCCCACCAAGTAATAGCAGCCCACCAAAACAGTGGAGATTAGGCTGAGTCCCTTCTACATCTACACTGTTTTCTTTGGGCAGGGGGAGAGCTGCTGCGGAGCGGAGCCAGGTAATCCCCGTAATGTTTGTGGGAATTAGGGCTCGCTCCCCTAGGCAAAGGAGAGCCAAAAAAACACTTCCGAGGGCAAGCAGCAGAGGCAAGAGATGGACTTGTTGGCTCTGTCCTTAGTGAGAGGTGACTGGGTGTTGGTAGAGCTCAGTGGAGTTGGAGCAATCCCAGCTTTGTATCTTCAAAACAGTAACTTTGTAAGAGAAGGATAAAAAAGTTGTAATTGCCTCAGACTCCTGGCTTATCATTGAATTATTAATGATGAAACTTATTTTGTTACGTAGGAACTGATGGCTGGGACCATCAAGATTGTAGCACTACCAGGCCTCCAGTTCATGCCGCGGTTTAACCTTAGCTGCAGGACAGAGCCCCATAAACTAAAGTAGAGCTTAGGCAGTTTTAAGGAAATTAACAGGGATCAAATCAGCACTCATTACATTGTAAGTAATTTAAAAGGTGTGCAGTATCTGTGAAATGCGATCCGGCAAATTCTACTTTATGGTACAATGACTAACCATTAGGTGATCATTAGGTACATGATTAGCTTTACACATGGAATATGTGTGCCGCAGCCACAGCTTCATGGCCAGCTTCTGCTTGCTTTCTGATGTGTATTAGTCATAATTACAACAAAGTCTGTTTGAAGTTAATACTACTACTGTGTAAGTCCATGTGCTCACTAAATGTGTGTGTGTGTGTGTGTGTGTGTGTGTGTGTGTGTGTGTTTGCACGCATGTGTTTGTGTATGTGTGTTGAGAGGGCAAGTGTAGGCGAGAGAGAGAAAGAAAGGGGTGGCAGGAGTGTAAATGGAATTTGTGCAGCAAACAGCTGGACGGGTTTATTTAAACACAAGCAGGGCTGAGAGACTGACCCCAGTTTGACTCAGTGGGGGGAGGAGCAGGCAGGTTTTTTTTTTTATTATTACTTTGAACCTCAGATTAGAATAAAAGAAGTGATGCTCTTATTCCTCTAGTCTGCCTGCAGGCATGCCAACATGTGACTGAAGAATAGAGTAACTAATTGCTTAAGAAAGTGGATCTCTGGTCGAGACGTGGATAATAAAGTTGGCTTCAGAAGGGTGTGATGTGGGGGAGGTGTGTACACACATATTTGCAGGGGGTGTATGGGTAGACAATTGTGCTTTTGCGCAAACCACCAATGATCTCTCAACACTGCTCCTTAATTAGAATGTCTCCACCCTGGTGTCGAAGAAAGATAAATCTGATGATAATTATATTAATTATGCAAACTGTATCCATTTCTTCCTCCATTTTTTTTTGGTCAATGTTGTTTTGAGGACCGATGTATAGGAGATTCATCATTCCTCTTCTTCTCCAGCATAACTGATGTGCCCTTGTGTGGAATTTTAATATACATGTAAATGTAGCAGAGTGGGTTGAAATGTGATTTCATGAGTGAATTTAGTTGTCTGTAGTCACGCATATGCACACTGCGCTCAGGTTAGATTTGGAGACAGAGAGAGTGAGAAAACGAGAGAGAGAGTAAGAGAGAGAAGGGAGAGTAGAGCGAGGCAAATAAAGAAGGCTTGCTGAGGAAAATGGCCTACTTCATATGCATTTAGATAGACACGGCGCAATGTAACCTTTTGTATCTCCAATCTGGATCTTTCCAGCAACGGTTATTAAATTATCCTCTAATTGGTCACGCAACAAAGGCAGCTGATGAAAAAGACAATTTCTTGCTTTTAATTGGCCATTTCACGTGCCGTTTGGGCTACACCTGGGCGTTTGTAATGAGAATGGGATATTATGAGGGCCCCGGCAGACGAGACAGCAATCAGTTCCACTCTTTCCGTGGAAGAGTAAAGGCAGCCACGGAAAAGTATGAACAAACACACACTTTTGGAAAAGCCAGAGCTGAGTTGGGGTGGGTTGGGGCGGGGGCACGGGGGGGAACTGGGCTTCTTTCGTGCCTCATTTGACTCATAAGTGGCTTTAATTCAGTCATTTTTCTAAGCTCTGTCTTTTTTTTTCTTCCCCCTTCAATCTCTACTCCTTTCACCCGACTTCAGAGGTGCCACCGGTGGCGTTTTGCTCCAAAATAGGCCCCCATTGTCCACAGCCTGGGCTGAATAGCGGCCTTCATTGTGTGCCGATGGGAAGTTGAAACTGAACAGGCCGTAAACGCGGCCCTATGGTGCAGCGGGGTCGCACGGAGGTGAACTTTTTACTCCTAATGGAGTAATGGCGGCTCTAGTGCACCAGCCCTCTCTTTCTCAGCCCCCTTTTTTAACCGTTTGCGTAGTGCACAGAGCAAAGCATGACCATTCTTTCTCTTCAACTCTTACAGACCCCCCCAACTTCCCTCCTTTTCCTTACCCGCCCTAGTTCCCTTGCTTTCTCTCTCTCTCTCTCCCTCTCCCTCTCTCTCTTTCTCTCTCTCACCCTCCCTCCCCCTGCTTGGTATTGTGTAGCACTTGTCCTTTGTTCCAGTCTTCAGGCGCATCTGGCCTTAGATATGGTGAAGGCTGGGAGAGGAAGCTTTAGATACCTTAAAAAAAATGAACAGCAGAAGCCAAGTTGTTTCCTCAGTTAGAGGGAAAAATGGAGAGAGGAGGAGAGATAGTGAGGGAGAAAAGAAAAAGATAGAGAGCGAGGGAGAAGCAAGGAAAACGCAAACGACAGAGGTCAGCAGATAGACAGTGGTGACCCGCCTCTGACCCCAGAGCCAGAGATGGAGGCAGAGAGGAGAAGGCAATAAAAGGAATGCCTAGGCCACGACTCCCCCCTACCCTGCACTGCTGCTGCTGACGATAAAACTCCAGACATTCCCTCATTTGATGGTGCACTGCCATGTTGCTACATTCCTCTCCTGCTCTCTTTTTCTTAGGTTAAGACAATGTTTGATGTCGATGTGTGATACCAGTGATACCTGTAAAAAACAGATGACTCTGAAGTCACATAAGCTACACTCTTGACAAAAAATGCTAAAATAGGCGTATGATGCTTGTTGTTGAAAGGTAGTAGAAGAAGAAAAATCATACAGTGGGATTAAAGGTGCTAAAGGATTTTAATCACAGCAGTTAAAAACATCGATTCCTTTTATTTTTCTTCTGTAAATTTTTATTCCTCACCCTTCTACAACCCACACTCCCCTCCCCGCTAAAAAAGAGCGGCCTGGCTATTGTTTCCTTAAAAGTCTACTAATTCCGCCTCAAAGGATGAAATGGAAGTGTCCAACTGTGGCAACAGCAGGGGGACATAAATCAAGTAGGAACCCCTGAGCTTGCTCTCCTGGAGGTCACTTGGGTCACAGGGTCAACTCAGAAGATTTAGGCTGAGCTAGGCAGCAGTGGTGCTGGGTACAAGAATGGCAAGGATAAGAGTGTAACCAATGGTTCCCAGATAAGTTAATTTTTTTTTTTTTTCCCAGATAAGTTAAATTTTTTTTTTAAATCAGGGAAGGCGAACCAGACCAAGTCTAAATCTCTACAGTGAACCTACATTCATGTGTTGAGAAAGTAGAAAAACAATCTTCCTTATGTTTGCTCTTTAATGATGTGACATTTTTCTGCCAGAACATTTCCCACAAACAGTCACACACTGTGACACATGCCAACTGTATTATAAAATTTTAGGCCTGAATGCATGAACCAGTTCTGGTGTAACAGAGTGACAATAAGTGAAAAAAAAACATGACATGTCTCTGAAACATGCAGAGAGAGAGAGAGAGAGAAAGAAAGAGAATAGTGCTATTTGGTGGATTAGCTGTATTTGCCTTACTGAGGTGGCGTATGTTGAAGCCATGCAAGTTTGTACAAGCCGCTAAGCTTCGTGAGTTCAGTATACATTTCTCTGTTGGTGGTGATTTCACTGCGACACTCCCTTCTCTCCCACCCGAGGACTTAAAGGAAAAGGAAAATAATCCCTCCTTCTTTACCTTTCCCGATCAGCTGCCTGGGCTGGTCTGGACAGTTTTAGGCTGGGCTTTCAACAGTGTGTTTGTGACTATCATGAGCACACACACGAAACGTGCAACCCCACTGTACACTGTGCACTGTGTGAGGCATACCTCTTTTGAACGACTCTTGGTGAACTAACCTGGCGCTGTGTTTTCCTTCTGTCTTCTCCAGGTTTATTAATGCAAGAAGGAGAATAGTGCAGCCAATGATCGACCAGTCCAACCGAGCAGGCAAGTCCCCTATAGTAACTGTGTTCAAGTCACCCAGGCGAAAGCCCTCCCCCAGCCATGCACCCGGAGGCTCGCCCGCTGGTAAATACACTGCCCAGCCTGGATGTCAGGAGTGATTGACCACTAAAATCCATCCAATTAACCCAAAGCACTAATAACGCTGACTCAGGCCACCACGTAACGCCCTTAAAAGAAAAAGGGAAGAAGTAAATAGTCTGTATCGATTAAACTATTGAAACTGTAATGATGGCTGAGATGTCACATTTTAAAATACTGCTGCTTCCCTAGTCCAGTCTAAAATTAGAGTAAAACAACAGCGAGTAAAATCTAAAGGCGTGGAGTAAAAGAAGGAGAATGAAATTAATCAGGTTTTTGTGAATTTGTTTTGCTTCACCCCCTTTTACAATGAGCGATTCCCCTGGTGCATGGCTTGTTGTGGAGTGCTTTAAAGTTTATTAACTGTAATGGGGTTCAGAGGGCAGAGTAGCATTAGGGGACTCAGGAGATTTCAACGGCATTCACTAAAGCTCTGTTGTTTTTTTAATTGAAAAACGACCCTGTCCAGTGCTGCTACAAACAAAATACACCTACAAAAAGTACAGTCATATTGGTTAACCAGGAAAGGAAAAGATGTTTCTAGCTTTTGCCAAGATCTTTAGAGAAGTTTTAAAAAGTTATCACTCCTGGTTTGAATGCATTGACATGTAGAGTGTGAATTTTCAGTGATTCAGAATGCTGTGCAGCTTTTTAAATGTCATGTGTCATATTTTCCATGCTTAGCTCTTTAAGTTTGATTTGATATGTATGAAGTGTAATCACTTAAGAGAGTGAGAGAGCTAAGAGGCATTAGTCCATGTGTCCGTTACCAGATGAAGGAACTTAATTAAAAGCACTAATTGACCACTGTCCTGTGCCCTCCCCTGTCCTCCTGCAGTAAGTCAAGGAGCTCCCTACAACCCAGATGGTCAACCCATGGGAGGCTTTGTGATGGACGGCCAGCAGCACATGGGAATCAGACCACCTGGTAAGACCTTGGCGTGTCTCCCTCTCCTCCGCCATCTCCCACACTCCCACAAGCCCACCTCTCCTGCCTCACTATTAGCAAACTCCCTCCCTGGGGGTGGCCAGCTTCACAGGTGTAGCCCATCACATTACACCCCTTTCTCTCTCTTTCCCTCCTTCCTAAGCCTGCTTAGACGCTACCTTCTCAAGTGTCTCATCCCCTTTTCCCAGAATTCTCTCTCCTCTGAGTCCCTAAGCCTCTTCTACACCCCCCTAAATGCTCCTGGTCATCATCTCTGGCTCTAACTCTTCATCCTTCTTCCCCTGCCCCCTCCACCTCCTCTCTTAAGCTATAAGATTTGTTCGAAGTGAGACTACTTTACAACCCACCCATTGATCTTGTTTACTTTGGTTTGCTTATTTTGTCTGCCATTTACTGTTTAGTCTTCTGTTTCCTCATCTTACTCTCTGTTAATGTGGGAATTGTACTTTTGATTCCTGTCCTGCTGTCCTATCTATGTCTCAGTCTGAATTTCTCATCTTTTGGCATTCTTCTTCGATTGTTTTCTCTCCTTCCAGGGCCTATGAGTGGGATGGGCATGAATATGGGCATGGAGGGACAGTGGCACTACATGTAACCTTCTAGTTAACCAATCGCAAAGCAATGGGGGAAGTAAGTACAACAACAGGGTCTCAAACTATTTTCTGGGTTTTCCCTGTGGGGCAACACATCCATTCATTCATTTTGTATTGGTGGTGTATATGCATCTCTTTAACTGGCTTGAGTACTAACAACACTAGTTTTTCCGCTGGTGTAATTAAAAAAGTCTGCCTGACAGTCTGACTCTGCTGATAAGACTCTTTTGATCAAGCCTGTGTATACATTTCAATGTACTGTAGTCTTTCCTGTCTTTCGGTCCTACTCATTTTATTGGCCACATAACTAAACATTGCCTAGACTCATACTGGAGGAAAAAAATGGGCGAAGGAGGAGAGAAAGAGTAGGAGAGGGAGGGTGACTGGTTCAGGGAATGGCGAGTTGAGGGTTGGGGGATTGAGGTTGAGGTTTTGGATGAAGCGAAGGCAGGGGGGTCTAGGGGTGGTGGGCTGGTGGGACGTTACCATGGCAACAGACTGATTGGCAAAATGTAAGCAGACTGCAGCAGTGCAGTGAGAGGAAAGTGCATGTCCCCAACGTGTCGTAAATCTGTCTCTCTGCAGCTGATGCATGAGTTCCGTTAATACACTAACCTGTGCGACAGTGCACCAACGCGCACTCATGAGCCCCTTGGCCAAAACCAGCCGCTAGACCTTTTGAAATCATGAAAGCATTCCTATCATGGGCCATTTTCAAAGGTGGAGGTGTTTCCATCGATCTTGACTTAGTCTACCGTTTTTCTGTCTGCCTGTCCTAATAGGATTACCTATGGCGAAGGGAGGGGAAGTGAAGGAGTGCAAAATGGAGGTGTGCTCAGCAGGGTATGCAGCTTAGCCCAGCCTAATTGACTATATCCAAATTAAATATGCCATCACAAGCACTGTGGCGAATGGATTTGACTTATTCAGTATGCGAAAATAGAGACCATTAATGCAGCCATGCACAGAATGCTTCTGTTGTCCAAAATATTCCTTCTTCTTAGACTCTACTGTTCTGAACCAAGAGAAACATTATGATAATGCAGACCTTGCTATTTAAAGGCTACCATCCATCTCAGCTTGTTGTCATTGAGTGTACATATGTGAGACAGTGTGTGTGTGTGTGTGTGTGTGTGTGTGTGTGTGTGTGTGTGTGTGTGTGTGTGTGTGTGTGTGTGTGTGTGTCTAAACACACCGAGTGTTTCCTCTTGTCCAAGCGCTGGCGTTCCATCAGCTGCCATAGTTCCCAGAAGACTGGCGAGCAACCTGCTTTAAACAGCCTCAATTTGCTTGCTGAATTCTGTAATTGGGCCGTGTGTGGAATCTCAGATGAGATGGACTGAGGAGAGAGAAAGAGACAGAGAGAACAAGAGGAAATATGGGAAGTGAAAGAGAAGCAGAGTGTGACAGAAATATGTCGCGGCGGTTGAGAATGCCTGGTCCTTATGGCTTCATCACTGAAATTTCCTAGCCTGTCTAATTTAAATATTGTTACTTTAGTTTCTAGGTCAATTAAATGTAAGTGATGTGTTTTATACTTCATGACCAATTAAATTAATAGGTTATTACAAAAAAAACGTTATCTTATTTGATTAAGAGACCAAGGGTTCATTATTTTTATAAGCAATTTTCATTAGTTGGGGAATTTTCCTTAAGGCAAGATTAAGCAGTTATTTGCCAGCGAGTCCCAAGACCCGAAATTAAGGTGTTCCTAGCAGTCACACTGCAACATTACTTAAAACCAAAGCCAATTAAACCTACTTAGTAAGAGCGTTATGCTTTCTACCCATGATTATAGAGCTTATGGGTCTTGGAAACAATACACCTGTCAGTGCAGATCAACCCTGGGCACTCAAGCAGAAGAGGGGAGTCTTTGATAGCTGAAGGAACAACTGTTTTACGTCCTTTCCCTCCTTACACCGTACTTTGTGGAAATTAGCCAATGGTAGCCCATATTTGGAAATTATATTTTCAAGACAATGGTGATCAGAGAAAGCATTAATTACGGGCATGTAGACAAAAATGTTCAATTCCCCTTCCCCCTCCGAGTCCAGATGCCGCTGGTATGCTTTGGTGAGCTCGCCTGGTAACCCTGGCTCTGCTGGAGATCCCTTTGTCTGCAATTTCATTCCTTCCAATTATTAAGCAGAAGTTTGTTAACCTTCCACAGGGTCAAGATTCCTCCCATCCACCCTTCACTGGCCTGGACTTTTTTAAGTTTTTTAAGTAATCAAGAAAAAAGCATTTTAGAGATCTGGTTCATGCAACAGTTCCCTGTTGATTCAGTCCCTTGAACATGTAACTCAAAGTATTGATTAAAAGAAATGAAGAGAAAAGCCACTGCTTTATTTCTGATAGACCAGATGTTTTCCACCTGCATGATAATCACAAAACAGTGTGTTCAAAGATTAGAATCAAACGCAATTAATGACCCAAAAGGAGCTCAGGTAAGAGCATCCCTGTATGCGCACACATTTACAGCTGAGGGCGAAGACACAGCCTTTTTGAAGCTGTTAGCTGAGCAGTATTGGTTTATGAAATGATGAGCGGGAGCCTTGGCTTTTTGATGTATGGGGTTTGCACAGTTGCTATCCGGCCAATGGTCTGTATGCTAGTGGTGCACTCACACACACCCAGGTGAGACCTCTCAAGTGACGCCTTTTGTCAATTTTCACCTTTCTTCTTTAATTTGAGCACAATAGCTCTGTTTCTCAGTGGCAGGTTTGGCGTGTGCGGCAGACCTTTGCCTTTTGTGTTTAAAGACAGATAAGTGGAGGTGGTGTGGGCCATAAAGGGATGGTTTATTTTACCTCATTTGTCATTGTTCAAGTCTTCTGGCAAAAGCCTGACATATGAAGACTTGGCTCAAGCATCAGACAAACAGCCATGCATTAATGTGTGTCCCTATGAAGCTTGTTTTAGCATGAATTGTGAGATCTTTATTGTTTAAAATGTCTTACTTGGCTTGCATGTTATTCCATCATCGAAATAAAAAAATATTATTTAGAATATTTTTTTGACTGAAAACAAATAATGTGCCACTCTGTTCATAATATGCTTCGCGTTGCTTTACAGATATCTTTGCAAAAAACATCAGGTTTAGGGTTGCCACTTGGACTAGAAACTGGGGTTAATTGTAAGAAACGGACATGTTCTGCTCTCTTGTCAGACAGTCAAATTTTCAGTATATGTCAACACTTCATATGCCACTCTATCAGAAAATCCCAAGGGGCGTATAAATATGAGGATTTGGTCTGTGTATTCCTCTTTAAGATGAATGTAAGATTAAAAAATCAGACCAAACAACAGACACTTGTCGTCCTTTGGGCTGACCTTAGTGAAGGGCAGCCTTCCGGTTGACTAAGCTGGTGTGATTGTGGCTGAGGCCAGGCTGGATAGATACTGCACTGGGGACAGCTTCCTGGTGAAGACAGCAAAAGCAGAGTGGTGTGCTAAAGCCAGTGAGCCAGTCTCTGGAGACAGATCCACACCCACTGCATGAACCCTCTCATTCCACTGCCCTTGTTTGTAACTGTGGACAACTTTTCCTACAGCTCTACAAACTTATGTTAATCCAGCACAACCATGTAGTGCAAAAAAACATTATTGAGATACTAGGAGATACTCAGTAACTTTTGGTGACACTTTATTTTGCTGTCCAGCCAAAGAAGCTTTGTAGATAACCCGCCTTATCTTACATTACATTCAGTTAAATATCTATTCAATTTACCAACAAAAGCATTTGCAGTTATTTATTTTTGAAACAAGCAGAGAAACTCTGTTAGGAGTGCCGAAACTAAACTGAATTACATTTGTGCTTGTATTATGTTTTTACAATTATATCTACTCTTGCTTTACAGAAACAAAAACAATCCCTTATATTTCTGCCCTCTGCTATGTCAAAACTCAGAACCATGAAACCATCAAAACACAGAACCACAAAACCACAACTTTTCTCTAACCCTCAAACTAACCCCCGAATCTACTCTGGTCCTAGTTCTACCCTTAGCCTTATTCTTGTCCTAAGCCTAACCCAAGCTTGATGTTGAGTCTTGAGTTTCACCAAATAATTAGTGTAAGCAAATTGAACATGAGTAAGATAAGCTGTTGGAAAACAATTTGAGTATATAAGTAGTAATGTTGTGTCTCTGTGTCTAAGTTTTTGAAACAGAGCTTTGCTAATTGATCTCTCTGTGCTTCCCGCAGGACTGCAGGGCATGCCAGGCGACTATCTGTCTCACAGTGGCCCAATGGGCATGGGCATGGGCCAGCCGGTTTACGGCGGCCCCCAGCTCCCCCACCACTCTGGCCAGCTTCGGCCTGGGCCTCCCATGCGTTCCTACATTCCTGGACACCCCCAGCACTCAGCGATGTTGATGCATGGAGGACCACCCCACCCTGCCATGCCCATGTCAGCCTCCAGCCCCCCCATGCTTCCCCCAGGAGACCCCACCATGGGCGGACAAGTCATGGACATCCACGCCCAGTAGTTTGCTACAAAACGGATCCTCGAAACAGCCACGATCGAGACAGGGAACTGCGATTGGTTTGTTTCTGGTGCTCATCCAGCAAATATTACGCGCTGACTTGGTGCAGAGACTGAAGAGCTCCATTCTTAAGTGCAGACTGAATTTAAGAAAGAAGCCAGCCTATGCACACCACGGGACATATACAAAGGATGTGCCCTTTGCAAAGAGTCAAACCAAGAGAAAGAGAAAGATTGAAATTATTACTATATCAACTCCTAAGGGGAAGGGAGGTGGAGAATCTGTATACTGTTGTAAAATTACATTTGGACTCATATGAGAACTGGGAATTAAGTATTGTAAATGCTATCGTATTGTTCTGCATATTATGTTGTTTCTAATAGATTTTTTAAAAAAGGATGTGAACTTTTTTCTTTCCACACTATGTGTGTGCCATCTCCATAGACTTTTGACCTCCTCCCTGAATCACCTTGCGTTTAAAAAGAAAAAAAATGTGAATAAATCAAAATTGGTTGAAGCGTTTATTTACTAGACATTTTTCTTCTGCTGTGAGAGGGTGGCTTTATTCAGACAGAACAGGACACCGGAGAAAAATACACTACAAATCATGTTTCTGTCATGACCAATGTATGTGTGTATTTTTTTTCACTGACTAGAGCCGTGTGTGTGTGTGTGTGTGTGTGTGTGTTTGCGCACCTGTGTGCATGTGGGTATCATACCAGCCTGTTCAGTGTAATACACCCATAAATATAGGATAGGGTCCTACTTTTCACTCAAAACCTGAATTTGGTGGGACATTAGTTTAACACCTTCCCAACATTTTGTGCAATAGACTTATACACCTAAGATGTGTGACTTTGAAGAATTGTTTTTCATTCTACTAGTACTGTCTTTCAGAAAGGGTGAAAGTGATCATATAAAAGTGATAATAATAATAATAATAATAATAATAATAATAATAATAATAACAATAACAATAACAATAACAATAACAATAATAATAACAATAACAACAATAACAATAACAATAACAATAATAATAATAACAAAAACAGTAATAACAATAATAACAATAATAATAATAATAATAATAATAATAATAATAATAATAATATGGTTAGGCTTTATTTGACCTCTTAGCTATTTTAGCTCTGTGTTGTGAGGACTGTAAAGTACTACAGTTCTTGCGTCCTCTCTTGTTTATGGCACAATTAATTATTTTTAACTTTGTTTTGCATATGACGTACTTTATTTTTAACTTTGTTTTGCATATGACTAGTTTATTTTAAAGTTTCTGTTGCACGACATGGACGAGCACAGTCCAACAAACAGATTCAAAATGGCCTTATGACGAGCTCAGCCTCTTCATAGTCTCTAACAGGCCAACTCTCTTCTGTGCCCTGGTGGAGAGGCAGGGACGGGGGCCTAGATGAGGTGGGTGGACGGATAAAAAGAGGGGAATTATCTCCCCGTTTAGCATTAAAATCATTTAGATAAAATTGCCACAAACATTTAAATGGGAAGATTAGTTCCCCCTCACGCCTTGCTGCCCACATTCAATGGCTCTGTAATAGCGACTGAAAGTGTGCATTATGGAGGGGCTTGTCGTTGTTTCCCGGATGTACCAGCCTGCTGCTCACGCCACAAGAAGTTACTTGGTGCTTTTATTTTAAGTAGTTAAATTAAGTATAAGATACCTTTTTTAAAATAAAGATGGAACCAAATGCGGGTGTAAACCAGACTGCGGTGATAAATCAGAGGGGCTCCTTTACGCTGCAGAACTAACAGTGGCTGGGGTGTGTGTGTGTGTGTGTGTGTGTGTGTGTGTGTGTGTGTGTGTGTGTTTTAATATTTAAAACTGAGCATAAGTTTCCTTTTTAAAATCAAGACTGAAATGTCCTGCTGGTGTAGACTGTATATAT
>JBBIGA010000146.1:6804488-6820604 GCA_037576975.1 Alestes dentex
TATATATATATATATATATATAGGCTACATACATCCTTAATGAGAGAAATCACGGTACAGCTTTAGCCAAGTCTTTATTTCTTTTTCTTCCACAGTGAATTTTGAGGATGAGCGCAGCCCCTGTTAGCCTCCTGGCTTTGCTGGAGAGAGGACCCACTATCCCCTGCTCCTCCATTTATCACTGTCACCACACAATGATGCCCCTCGCAGCTCCTTATTGATGTTTGTAATTGCATTAGCTCATAAGGGAGGTGATCAATGAGAACAGGCTGCTGGGCCAGCACAGCACCATCTCCACCAACACTGCACACACTCAGGACACATCTGAGTGGGAAACACACTGGCTCCATCTGCATGACACTGGAGAAATTAGGAACTAATATGATCCCAAATTAAAGGCTTAATTTATTACTTTATTATTATTTATTTATTTATTATTACAATGACGATTAATTCATTTTTACTACATATTTAACTTAAATGTGTGCATCATTTTCTAAGGGCAGTGAGAGATCATGTGTAGATTTGTAGTTTTCTTATTTGAGATGATAAAGATCACGTTTCAGCAGTAGTTTAATGTGTTGGAGGAGCAGTAGTTTACTCTGTTGGAGGAGCAGTAGTTTAATGTGTTGAAGGAACAGAAGCAGTAGTTTAATGTGTTGGAGGAGCAGAAGCAGTAGTTTAATGTGTTGGAAGAGCAGAGGCAGTAGTTTAATGTTTCGGAGGAGCAGAAGCAGTAGTTTAATGTGTTGGAGGAGCAGTAGTTTACTGTTTTGGAGGAGCAGTAGTTTACTGTGTTGGAAGAGCAGAAGCAGTAGTTTACTGTGTTGGAGGAGCAGTAATTTGTGTTGGAGGAACAGGAGCAGTAGTTTACTGTGTTGGAGGAGCAGAAGCAGTGGTTTAATGTGTTGGAGGAGCAGTATTTTATTGTGTTGATGGAGAAGTTTTTTAATGTACTGGAGGAGCAGAAGCAGTAGTTTAATGTGTTGGAAGAGCAGAGGCAGTAGTTTAATGTGTTGATAGAGCAGAGGCAGTAGTTTAATGTGTTGGAGGAGCAGAAGCAGTAGTTTAATGTGTTTGAGGAGCAGTAGTTTACTGTTTGGGAGGAGCAGTAGTTTACTGTGTTGGAAGAGCAAAAGTAGTAGTTTAATGTGTTGGAGGAGCAGAAGCAGTAGTTTACTCTGTTGGAGGAGCAGAAGCAGTATTTTAATGTGTTGGAGGAGCAGTATTTTAATGTGTTAAAGGAGAAGTATTTTAATGTGCTGGAGGAGCAGAAGCAGTATTTTAATGTGTTGGAGGAGCAGTATTTTAATGTGTTAAAGGAGAAGTATTTTAATGTGCTGGAGGAGCAGAAGCAGTAGTTCAATGTGTTGCAAAAGCAGTAGTTTAATGTGTTGGAGGAGCAGCAGTATAATGTGTTAAAGGAGCAGTAGTTTAATGTGTTGGAGGAGCAGTAGTTTAATGTGCTGAAGGAGCATAAGCAGTAGTTTAGTGTGTTGATGAGCAGTAGTTTACTGTTTTGGAGGAGCAGTAGTTTACTGTGTTGGAGGAACAGAAGCAGTCGTTTAATGTCTTGGAGGGTCAGTAGTTTGTGTTGGAGGAGCAGTAGTGTAATGTGTTGGAGGAGCAGGAGCAGTCGTTTAATGTGTTGGAGGTGCAGTAGTTTACTGTTTTGGAGGAGCAGTAGTTTACTGTGTTGGAAGAGCAGAAGCAGCAGTTTAATGTGTTGGAGGAGCAGTAGTTTGTGTTGGAGGAGCTGTAGTTTAATGTGCTAGAGGAACAGGAGCAATAGTTTACTGTGTTGGAGGAGCAGAAGCAGTAGTTGGAAGTGCTGGAGGAGCAGAAGTAGTAGTTTAAAGTGTTGGAGGAGCAGTAGTTTAATGTGTTGGAGGAGCAGTAGTTTAATGTGCTGAAGGAGCAGAAGCAGTAGTTTAATGTGTTGGAAAAGCAGTAGTTTAATGTGTTGGAGGAGCAGTAGTTTAATGTGCTGAAGGAGCAGGTTCAGTAGTTTAATATGTTGGAGGATCAAGAGCAGTCGTTTAATGTGTTGGAGAAGCAGTAGTTTAATGTGTTGGAGGAGCAGAAGCAGTATTTTAATGTGTTGGATAAGCAGTAGTTTACTGTTTTGGAGGAGCAGTAGTTTACCGTGTTGGAAGAGCAGAAGCAGTATTTTCATGTGTTGGATAAGCAGTAGTTTACTGTTTTGGAGGAGCAGTAGTTTACTGTGTTTGAAGAGCAGAAGCAGTAGTTTAATATGTTGGAGGAGCAGAAGCATTAGTTTAATGTGTTGGAGGAGCAGTAGTTTGTGCTGGAGGAGCAGTAGTTTAATGAGCTGGTGGAACAGTTTTCTGTGTTGGAGGAGCAGAAACAGTAGTTGCATGTGCTGGAGGAGCAGAAGCAGTAGTTTAATATGTTGGAGGATCAGTATTTTAATGTGTTGAAGGAGAAATATTTTAATGTGCTGGAGGAGCAGAAGCAGTAGTTTAATGTGTTGGAGGAGCAGTAGTTTAATGTGTTGGCAGAGCAGTAGTTTAATGTGTTGGCAGAGCAGCAGTTTAATATGTTAAAGGAGTAGGTGCAGTAGTTTAATGTGTTAGAGGAGCAGGAGCAGTAGTTTAATGTGTTGCAGGAGCAGTAGTTTAATATGTTGGAGGAGCAGTAGTTTAATGTGTTGAGGAGCAGTAGTTTAATGCGTTGGAGGAGCAGGAGCAGTAGTTTAATGTGTTGGAGGAGCAGTAGTTTAATGTGTCGGAGGAGTAGAAGTTTATTGCGTTTAGAGGAGCAGTATTTTAATGTGTTGGAAGAGCAGGAGCAATAGTTTGATGTGTTGCAGGAGCAGTTGTTTAATATGTACAGACAGTCAGAATCAGTGTGTTCATGTGCTTTTAGTGCCCAACCCACCATACACACACCTGCTCAGATTTTCAGAGTAGCACAGTGAATCCAGCAGTAGCAAGATGTGGTGATACCTTCAAATGGTTTCATAGTTTTCAATGATTTTTGATTTTTGTATGTGTATGAATGTGTTGTAATCCCTCGTTACTTGTGATCTTAATGAACCTGCCCTTCTGTAGGAGACCGAGCAGCTGAATGGATCCATGTTTCTCATTCTCTCTCTCTCTCTCACACTCTCCTCTCTCTCTCCCTCTCTCTCTCTCTCTGAAGGTCATGCTGCTGTAGGAGCCTCAGATATCAGGCAGTTCTCTCCTCACCTGCAGAGATCTTTTCCACTGGCTGTGTTAGGTTCGACTTTAATGAGAGAAAAAGAGAGAGAGGGGGAGAGAGAGTCATATTTCTGGCAAGAGACAAAAGAAGTTGACAGACAGATAGATAGATAGATACATAAGATAAGATAAACATTTATAAGTTTGCAGTGCTACAGCAGAAAGCAGACAGAAACAAAGATCAGCAAAAACAATAGAATAAAAACTATACAACAGTACAGTATAAAAAGTACACTGTACAATGTAAAAAAATACAAAAATATAAATATGGACTCATGTATTGAAAATATATAACCATATTGGGTATATGTATGTATATATGTACACAGTACACTGTGGATATACATAGATAGACATATAGATACATAGATAGATAGAGATGCAGACCCTTTATTGATACTTCATACTAAAGCAAAAAAACATAGGCCTATAGTATGGAAAGAATGTGTCCTGTCCACACATTTAAACCTTAAATATTAACATTAGTATTAGTCACTGTAGCATATATTAGCATGTCTCATAAAGTTTTAGTACTGAGCAGAGGTGTTTCAGTATTTCAACACTTTATTTTATCCTCGCTGCCATTTACTGTATGGTCTACCGTGAGTTAATTTGGGTGGAGAGTTTACAATGAATAAATTATGAGCGTGTTAATAATGATCATGTTGCGCTGACTGCATCTGTCATGCCACCTTTCATGAGCATAAAAAAAACGACCAAAATCTAACACAGAGGCGAGAGATGATCTAGTACTAAATGAAGCGGAGTTCTCACACTCACTGAACCACTTACACACTCTCTGTTGTCCAGCTAAAATGCAGGAAGGCAGGAATAGCTGCAGTGTGTGTATGAGTGTGTGCATTTGTGTGGGTGTGTGTGTGTGTGTGCATGTGTGTGTGTGTGTGTGTGTGTGTGTGTGTGTGTTTGGGCAGGGACAGTAGGGAAGAGGTCATGACTCCTAAAGGTAAATATGTGAGCTGCAAGCTGAGACAAGACACAGAGTCACAAATTCCACTGGCAGAGCAGAAGAGTGATAAACCTCTGACCTCTTCACTTATTTATTCTTACAGCAGCGCTGCCCATCACATCCTACCACAATAAAATAAAAGCAAGACCGCAAAACAAACGTATATAACTTATATATATATATATATATATATAAATCAAGCATATTATCATGTTATCTTATGCTTTTGTTTATGCTTTACTGCAGAGATGAATGACTGACGCTGTTTAAAATTGAGCAACTGGTCAACAGAATCAACAACCTGTATGAACACAGCTCACACAGCTGTTCCTGAATGATAATAAAGTCAGATCTCTCAAGTTGAGGCTGCCTCTTCTTTAGCACCCAGGTCTTCATCTAGTTTCTTAGCAGCAGGATTTGATATTTTAAATTCCTCACGTGTAGTTGATATGGTTCTCTTAGACATTACATATAAGTAACACAGCTAACAGATCTCTTATAAAGTCGGGCACTGGAATGTGATAACATAAATGTAATCTGTAATGCAGTGCTGCGGATCTAAAATAAAATGAAAAATGCCTACATGTGACCAGTTGCAAAGCAGTGCAGACACTGCCAGCCTTTCAAAAGAAAAGAATGAAATTCAATTAAACACTAAAAAAGAATTAGTTCCTGAATGTTAATGACAAAAATGTAAATGAGTAAACATAGCTAATACCCTCATCTGAGAGAGAGAAATGTAAAAAAAAGAATCAATTATAAGCATTTCTAAGTATCTCTCTCTTTCAGCTTCTCAAAATTATCTTAGACAGTTAGGAAGGACATGTAAATGATTTTACTTACTCTGTTTGCCCACAATCTTTAGTGAGACTGAAACCTACTAATTTGATCAACTGAGCTACAGTCGTGAGTGTATTTTATGTGTTGTATGCTGTGAGTAACATTGTGTGCTGTATGTAGAGTTGTGTGTAGCATGCTTTGTGTTGTGTGTAGTGGTCTGTGTGCTTTGTGTTGTGTGTTGTATGTTGTGTTTTGTATGTAGTGTTGTGTATAGTGTTGTGTGCTGTATGTTGTGTTTTGTATGTAGTGTTGTGTATAGTGTTGTGTGCTGTATGTTGTGTTTTGTATGTAGTGTGGTGTATAGCATTGTGTGTTGTGTCTAGTGCTGTGTGTAGTGTGTTCTGTGCTGTGTATAGCGTGGTGTGTTATGTGTTGAGTATAGTGTTGTGTGTAGTATGTAGTGTGCTCTGTGTTGCGTATAGTGTTGCATGTTTTATGTAGTGTGCTGTGAGCTTTGTGTTGTGCATAGTGTTGTGTGTTGTGTGCTGTATGTAGTGTGTTGTGTGCTTTGTGTTTTATATAGTGTTGTGTGCTCTGTGTTGTGTATAATGTTGTGTGTTGTGTGCTCTGTGTTGTGTATAATGTTGTGTGTTGTGTGCTCTGTGTTGTGTATAGTGTTGTGTGTTTTGTGTTGTGTATAGTGTTGTGTGTTGTGTGCTGTATGCTGTGTGCTGTGTGTTGTGTGCTCTTTGTTGTGTATAGTGTTGTGTGTTGTGTGCTGTATGTAGTGTGCTGAGTGTTTTATGTTGTGTTTAGTGTTGTGTATGGTGTTGTTTGCTCTGTCTTGTGTATAGTGTTGTGTGTTCTTTGTTGTGTATATTGTTGTGTGCTGTATGTAGTGTGCTGTGTGCTTTGTGTTGTGTACAGTGTTGTGTGTTGTGTGCTCTGTGTTGTGTATAGTGTTGTGTGCAGTGGGCTCCGTGTTGTGCATAGTGTTGTGTGTTGTGTGCTCTGTGTTGTGTATAGTGTTGTGTGTTGTGTGCTCTGTGTTGTGTATAGTGTTGTGTGCTCTGTGTTGTGTATAGTGTTGTGTGTTGTGTGCTCTGTGTTGTGTATAGTGTTGTGTGTTGTGTGCTGTATGTAGTGTGCTGTTTGCGTTGTGTTGTGTATAGTGTTGTGTGCTGTGTGTTTACTCTCTCGAGGTCTCTGTTTTATGTCAAGCGGGTGGTGCAGATGAAGCAGCTGTTTATTCACGCTGCAGGAGCTGCTTTAACAAAACGGCTCAGACTGTGTATGCTTCTATGCTTCAGCATGTGCCCTCTCACGGTGTGTGTGTGTGTGTGAGTGTGTGTGTGTGTTCACGGGGTTAGAAATGGCAGGCTGATGAGGAGATGAGCTCTCACCCTCTCAGTTCCACAAAGGCGTCTTCACTTTCACACCCCAACTGGAAGTCTGCTCATCAAACTAGACTTCTTTCACATTGTTTTTTTCTTTTCTTTTGCTGCTTATCGGCATGTTCCTCTCAAATGCTACCAAACACATTCAGAAAAGATTTTTCGCAGTGCACTACACTTTTACCCTTTTTGCAGCCTATGTGAACCCAAGCGATGCCTAAGTTTGTGTCTCGCAGTTTTTTTTTCTAACTGTAATTTTTTTTAATGCTCTCATTCAGCAAGAGTAATTATCACATTTCTGTTTTAGTGAAGCATTGCAGCATTTTCATGCAGGGTGTGTGTTTGTGTGTGCATATGCATCTGTAAGCAGTTGGTTTGGAACGTTTGCACTGAGAAGGGACGTCTCCAACTTTTCTCTTGCTAAAATTCAGGAGGATATTAATAATTGGAATAGTATTTATAAATGGCATCATATTAAAGGTGCAGCAAGTAGAATTCGACTGTAGCATATTAAGAAAAAAAAAAAAAATTTATTTCAGCGGTGATTGTAATGGTGGTAATAAGTCAAAAATGCCCTCCTGATCCACACAGTGGCCTCCCGCAATCATCTTGCCTCCCATTTATTCTAAACATAAACACTGCACTTCTTTTCCTGCACGTCCTCAGACGTTCTTTAAGACTTTAGCTGTAGCACCAGTTATTTCTCTGGGATACAGCTGTGTGCAGGATGTATCAGCTGTGGTGTGTACCCAGCAGTATTTCAGTTTGTTAAGTTTTAGTTTGTTATTTAAGTAACATGAGACAGAGTAATCATGAACTGTTTGCAGGCAGAGATTATCACAGTTATGATGTTACACACAATTTTTAGTGGTCCACTGCATGTTTACAATAGTCCCACAATATGAAGAAAAAAATAAAGCAAAGGAAACCTAAATTGTGTATAAAATGTGTTTTGGCAGTCCTTACACATTTTGCCTTACATATAATGCTGTGAAAGAGTGTCAAATTTAGCTCTTTTAGTTTTTCCCAAGCTTTACATAAATGTGGTACGTCAATAGCAAATCCAGATTGTTTACAGTTGGTTTCCTGAAAAGTTTACTTTAGGGGCAACAACAGGTTTTAATGCAAACTTGCTGTCACACTTTTCTTCAGAATCTGGTGTAAAAATGTAATCTTTTCCATTTTGTTAACTACAAATATATAACTATAACTACAGTGTAAAGCCAACAGTTACTAAGCAACCAGTGCTCAGCCAATAATTCAGTTATTGTCAATCAATCGGACTACTTTCACAAATAAGAGTAGAGATAGAACCCTTCTCAACCAATCAAATTCTACTTTAAATTTTCTTGTGTTTGTGCCCTGAGTTTTGTCTGCAAAGTAAAAGCATAGAGGTAAAGGGCACACAATCATAAATAAACGGGACCAGTGCAGCAACTATGACTGGCTATCAGGAGTATTGGAGTTAAAGTAATCAGCAAAACTTGGATGATGCTGAATTGGACTCTCTGCCACTTCCTCCAATTGCTGCTTGTTCTCTCCTGTTCTTTCTGCTTCTCCGCTCCCATTAATTCGTCCACATCCTTCCAAGCTGGGAGAAATGTTGCTGGGCACAATCAGCCTGTCTGTGACGATCGTGACAGTTTGCAGAAGCTGAAGGAAACCATTGCGAAACATTGGTTTATTGTCATTTTAACCACAGTGAAACAAAACTACGTTCCTCCAGGACCATGGTGCAACACAAGAACAGAAACAGAACACCACAAGACCACAAGTGCAGACAGGACAAAAGAGTACAAGAAAAAACTCAAGAGCAACAAAACAACCAGGCAAAACAACACTTAGTGCAGTCAACAATAGCTACAAGTCATTTTCTCCAATTCCAAAGGATTGTAATTTCCGTTGATATTAGAGAACCTCTAGGTGAAGGCCGTCCTGATGATCATGCCCTGGTCTGATGTTGAATGGCTCAAGTGAACACATATTCCTCCATATTGCATCATTTCACCCTAGAAGAATAAAAGTCGCTGCGTTCAGAGTTAGTACAGGTCAGCCTGCCTTGAAGAAATCTCAATCTGGGACACAGTTAGTCATAGTTGGGGTGAAATAAAAACCCTCATCCTCTGAATCTTAATTCTCGGCAGACATGCTCGCTCCAGTAGAATTTATGGTCCATAGACAGTTTAAAGGAAGCAGTGTAATCTATCAGAGAAGATGGCTGATTGACTACAGGGGGAACATTCTGCACATCAAAATTTGGAATAGAGCTCAGCATGATAGAGATATTTTCCCAAGTAAAACAGTGGGGAGTTCACCCGGCACCTACCATTTAGAAGCAAGAATTAAAGACTGAAAAGGCTTCCTTTTTCCCTCCAGCTCCCTCAGAAAAGAGAATGCTTTATTGCAATTTGACAGCACAGTTCTGAGTGCAAAATTTTAGAGTTTATTTTACCAAGAAGGCCCGTTCAGGTCTGTTGTGGACCTCAAGGGAGGCCAGTGCATTAATTAATGAAGAATTTCAGTCCCAAATTTGTACTCAGACCCATTTTTAATCTCATTTGCTCAGTCATTCTTGATTTTACTTACCCACTCTTAAAAATACAAGTTCCTCGCTTTGGAAAAAAAGTTTCTGGTGTGGAATCTTCACAGTCTTTAAACTGTAAAAAGGTCTTTCACATTCCTATTCCATTTCAACAGTGGTTCTTTAAATAGCCAGTAGCCTTGATTTTATTGTATTGATTTAGTGTATTTTATTGTATTGATGTATTTTATTTTCCTTTACTTTTATGGAAGTTTTATCTGTGTAAGTTTATGTATGTTTTATGTACTTAAAACAGCTATATTTAACTTTTATATGACTAATTTCTCACCTCTCTTTGTCCCTCAGAATTAAACAGGCTGTTTTTTATTACTGTTCGCTCAAAACTGATACATGCAAATTGCTCTCATTGGCTGCCTTGTAAAACACTCCTAATAACTTGGTGTAGGACAAACAGCTGGATGTATGTAAATAGGCTGGTGGTTGTATCTACACTGTATGGACTCTGGAGTGAAGAGTACAATTTGCAACTTTAACAATGTGAACATACCACATCGACGTTTTTAAAATTTTTCAAGAAAGCAAAGAAAATATGTTGGGTTTTTTTTTCAAGTAATGTGCCTTTTTAAAGTTTCTTTAGGAAACTAATAGTGGTTCTTCTGTGGCATCGCACTAAACAAGCATTTTTGACAGCTTTATTTTTAAGACTTTAGTTGAAGCTCCCCCACCCACAAGAGGGCTCGAAATAGGATGTCCAAATATTTGAGGCTATTCAAAGATGTTCCTGCACCCCCAACTGTTTATCTTTGAGATAAATCCCCGCTCCACTTATAAAGGAAACGAATCCATCTGATAAGTCGTTCAAACACCCCTTTTCCACTTTAGCCTGACGAGGCTGCACGTTTCACATGAAAAGCTTTTAGTAAAGCCGAGGTCCGGCTGAGGAGGGCCATTTTTAGGTCCCCATGATAGATTAAGTTGGAGAATGTTAGTGTTAGCCACTATAACACCTTTGAATTTATTAGAGCTTGTGTAAGCAGGGTCACTAGCGCTAAATGGGATGTCAATGACCGAAACACAATTTCAAGGTAAATAATAAGCACTTAAATGAGTGAGTAACCTGAGTGGAGGGGCCGGGCATGGTCAGGAATCTGAGGCTGTATCTTGCCTGAACTACATATCTGTTGATTTTTCATGTTGTTGACATTTATCTATGTGTATACCTGATATCTGAGTCATGTGGTTCTGTGTATAAAACAAATCATTATAGATGCACAGCTATGTAAGGGCCATTGCATGAAGCTTGGTTGTTAAATATATTAATTTGATCATTTTGACATTTTAAAATTGGGTCTTAAGTCAATTTCATTTTCAATCCTATTTTGTAGTATCTATTATATGATATAGTCCTTCCTTTTCTTGAATTATGGGAACATGTAATTTACCTTATAAATCAACGGTAAGGAAAAACCATACACTGTTCTGGTCAGATAAAAAAGTACAAAGCAAAGCTCCTGTTCTCTGTGGACTTATTTTTCTTGTCCTAAAACTTATCTGAAACTTCACATTTCTCATAACAACAGTTATGCCTGACTACTTATTTTTATCCAACATACTTCTGTAGCCAGCTGACCACAGTAATGAATTGTGCCAATAGTGCAGATAAGAGCAACATTTATTCTGGATAATAAAACTATCATTTCTTGTATTTGTTTTGTAAGTGTTGTTTTGTGAATCTTGTAAGTAAATTTGAAAGGCATAGTAGTGGCCCTGTCTGAGTTCATGCTCTCTCTCTCTCTCTCTCTCTCTCTCTCTCTCTCGTCCTGGTTAAGGCCACGCTGCTCCTGGGACACCAGACCTTGATTTTTTTTCCCCCCTTACAGCAGCCGTTCAGTTTACAGATGAATTGTAGCCGGGTGCTAAACTGCGTACCGAGCCGCCGTCAATGTTTATGTCTACCAATCAACTGCAATGTGCTTATGTTATATGGTATTATGGACACAGCAACCTTAAAACATGCCAGACCTTTTCAGAGGCCTAGATTTATGGCATGCTGAATTTCAGGAGTTGAAAAAAGAAAACACTGTGGAGATGTGTGAGAGATTGTTTGTGTTTCTGTATAGAATACCATTACTGTTTATCGCTTATTTGCTCAGGTTTCAACCATGTTACAGGCCAACAATAGATGTTTTCTCATTTTGACCAGATCACAGGTGCCAAAGTGCTCAGTAATGTGTTGTATATTTTCCTATGTAGCTCTTAAAACACCACAAACCCTTTCTGTTTATCGTGCTTAAAACTTACCACAAATGTAGTTTATCAGCTGAGATGTGTTTGTTTTTTTTTGTTTTTTTTTCCTGGAGCTACAAGGCTCATGTAGTAATAGAAGCTTAGAACCACCAATTAGCATCTTGCAAACTGCTGCCCAAAATCAACAAGCACTTTCAGTGAACTACATCAGACAATAGCAGATAAATACAATTTGGCATGCAGTTTAAAGATGCTCTTTTGTAGCTGCAACTGTACATATTGAGCAAAACCACAGGACTGAAATGGGGCTTTTTGTGAGTATTGTGAAAAACTCTTAAATTCTACAAACTATAATTTTCCACCTCCTCACCATTTAAGGTCTGACCCACTTACTTATCTGCGGTGTTCAAATGAGACTCTGGTGTCATAGGACTTATTAAGGATGCATTACAACAGCTGAGGCCTGTGACATGTAACACAGCACTGAGAACTCAATCGGTGGTCTTGAGGAGAGCGGCAAGGAGGAGGGGAAGAGCTGGGGCTCAGTACGGTGGATTAGAGGGAAAAACAAGCCTCGGCCAGGAAAACAAAGCTGCTGGATCTGTCCCTTTGATAATGCCATTGTAAAGGATGACCAATAAAGCCCCCCAATTCAGACTTGCCTTTAAATGGAAGCCCAAGAGGCCGGGTGAGGAATCAAGTGTGTGCTCAGATTAAATTTTTTCTTCCCTACATGTATTCCCCTCGCCTGTTTAACATGGGGCAAGTTGAGATGCTTTGTTCGGTAAGCGAAGCAACTTGAACCGCATTGTGCTTCAGCCTCATGTGAACAGACAGCAAACAGACACTTAATCTTGACAGACAGCACAACTTGACATCAATTTGTCCCCAGGGTAAAAGATCTGGAGTACTCTGGGATTGGCTAAAGCCTCAAGACCCCTCCTTTCCCTCGCATGCATGCACACATACACATAGCACACACACACACACACACACTCACACACAAACAAAGCCCAAGTCCCTCTTTCATTCAAAACTCCATACCCCAGTGATAAATTCAAAGTCAGGGAGCTGTGCGGTTTGTCATAACTTATGTCTTCTACCGAGCAAATCTGCAGAGAGAGCAGACTTAAGACATCAAGCCCGATGGCGGACCCAGTGCACATGCATTACACAATCATGCCATTTTATCTTGGACTTTGGAACATGTTGACCTTAGCATTTTCGCTACACATGGAATACCAATTGCATAGGGCCCTCTTAGTCATGAAGATGGAGGTTCTTGGACTCCTAACCACATGGGAGAGGTTAGGCGGCCAGCAGAAACAGGGAGTTACCCGTCCCCCCCAAAAGCCCTTAACTCACTGAGCTGCCGTCCCTCAAAAAAAGGGGGGGAGGCCAAGGGGTGAGGGGACGTGGAGGAGTGTATCTGAAAGAGGCCCAGTCAAACATTCCCCCTCTCTTCCTCTCCTCCACAAGGTTCGAAAAAAAAAATCCCCTCCAAACCTGAGGGGGTGACTCAGAGGACACGGCGTCTTGTAAAACACATGCACTTAATATTAGAGCCATAAAACTTGTTAAATTAAAAGCTATTTTGGAAAATAGAAAGGGAAATATTTATGTGTCTGGCCCATGATAGAGTCCGTTCTATTCCCCAGCCAAGGGGCTGCCAGGGCACAGGTAACGACTGTCAACAAGTGAGAAACCCCGCAGTACCCAGTGAACAGTGCACTCTCATGTGTGGCACATTTTAGGGTTTTTTTTTTTGTTGCAGGAATGCACAATTTTACACAGAAAAAATGGTTGTCGCAGAGGGGCGAGGAAAAAAGTAAATTAAGGCTTTGTTAAGGATGAGGTGAGAACTCCACCCAGCACCTCAATATAGACCCCTTCTCTTAGAACAGGGTGAAAAACAAAGGGAAAAAGAAGACTGCCAGTGATTGAAAAGCTGCAAAAAGCAATTATGATTGTGAAAATATACAGGCCCCAGGTTTTAGCTCTGGCAGGCTTCATAAATCGCTGAGGTCGCTCTGTTTACTCAGCGCCAGACCAGACCTGTGCCTTCTCTGGCCATTGCACCAGAGGGGTGTAAACTACTGCATCAACTCTGCAGCAGTGCCCCCCCTTACCCCCCCACCCCCCACCTCAATGACTCAACAACAACAGTTAACCATGAAATACACAATATTTTCACTAAACACTCAAACTACACATTCGTTTTACTTGGTTATAGTCAAATACCGTTAAATAAAGAAAAAGTATTTTGTGGGGATAGGCACCAAAATAACATCAAATTAAATCTCAAAGCACTAAAAAACGATGTGATATGTAAACTCTGTTAAAGATTCAAAACATACCTTTCATTGCCCAGACCCTGAATGGCAAGTATTTATTAAAGCTTTATTGGGACTTGTGTTACCTTGTGATGTCACAAAAACCACCGTGCAGTTTAGTCCCGCCCATTCATGCTGAAGTTATAATGATCATGAAAAATAATCAAGGTTGTTTCTGGTGAGGGAGCTCATGTTGTATGTGGACCTGGAGATGAAATAAATATGAGAAAAATGTAGCGCACAGGCCCTTTAATAATTTACCACTTCTTCAAGTACTTCAAGTACTAGTATCTCTTTTAATTCTTCTCTTTAACTTCTTCTGTTAGAGACACTTCTTTTGCTGTTGCATTATCCAGTTACCTTCACATCACACATATATCACTTTATTTTGACGTATTTAAAGGTCATTTGATGCTGATAGTATACTGCAGCCTCTAATAACACATTCTTTAGTTCAGGTGCTAGTCATTAGGTTCAGTTTTGGCTTCACATCATCATGTGCAGTGTGTAATTTCTGATAAGTGTTTATGAGCGGGGGGGGGGGGGGGTGGACCCTGAGTTTGCCTCGTTTGATGCTTCAAAACGCATCTCATGGCTCTGCCAGGCAAGAATCCAGCAAGTACGAGAAAGAAGTCCATGAGTTGGGAAGATTTATGGTCCATTTGATCTCCTACTGGAAAGGTGCTTTAAGGCCCACAAAGGTTTTGGTGTGTGTGTGTGGGTGCGCGCGCCCACTCTAAAAACCCATTATTATTAAAAATAATAAAAAACTCAGATACACACACACACACACACACACAGTTACACACATCCACAGACAGGTACACACGTGCGCGCGCTGAGACTCATGCACAGACATGCATTTACCCAAAACACACGGCCAAAATGCACTTAAAATTTATGGCTTTAACATTCCTTCAGGGTCAAGCTATTTATCAAATCCTCCACATTCTGGTTTCAATTACCCGGCCTATTGTGGAAAGCAGCTATTTTAGCAGGTTCATTTGGCTCGGTAGGGGACGCAGAGGCCTTCGTTTTAACTCTCCGTCT
Organism: Alestes dentex; assembly: GCA_037576975.1. Lineage (NCBI taxonomy): Eukaryota > Metazoa > Chordata > Actinopteri > Characiformes > Alestidae > Alestes > Alestes dentex. Next base: position 6,819,026 of record JBBIGA010000146.1, read on the forward strand.
CTGTCGGCCTGCTCCTGGACGGCCGACGGGTGAGGGGAGTGGACAGTGGCCTCGATCAGAAAAAGGGGAGCGTTTTTTTTATTCTTTATCGGAGCGCTGGGCGGCGGGGCCTACGACTGTGGTAGAGAGGCAATAAATCCTGCTTTTATTGCTGAAGAATTCCACTCTCTCCGCAGGCCTGACAGCGCCCCGCGTTCTCCAAGCCTTTTGGACAATTTCGACACCGTGTCCATCTGGTGCTGATTAAGATCCCGACTGGCGAGAGAAGAGGGGGAAGAGAGAGGGAGAGAGAGAGCGAAAGAGAGAGAGAGAAAGAGAGAGAGAGAGGTGTGCAGGTCAAGACCAGGGGAAAAAGACAGCAAGATAGCAAGGTGAGTGAGAAGAAGGAGACCAGAGACAGAGAGAGAGAGCGAGAGAAAGAGAGAGATAAAAATAGACAGAGAGAGAGACAGAGAGAATGGAGAGAGCGAGAGGGGGAGAGACAGAGAGAGAGAGAGGTCTGCAGGTCAGGAACATGGAAAAAAGACAGCAAGGTAAGTGAGAGGAAGAAGAAGAAGAAGAAGAAGACCAGGGAGAGAGGGAGGGAGCGAGACAGAGAGAGAGAAAGAGAGAGGTGTGCTGGTCAGGAAGGTGGAGAAAGACAGCAAGGTGACTGAGAAGATAATTAGTGCATCTGTACTAATTACCATGGACAGTAATTGTCCTCTATTTAGAAAAGAGCGCAAAAGCTGTTCACTCAAAACATATTTATAGTAGAAGTCAGTGTGTTTCTGCATCTGCCTATTGACTCCTGTTTAAAGTGTGATGAGTTTCTGTTACAAGACCAGTGAAATATACTTTGAATTTACACCAGGTCAATGCTGGGACAGTACAAATGGTCCAAAATCAATTGTCATATTATGTCACTTGTCACATTATGAAAATCTTGTCACATTATGTCATATTGAAAAGTTTCTAATATCTTTCTTCTCCTGTACAGTTATTTTTTGGAGAAGGTTTTGTCCAGACAGCAACTATATGGTACACGACATATAGGGAGTAATTAGAAAAGTACTCAGTGAGTACTCAGTGAGTACTGAAACTAATTCATGCAAAATGAGATGATAAGAGTGAAGTCATGGCCTGTGGGTTCTTTAAGAGTTTACAGGGTTAAATGGAAAGTCCAGTCAGGAAGGCGAGGCCGCTGAAGGCAGGCCAGCAGGACTGCCCTTATGGCCATGTGGCATCATTAGGCTGATGACCCAGCAATGGCCAAAAGAAATTATTTGGAGAGAGGAGCCATCTTGTCCTATGTTTCGGGTTTATTATCCTCTCCACTGGCACCTGTTCTCACACTGGGCTTTGCCAACACTATCCTGGCCCCCCTGCTTCTCTTCTCTTCCCTTACAGCTTCCATTTCCCCCTGACCCACTGTCAGTGACAATTTTCTGCCCAGAGGTCAACCAAAGGCACAAACGCTTCATTTGGAGAACCTTGTTTTTTTATTGCAATTTCATAACCCAAGCATTACTGTGAGAAACAACTCATCTGCAGCACTTGGAGAACTCTCACCCAGAAACCCCCCCCCCCCACCCCCACC
>JBBIGA010000146.1:6826229-6864470 GCA_037576975.1 Alestes dentex
AATGAGGAGAACCGAGCTGCAATTAACACCGTGTCCCAATGAATGCACGCGGTCAGGTGCTGACACACACACACACACACACACACACACACACACACACAAATACACACACGTACGGTCGCTATAAATACGAGAAAGCAGTGCGAGTGGAGAAACAAATCACTATACGAACCCAACAAACATAAATAACATATATGTTTACATTTTTATGTATACGTTTAAAAAGAATCTTTCTTTTTTCTTTCTGTTTAGAACTGTGTAATTATTTAAAAACCTAACTGGGACAAAAAAACGGTTTCGCGTTCTTCACTACTCGACAGCACTTGATGCGAGTTTGATCATCGAATAAAACGAATTGAATAAAGTTAAATCTGGCTCAGACATCGAAATAATACTTAAATATACAGGCTTATTAACTAAAAAATAAATAAATAAATAAAATAAAAATACCATTTTTAAAATGGTGGTTACACCATTAGCAAACACTAAATGTTCATAAATCTGCATGACCCTCTTTCTAAATTAAGCAAATGTGTGTGTGTGTGTGGGGGGGGGTTCTTGTTTAAAATTAAACGTGTTTCTGTGCAGTTCTATTTCTTCCTTATTGTCTGTTTTTCATATTACAGCTATTTTACCTTTAATCGGGTGTGACATCATTACATTTACTGCTCTGATTATTTCTGCGCGTTCTTGATGATTTGCGGAGAGCAAGCAGTATGCCAGCCAGAAAGCATACAGATAAGTAAATGATAATGCATTAGCAAAAGAGCTTGAATGTTTTTTTTTTTCTGATGCACGTTTAGGGATGTTTAAATAACGCATGAAAATAATGGTTCTATTAATTATTCCATATTACTCTGTACTCGTTATGCCTCTGAATTATTGCATAATTATTTTAGGCGGTTTTACATTAGCCCACTGTTACAGATATTGACCGAATGGTAAAAATCACAATTAGAATATTACATGGCCAAATAATAAGAGAACGTTATGATCATGTTGACGCAATGGGAAAAGCATGGAATAAAGGGAAAGTTAGTTTAAATTAATCAACTTGCTACCACGGATATAAGAAATTAAAACGAACGGAAGTGCTGAAAAGCATTAACTCCGTGCTGTTAATCAGCTTTAAGTCCGTGTTTAACTAAAACTCCTCTGGCTGTAAGAGAACAAAAGCCGTGTTTTTTCCTGCAGCGTCCGACCACAGAGGAGCTGCTTTTGTCAGACGAGGCAGTGGGCGTGACTCTCGGCTCTCCTCTCTGTCAATCACTCGCCAGGCTCCGCCTACATGCCTCGAGTTCACTAGTATTGGGCTGTGCATCTCATTTGCATACATTAGTGGAGCTCGAGCTCAGGCGCCCAGCATGGCCTCTACTAACCGTCCCTCAGCAGCCCTACCTGCAGAGGAGGAGAGAGAGGGAGAAATAGAGGAGAGAAAGAGACAAGAGATGAGAAAAAATAGACAAAACAAAGACAGCACTTTCTCTAGAGCTAAACAATAGCGTCACGGTAGGAAAAGACGTGTCTGTGGGTGTGTTTGTTGTTGTTTGTTGTGTTTTGTTTGTTTTTTTTCTCCAGCCCTCCGTCTAGAACCCGGCGCCATTTTGTTGTTAAGCAGCCTCCTGTCACGATGGAAACCCCAGCAGGTCAGGAGTCAGAGTTGAGCTGCAGGTCAGCCTGTAACACAACATGGGCGTCCAGCCCCAAACTGGATACTTATCTGTCAGTGGGCAGAGCCTGCTAAGAGGCAGGCCTGTGATTTTTTTTTCCTTCAAACTACTCCAGGTTAGGTATGTGGCAGTGAAACAGAAGAAGGAGGGGGCAATTGCAAGGAGGTGTAAAAAAAAATCTCCATAGCCCTGACCTCCATAGCACCATTACACTCACTCTCTTGCTCCCTCTCTCTCTCTCTCTCTCTCACTCACACATACACACACACACACAACACACACAAGGAAAAAAGGCAGCCCTGAACCCGCAGCTTCACATCAAACAATAAACAGTCCATTAAATCTCAAGGCAAGGATAAATGCTGATATTGGTTGGAGTGGTGGAATGGTGGAGGGGGGGGGGCGGTTATTTAAAGCGTGACGACCCCTGGCCAAAACCTGGTTCAGTGGAGAGATGAATAAAAATTTTAATGGCTCATAAAACACAGCGATTCCTCTCAGCACAGTTTTTTTTCTTTTTTTTTTTTCCTGACTGCATTATTCCTGGCAGTGGCGGCGACGCCTCTTTTTGTCTGCAGAGTGAAAAGCCGTTCACCAAGGCCTCTGCTGGAACTCCATCAGGACCAGAGAGAGAGAGAAGAAAAAGGGGAGAGCCATGAATGCAGCTGCATGATGGGTGAGCAGAGTCTCACACACACATACACTCACACACACTGTTAAAAAAAAAAACTTTCTCACTCCCGGCCTTTCACATGCAAAGTGCATAGTCACCAGCACAGCATGAATGAAGGAGGGGGCTTTGAAGAGAGGGGAAAAAAGTGCAGCATTGTCTCTTGATTAAAAACCCTCTCAGCCATATTCTTGTTTGCTCCACCCCATGACATGCGCCATTTGCTCCAATGAAAATGGCCCTGGTGTTGATTCACTCACCAGTCGAGCTGGCCTCAGGGCTAGATAAATAAACAGGCATCTGTTGTTTTATTTAATGCTCGCTCCATCTCATCCTTCTCTCTGCTGTGGTTGGGCTCCACCAGAGGAGTTCCCTCCCTTCAGCAGAACATCCAGCACTCCATCACTCAGAGAGAGAGAGAGAGACAGAGAGAGGGAGAGAGAGCTGTAAGCTGGCATTAAGCTGGATCTCTCCACAGGATTGCTTTGTTCCAGTTTGTGTGTTTTAGGGGATTATTAAGCCACAGGGTCACAGTGAAGCTCATGTCCAACCCCACAGCCACCGCTGATGTTTGAGAAGCTTTGGCTGCTGCACACAATGAGATTATACACTTTTGTAACACATGAGTTGGCTCCTTTTTTAATCGTAATCTATCCACTTTCCTGTTTTTTACTAAATGAAATGATGCAGAACAGGACAGGGATTTAAATTAAATATTTATCTTACTAAATATTCCCTGCACTTCTTGTGCATGAGCAAGAGGTAGCGTATTGATGTACACACAGTCTTAGCAAAATATGGTGAGATGACACACTTCTGTAACAAATTAGCTAGTTCAACATGTGAGTATAATAGATTCAGTTTATGAACAGCATAATTGGTACATTATTATATCAAAATAATGATTTTTGGCCCACTGAATCTGTTGATTTTTTTCCCAAATATAGGTCCAGTCCTGTTATTTTCAAAAACAACTGTTTTGTGACCAAACAGTACATCAATATCAGCACTGATTCTGCTTTTCTATGTGGGCCTGTTTGTATGAATGCAAGTTGTAACTAGAGAATGTATGACTAGTGTGTGTGTGTGTGTGTGTGTGTGTGTGTTTGTGTATGGAGCCCTGCTCTTGAACCATGGGTGCTGTGCTCAGGTCATGAGACTGTAAATATACAGGCAGAGACCCGAACCCATAAATCTTCCTGAGCAGAGCCTGCTGTCCTTACACACTGGCGTTACAACACAACTCTCTCTCTCTCTCTCTCTCTCTCTCTTATTCTCTCTCTCTTATTCTCTCTCTCCCTCCCTCTCTCCCTCTCTCTCTCCCTGAAAGATCAGAGCACAATACTATTTCTCAGACCGCAGCCCGTGGCCAACGCTTCATTCAAACACTGTTTTACTTGTCCTCTCTTCACATAGAAATCAGTCATGCCTGGAACGACACATGAGACAGCAGGCGATGGCTGCTCTCCTCTTTCTGCGGATTTTCAGATAAAACCAGGCAGATATTGAGTTACACTGCCTTCCCTGTGCCGCACTCCACAGGACCTTGTATTCCCCGTTTTTGTAAGGTGTGAAATTTATTGTGCTGCAAACGAGAGTTACATTTTTCCGTCCACGATGAATTTCGAAGGTGCTTCCAGGCAGCCTTTTGTCCTTTTTAACATATTTATCTGTCAAGTAAAAACCCGAACGTCTTCAATTATTCCCTGTGTTTTCTCAAGGGCATATGTGCTAGAATGAATGGATGGAAAAACCGTTTTGTCATAATTAATAATGTGCTCGCCTAGACTTTGGCAGCCTTCTCATCTTAGACATGTTTTGACAATTCCAGCCTGATTGCAGGCTCTACTTTGTACCTTTGCCAAAATCTATCATTACAGAAACACCGATAATATAAAAAAAAAAAACAAATGTAATTTCCTAGAACGCTGTCAGCTTAATTTATTTATGCTTTAATTTGGTCAGACAATAGCTTTTTTCCTCTTAGTTTTGAAGTTAGGAATCATTGTCATTTTTAATTGGTTTTCTTTTCTTTTTCTGGTCTAATTTTGTTTGATTGTTTGTATTCTTTTTTAAAAATACACATCACCTTGTGACTTTTTTTTCTTTCTTTTCCCCCATTTTTTTCAAAATGCTTTCTCTTTAGAGAAAAACATAATACGCTGATACTTTTTTTATTTTATTTTTTTTTTTAACAAACTACCCTTTCTCTGTTTTAAAAAAGAGGAATAAGTTTGTTACGAATGTATCGGTATTACTGGGAACATTACAACCTGAATATAAATTTGATTTTAAAAGATCTGTTTTAAAAGATATATTTTTATGGCTAAAGTAACAGTTTCATCATGTTCTATTATTCTCCTCTGGGATTATAGGCAGGTTTTGGTGTGTAATATGACACGCAGATTCCGAAAACCAGAGTACTGGCAATTTATTTTGCTTACAGAAATATTTAAATTTCTGTACTTCTTTTGTCATTCTTTTGAACTGGTATTGAATCAAATGCTATTTTCTGCTTCAGTATATTGTAGCATTTTTTTCAAATATGACATTTTTCAATGGAGAAGTAAAGAGTGAAAGAATTCTGTATTACATCAGTGTTATAGTGTCTCACTGAGTGCTTATGGTGCACAGCTGCTTTATCTCAGATTTTCTCCTTGCATGTCCAGGATTCCTTGGGGGCACAAAACACTGATCTAACATCTCTACGGAGCTCTGCTGCTGTCGGGAATAAGACAGGACCCCTGCTGCCCCCTACAGAAACACAACTGATACCAGCAGATTACCAACTGATACGCTATCATTCACAATATCCTTCGTAATATGAGACTGTCTGCTCATTGAGACAAGGCAACAATTTGAAGTCCAAAGGTATTATACTGGGAATCTCAATGACTGTAACCTGAACGGTATTTATATACAGTATATACTTCATAGTATATGGCTCTATACAGCCTTTGGTCATTTATAGTTCGAAAAAGACCGTAAACACCCATCTCTTTAAAGGCGGTAGTCACTCTAATGTGCTCATTAGAATTCATTGTATTCATGCAATTAGCAAGGTCACCGATTTGTACTGGCTGAAGAAAAGAAGCGGAAAAGCAGAGTGACAGTCAGAAAGTAATTGGTTAGATTGTGCCATGCATAGAACCTTGAACCTGTACCTTAAGTTTAAATCAGCTGATTGACTGATGATTGACTGATGAATAATTAGTGCAGCTAGCCGCCATTGAAATGACAAAATGTTTTTCCAGGGATGGTGGCTGTTTTGTTTTAGTTTATTTTGGTTGTACAGATCTCAGACTGCCTTATGGTTACCGTTTTTTAAATGAGTATATTGTGATCAGTGAAAAAAACAGTGTTTTACATTTATGATTTAAATGTGCCAGTTGCACATGAATAAAATGTTCCATCCACATTACATACAGTGTCTTTCGTTTGACTTCTTTTAATAAGTACTGTTAATGCAACACATTTTAACCATGCGCAAACATCTGACACTTTAAAATCGCTGAAAAGAAAATCCTTTCTTTTTTCATCTCCATGAGACCTTAGTCTTTATATAATTTCTATAAATCTTGTGTTTAGTTGGTTGTGAATTTTAGTATATTTACTGAGAAATGTAGCATATCAAAAATGATTGTTTAATAATGCACAGACAATGGGCATACGATTATGCATTACCTAATATATATGCCGTTTGCATACCTCATGGTCAAATTATGTCTGTTGATGTGCTAAGAGAAAAAAACAAACCCTTTACAGCGAACAAACATAAATATATCTTTCTAATGCACATTCTATTAATGTGCTGAATTTAACATGACTTTTGCACAGGCAACAAATTTTGTGTTTTATTTTTTCAGAGAAAAAAAAAATTAATATGGAGACGTATGTTCTCTGTAGGGAGTGTGTACAAGGTTTGCAAGCTTACAGTTGACCTATGCTATAGTTACATATAATTATTACTGTAGGTATGGTACTTATACTGTAACTATATGAACTGACCAAGAACTAATCAGTTACATAGTAAAAAAAAGGAATTAGCAGAAAATGGCAGTGCTTTTGGTGACTCCTGAACCTGTAGGGATGTAAATGTGATTCACATGTGATTGTAGATTTAAAATTCCGTTTTTCTTCCAGCGGGACCTTGTGTCACGTTCAGAGTTCAAGTCTGCTCCTGTCCAGGAGACAGAAGGTATGCACGTTCAAGCTGCAGCCATTGTCTGCTCAGGGAAATGAAACAGCATAGAGTGGGTCATTTTTCCCCCAGCGTGCCTCCTCTGCTCCTGAGTTCCATATCCCCGAGCAGAAAGGACCTGCAGTTTACTGCTGCTGAACATGCTGCTTCGGTCCTCACTCGAGGTATGCTTCATGACGTCTGTGCACATATTATGGTTATTATTATGGTTACACCACTGGGTCAGTTTTCATTTTTACCACATAACAGCAGATATCCTGAGCATGTGATTGCTAAAAATTAAATGTGATTAGTGGAAAACATCTTATTTGATGCTGTTGTACAGTAAATAATGGTAGCTTTCTCACATAACATAGGAAGAGTAACATAGGAAAATGATATATTTTCTCTTAACACACTAGACATCCCCTTCTCTTCAGCTTATTTAAAATGATAATGGAAATTAAAGTTACACAATTTTATGCCAACTGTGTGAGACAAGTAATGTAAGCTTATACCCCACCAGTTAGCACTGAGCCGTTCATCACTTACTTGTCTCAAATTGAACTGAAAAGTATTTTTGAACAGAGTTGCTTGTATGGTGTCTGATGTTTACCATTTTAATAGATAATAATAGGTGGTGTGAATTTGTCTACACAACTATGAATTGTGCAATTCCTTCCTTGCTGTCGCTTTAATTTTGTGACACAGGTTTTGCAAGTAGGTGTCTCCTATCATGCCTATCACTTTCTGTCGAGCAGGACTTCCCGTCGAATAAATTGTGCTAAGTGCTTATTTTTCTGTGTGACAGAGCTGGGAGACCATTTCTCAGGGTGAGGGTCTGTGCACGTCGTCTTCTCCAGGAGCTGGAGGAGGAGCTGCTTCCGCAGAGGAAAGACCCAGCAACGGTCACAGCACACCACAGCCCCGTTCCATGACAGCCCATACATCCGCAGCTGACAACACACATGCATGCACACACATACTCACCAATGCACGCTTTACTAGAAGAACTGCCATCATCACCACCAACCACCCGAGCCACATGAAGCCATGATGGATGCCATCAATAGTGTAAGTCAAGCAAAGATCGATTTGTTACAAAAAAAGCCCTGCATCTGTGCTGTATATCGAATCTTGGACTGAAAGAGTTTGGTTTGACTGGCTGTAGAAGTCAAGTCAGTTTTCAGCAGCATTTGATCAGTTAGATTGGGGAGGAAGATAGAAAGCATGTTTAAGGTTTATGATGTGTCAACACCCCATACCAGCTTCTCATGCTGAGGAAGTCATAGTTTCTAATTATCACATACTCTATTAGCTTTCCCATTATTTTGCTAAAGGCAATGTAAGTACACAAAGTGTCTCTAGTGCCAACATCTGAAATCATAAACATGAAGAGAAGTGTGGAGTTGAAATTAAGAAACTAATATAATTTGTTCTTCAGCATTTGTTTGTTTCTCTTCTTATATATAAATTGTGCCTGATGAAACTTTGCAGGGGAGTTCTGCAGGTTTTTCTAAATTCCTGCAAAATTTGGTCAATGAGATGTAAAGTCATTCAGAATGTTTTGTAGTCAGATAGTGTATTATAGATAAAGTGACCATGATGTCTACAATGCAAATATAGGCATTTTGTTTGTTTTCTTTATCTTATGTTGTCCATTTTTGTATGGAATTAGGCAGAAATATAAAAAAAAAACTATTAAGTTCCCCTTTAACACATGAATACTTAACATGATCATATAAGCCATTAGATAACTTTTATATTAAAAACAGTGGCTAAATCAACCAGTTTCTGTAAAATATTTGTGATCAACTGAAAGCAGGTGGAAAACACTGCTGAAAATATATCTTCATTATGCCTGGACCTGGCTGCAGTCTTTAGTGTGAAAAAAAAATACTCAGTTGATAGTACAAACATTATATTAAGAAAAGATTAAGGAGTCATTGAAGGGAACAATACAATAAAATCTAAATCCACATACACACACACCCTCATTAGTGAGTGCAGGTCCAGCCTGGGTTGTTCAAGCAGTGGAGTGAAGAACAGAGTGTAGTGGAGTGGATCGGCACCCGGTGTGCCTTTGCAGAGCTGCAGATGCACAGCAAAAGCCATTACAAGTGACCTTTGGCCCCGCCGCCACCCTGGGGTGAAATGGCGAGCCTGATCTCGCTCCCCTTTTTCAGGAGAGAAAGAAAAGGAGGGTGGAGAGGAGGAGTAAGGAGCAGTTAGCTAGTGACCCATCCTTCAGACGTGTCCCAAACTCACAGACCCTTACGGCTCCAGGGCTCTCCTGTGGCTATGCAGATGAGAAAGGAGAAAAAAATGAATTTTAATCACTCCGGGAATCTCCAATTACCGTGCCGCTTCCCGCCGTGAATCTGTCTGCTCGGGACTTGTTCCAGAAATGACAGAGGAGCTTCAGTGAAGCCTCAGCACCCTTACAAATACGCACACACACACACACACGCAAACACACACACACACACACACACCCCAACCAGACTGTGGTGTTGCAGCCAGAACTGGAGCAGAGGACTCTTAAACTGCTAACGTTTCTCTCTGTTCACTCTTCACTGAACTACATGCTGCCCCAATTCTCACCAGGTCAGTGTGTCAGTTTGACACACTGCATAGAGTTCTCATTAATTAGGATCAAACTTGTTTGGACGGTGAGGGTGACCCTTGGTGGGTAACTAAGTTGCGGTCTGTTGGTGACCAGTGGGACACTGTATGTGTGAGATCTATCTCTTTCAAGGAGCTTCATTAGCATACAAAATCAAGCTAAGCAGCAGCGCATTTCTCAGAGGAAAAAAATCTTTAGTTGATGTAAAATGAAGTAGACTTTTATGTGGGGCCTAACACCTTTTTTAGTCACTTTAACGCAAAATGCAGTTTGATAAACACTAGTATTGAACTCAAATAAGTTAATCTGTTTAACTTAATATATAAAATTATTTGTCTGCCGAGCAGTTTAATTTTTTAGCAGTAGACCAAGTAACCAAATAGCCAAAGATTATTCAATAAATGTTCCTTAATGCAAATTGATGTGTGTATTGAGGATATTATAGTTGCTTCAGATATCGCTAAACCAGTCAGATTAAAAAATTTGAACTAGCTATTCGACAGTATATTACTTTTTAAACTCCTCTCTACAATAAGCTAAAACCTAAGCATAAGCTTTTAGTGAAAAATGAAACACTTAACAATTAATATAATTATTATTAATGTAACAACAAAACCCAAAGTTGAATTTTTAATATATTTTAAACATATTAAAATGTCTTTACTGGTGTTTATCATTAAACACCATTCCCAACTACAAGTCTTCATCAGGAATGGATAGGGCTAGGGCATGCAAAGCACAGACACAAAGCCTTCTTCAAAACCTCTCCCTTACTAACAAGAAAAGCAAAAATTCCTTTCTTACATGCAGCTTTGATATTGGCGTGGCAGACCTGGGCTAATATTCAAATGTAAATATTAAACAAGGCGAAACAGAGGCCCACGCAAGGGCCTTTTGTTCAGAGGCACTGAGAAAGCAGTCACCCTGAAACAAAGAGCGGAATTAGCATGCGGCAGCCCTGGAGCGCATGGCCGGCTCACGGTGACGGATGCTCCCCTCCTGCTGCGAGGGTCACCACTGAAGATCCATCTCAGACACTGGCAGCATGTCAGCCCAACAGAGTTCGTCCTGTGGAGCCCAGGCCATTCAGCTGGCCCCTGGGCACGGGGAGGGCCCATTAGCTTGAAAAGAAGCTATCTTGGAGGAGAAAGAGAAAGGAGGGGAGGACATGATTAATTTGAGAACTACCTGGCAAGTGAATGAAGGAGAGGAGCCTCCACTGAACTGATGTGTGGGGACAGTGGATAATTACCCAGCAGCCTATGAGAGAGGGTGATGGAGCAGGTCACCACCTACATGGTTATCATCCTCTAATCTCACAGCCCAAGGCTGATTGAGCACTAAACTTCTGCCCATAGGTAAGAGATCCAGAATGTGACATCTGATACGGGATGAAAAAAATCATTTGAATTTGTAGAAGGAAAGAGTAAATGCAAAAACTAAACCATTGCAAACTCTTTCTAAAGATTCACATAAAGCCTCTGTTTGATTTTTACTGTGTGATCTCTTTAAAATAGCAGTGATTATATGATATTACTTTATAATTATGGCAGTCATGGCTGTGCCATCTAAAACACTTGTAAGTAATTCCAAGGACATATGAGGTAATGTCCTAAAAGTTGCCAAATGGCTCTGAGGTGGTAGATGCAATGAAACACACACAAATACACGATCAAACCTCCACCAACCAAGATAACCTGCAAAAACAAAGATGACAAGTTGAGATTAATGAATGTCCTGTGGAGAAGCCACAATTTAATTGTCAGTCATAAAGACAGCTGAACTTTACCAGCATGTTCATAAAGGATTCCCAGGGCTTTAAATGCTTTTAAGTGATTATTACCCAAAAATATAATAATATTTGGGGAAAATATAATAATATTTGTGGAATTGGGATTCATAGTGGTCTTCATATGAAAAAGGAGAATTGAAAAATTCTGACTGAAGACTGAAATGGGGTTCCATTAGTTAAGCTCAAAAAGCAAATCCAGTGACTTGCACTGCATTATAAATTTGTCTAAGAGAAAATGTGAAATTTGTGCAGAAACTGGCTGAGTGAGAAACTGCAGATCTTTAAATTAGCCTGTTACTATGACCTCCCTCTGTCACACACACACACACACACACACACACACACACACACAGTTTCAGACCTACACAAACATGTCTGTCGTGTAAAGAAGGCTTTGCTTTTCTTTTCACATGTCCCACACATCTGTAGAGTCTCATGTTTAGTGGGCTAGAGTGTGTGTTTGGAGGGCAGAGTGTGTTAGACATACAAATAACAAACGTGAAATACGACACAGAGGGAAAAAGGTCACCAAAATAGCCTTCATCATATCGATTGTGGTAATCACGGTTTGTTATTGTGGCCGTGAGGGCCGCTCTAGTGCTGAAAATTTGACCATTGAGCTGTCTTGATGTGCTTAGATAAACACTGAACTCACCATATATCTCTCAGCTGTTATCAACATTTCACTGAATTAAATGCACAAGGGCATGAAAGGTTAGAGCCTTGTACATTTCTGTCATTTTCTGGCTCATTTGCCCATCTCTCCCACCAGCCAGAGAGCAACATATTTCTCACCGGCTCTCCAGAGTTTTAATTGAAGTCCAAAGCAAGCTAAGCTGACAGCACCCTTGCACTCTTGGCTTGGAGCGAGGGCCCTTTTGGCACTTGGTGGCCCTGCTAACGTTGGCTCAGTGGGAAAGAATGTCAGAGACACACTGTAAATACACACACACGTATATGAGAAACATCACGCTGCAAGAACCACCCAGTGTCTCTAAAGCAGATATGACTGATATGAATTTTTAGAAAAATTAAGCTTCACTCAACCAAATGTAGTTTGAATCTGAAAATGAGTAAAGATGTATTACGATTCAGTGCAGTTAAGCTTGGGCGAAGAACTAATTACTCATCTTAACTGATTCATTATAGCATAGCACCTACACTGTGGAAATAACGGCCGTTTTTTTTTTTTTAATGGCACCAGAGAACAATGGCTACAGTGTTTATAGCAGAGCTGCTTTAATAAGCCTGCCATAACTCACTCAGTGGCCTCCTGGCCGTGGAGCCTTCGTCGCCGCTTTGAAGTGGAAGTTCAGGATGGAGTAGCACAAATGAGCTGGACGCAGGTAACTCCATCTGCAGATCAGAAGTAAACAGAAGCGCTATGAAGGACCTGCCAAGCACCATGCCCTTATTTGGCTATTAGAGGAGAAGGGCTAATACCAAGCTACTGCATGAAAGGGCAGGGAGTGTCGGGAGGGGAAGCAGTGTGTGTGACTGAAAGTGTATGACTGCATCCAACAAGCTGGCCACAGCTGGACAGACTGGTGTCAACTCCTACACTGGAGCTCGCTCACAGGGACTTTTTCTTCATATATTATTTTTTCATCCTCATACATTTTACAATGTTGGTACTTATTATTCAAGGAAACATTACTGGACCTTTTTAAGTCACAGGGCTTGGCAGCAATAAGCAAAACACTGTAATTTTTCATCAGTCATTTCTCACCCATAGGTCTTTGAAACAAGCAAAGAAAATTTGTCAAAAGTGAAGAGAGTTTTCTCAGGAATAAAAAACAATTTGTTGACACCAAAGCATCAAAGTACACACACACACACACACACCTGCCAATGCAGAATGTAAATAAAAAAGTAAATGCAATCCATTACGTTACTGTGAAATTAATTACTTTGTGGAATTACATTTACATAGTATAGCAAAATAATGACCTGGATTCTGGACTTTTTTTTTTTTAGCATTATGAGAAATCCTTTTTTGGCTTTTTTTTACAACACTGGACATTTTCAAGGACACAAAAAAGAGCAGTGGGCAAGCAAAAATCTGACATCTCAGCATTCTCTCCATGATGCTCTAAAAATGTTGTGCAGAAAAACCAATTTGACAACAACATTGTGTTATCTTTTAAAAAGTGGCAAAAAATAAAAACCTGTTCCTGGTAGAAGACTCTCACCCTGTGTTCTGTTTGGGTTAAAATGTTACTCAGACAGTTCTGCTGAAATAAAGGATGATGAACTGTCACCAGAGATCAGGAGAGGGAGAGAGGAACATGATTCATGAAGAGTCTGCCACAGATTACAAAGAAAGGAAGAATCGCAACACTGGCAAAGTAAAAGCGTTGCTTTAGTGTGCTTTGTGAAGAGCTAAAGCTCAATTAAAGTTCCAAACAACAGCAAACAGGAAAAAAGAGACTAATGTAATTAGTGGTGGTGTTGGCACTGAAGCACTGACACACTGAAAGAGGTGCTATAGGGTGGGCAGGTGAAGACAGCTCTGCCAGGCACAAGCAATGTCACTGTATATAGAGTGGCACCGTCCGTGACGATATTGACGTTTCTGTGGTGCCATCGACCTGCTGTGACATGCCGAGCGACACAATTACCCATTCATTTATTCCAGCAGCAAGTGCACAAGGAGCATGTTAACATGCACAGCTAAAACACAGATTTAAGGTGTTTTGTGCACTTTTTTTTTTTTTCGCTGAGAGGCTGTATTTGCCCAAGCTGCATTAAGAGCATACTTGCTAATGATTTATGGGTATGTGTGTGAGTGTGTGTGTGGGTGTGTGTGTGTGAAGAAAGGGTGCTGGATGAAGGGTGTGTGCACTTTCTCCTGCTGTGCTGTGAAGCAGGTCGCTAAAAACAGGAAGCTGGTGTGTCCTCACCGCTGACACAACACGCAGCAGGTCTGCGTGCAGTTAACGCATGCCCGACTCCATCACCCCTACTAGCCCACACATACACACACACACACACACACACACACACACACACTGCACATTGAATACACAAGGCCTGCTCTTCACAAACCATCTTTCTGGTCTCAGACCTGTTCTTGTGACTATAATATTGTTACAGACAATAACAGTTGGACCCTGGATCAGCAGGGCCGTGCTGAAAATCTCTCCACATGTATAGGCCCAAATCTACCTGGACTCAGGCTCCTACTTCTGGAACATGACATACAGTCAGAGTTAAGGAAATAAAAGGCACCTTATTATGGCCTTGGTGGTGTGAATAAAATGGACATTAATTAGTGGAGACAGAGCAATTAGGCTGTGTGTAGAGATGGAGATGGGCAGTAGACCCCCTGCTGCTCCGCCGCAGCCCCACACTGTCAGATCACCCCCAATGAGTCTGATGGATGGCTCTCATTTCCATAATATTGATATTGTGCACACAGACATTAATGAGTGAGAGAGCTCAGACAGAGCACACGTGAGTGCACTCGCTCACACAGACGTGCAGGCACACACAGCCCAAATTATTAATTAAAAGATTAATTAAAATAATGTACATGTAGAATAATACTGCAAATGTTCTGATGAACATATATATACATTACATATATATATACTCTACATTTTAAAAATTTTATAAATGAAAATATATATTTTTAATATAGTACAACACATATGTGCATATTATTATTGCTTTTCAAAAGGAAACTTGAAAACTGGAGCGCATAATGGATTAATAATTAGTCATATATTAGCCGAACCGTCCTTCCACGCTCTCAGAGCAGTGACATCACGCTGCATGTTCTCCAGCAGCCTCCCTGCACATTCTACCAAGTCGCTAAGGCTAACCTAGCATGCACATGGTGCAAAGTCAATCCAGCCTTCAGGTAAGTTAAGGTAAGATCCAGTGTTTAGAAGAGTCCTAGTTCACATTCTTTGGTCCAAGCTCAACCAGAATTTGAGGCAAGTTATATCCAACCTAAAGCAGTCTATAGTTTCACAATTTCACATGCGCAGCAGTTAATTGGAGATGAATAAAACATGGTGGCGCTATCAGTAGCCGCGTGTTTCGGATCGGGTGGCCGTTAGGGGATCCAGAGACCAAGAGAGTCGCACATCAAGGTTATTTCAAAGAGGTCAGATTACTTCGTACTAGACAGGGATATGACCCACAGGAAGTAAGCAGCCATTAATGAGAAAACGATGGGTTTACACAGAAGAACGCAGTGCTGCACCAAAACAGGAAGCACCCTGCGTGACCAGGTTGAATATGCAGTCGGAGCAGCATGGATTAGCCTCAAACTAATCCAAAATAAAAATCATTTAAAAACATAAAATAAAAAAGAAGAAGAACTCAATTGCTGCAGAAGAACAAAATTATCAGGTCAAAAGTCTCAAGTACTGAGTTGAGTTCCCTATAGAACTGCAGTGGATCTTCTTGGCGCATTCCTGTATCTGACATTTTTAGGGGTTTCTCTTTTATGGATACCTTTGTTCCAAAATAATATTCTAAAGCTTGAAAGTGAGAGGCGTGAGTAACAGCAAAGATGGCCAGGCCATGAACCAACTGAATAGAATAACATTTAACATGAGACTTTTTTCACAAATAAATAAAGCACTGCCATTAAAAAAATACATGTTCCTAAATAAAGGTACACAACATTTTATATGTATGTCAACAAAACCACCCAACAAAAATGGTTCGAACTAGAGGGAGAGACTGAGACTGTGCGGCACATCATGTGATTCGCAGTTTATTAATGTACATATTGACAACCATTTGTCATGTTCTGCTTGCTGTCTGGAAATGAACCCAGTGATCTCATTCCAGATCTGGATAAAGTCTGAAGTGAAAGTGGTGCGATGCTGCAACGAGTGAAGCACTTCCTACATCAACAGCATTCTCATATTATTTACATGAGAATTATTTACTGGAGAATTTTTCCTCCCTATGCCTTTGGTGCTCTAAGCTTGTGCTACATAGAGCGAAACTCTTGAGACAACCAGAGGCAATGCAGGCGCAAGCTGCAGGAATGGGGTCATGTTTTTAGATTATGCACATAATGTAAAGGAGGGGAAGCTGCAAACTGACTCAGAACTGGCGCAACATTATACAGATTTTTACATGCGAGCTGAGTTGTCCTTTGAGATGAAATTCAAATAGGATTTTAAGAAATTGGGACAAAACGCTCGTTATCTTCAGCAGGGGATTTAATGCTGTTTTCCAGAAGACAGAAAAAAAGCTAGAGTTAGTGTGTGAGACGAGGCTATTAATTATCTAAGGTGCTGGAAATATCAACAACAATGTTGACTTTATAATGACTTTATAAAGACAAATGCATTGCCCTTATAGATCTAATTAATCTGCCAAAGCAATGTTTCTTTTTTTGTCCAGATTTAAACCAACATGTGCTTTTACTGATCTCCTACTGATTAACCTGTGGGCTCACTAAAGATCATATTAGAACAAATTACCGAATAAAAGAACAATTAAAACACCTTGAGTTATGTCAACAAATATGTTTAATTAGCCTTGGAACGTGAAGCTCTGTAAAAACATGTAATGCAAAGCACAATGGCTGTAAAAATATGTAATGCAAAAATACACTGCGCACGAATACAGTTGTGCTACTTCTCCGTAATTAAGCCATAACTCACCAAAACACATTACTCTTAGAGTCAGAGTCACATATGGGAGCTTCTTGATGAGAAAGTAACTTGATAAATTGTTTTTTCTTCTCACATTGCAGTTGTTTCAGCACCTGACAGAGTGTCGGTTCACTCGTGCTATAAAAGTACAGCTATTGTAATTAAAAAGGTGCCGTGGTTCAGCTCTCTCTGGGCTGTGACACTAAATTGATTGGGAGGTGGGGGCGGGTGGCTGCGTACCCTCCACCTCCTCAGGTCCCTGCCTTAGAGATATCACTGAGCACCAGCACGAGCACAAGCTAAGCACAGATCAAAACGCACGTCACATGCAAAGTGAAAAGTTTATCACCTTGGAAACACATCCGTAAGCATCAAGTCTAGCGTGTTAGGCATGCAGAATGTGTTAAAAAATGTGTATAAAATGGTAAATAAACATGTCTCCTTTGTTCCCGTTTCACAGCGAGGGCTGCCACTTAATTATTTGGATTTGGCTTGTTGGAAGAAAAAAAAAAAAAAAAAGATCAAGTGAGCCTCAAACTCTAAACAAATATTACTAAGGTTGCTAAGGAAGACTTCTTCTCGATATTTTTGCTCGTTAATTTTGTAGAAACAGGAAGCCAGCTTGGGTCCTAGAAAAAAAGAAGCCTAAAGCCTGAAGTGCTGATGTTAATTTCGACCCTGACCACAGAGATAATAGTGGAAAGCACAGATGATAGCTCAACGCTAAACGACTTCTCCTCTTCCGCTTTGAAGACTTTCTCGTAGCAACAGGTAATGGATTGCACAGAAATGTAAGCAAAATGTTCAAATTTAAAGTCAGCTCAGAAATACGGTTCATCACAGCCTAAATGGGCACCGTTGTGAAACTCAGGCTGTGCACTCATGAAGAATCATCTCAAAACAAAACCAAACAGGAAAAATAGTGGTTCAATTAGGCGGGGAGGCTCAGCACCATAAAACAAGTCGTGGGACTTTGAGGCTGCCAGCTAAAAGCTGGGCCTGCTGAACAGGCCTAGAGAGCGTGGAGTGGCTGAAACCTAAGCCTCAGCCTTGCCTTTGATGTTCGTCTGGGTCCAGAGGTTCCCACTGTTGTACATCTGTGTCTACCTCACCGAGTGTTGGCTTACTCCCCTGGCGCGCGCCCCAGTCTGCGTGGCACTGGCCCAAAGCTCTGCATAGAGACACTCCTCTCCTCATACGAAGCCCTCACCAGCAACCCAAGCACTCCCAGCACAGGAGTCACCCACCAGCCCCTCGCCCAAAGACCATTTGCCCTTTGTAATTTATTACGTTTAGATTAAATCTGCCGAAACTCAATATTTTAATTGAATGTTTAGAGCCGACCCCCTCCGAGTAATAAATTTCCTTTGGCACCCCGCATCTCACTATCGTGTTTCTCCTCTAATTACATTTACATAAATGATGTTCTGTGGAATTATCACGTAGGTTGTATCAGGACATGTGTAAAGAGAGGACAGCCATGGACTGATTTTTTTTTTTTTTGGACAACAAAAAAGATGTGCTGCAAAATGTAGTTTGCTAAAGGGGTAATCTACACAGACCTGGCTGCTTGACATGTTTAGATTCCTGTTGTGTTTGATTCCTCTAGGCGAGATCCTCATGTTAAAATCAGTCAACTTTTTTTTTTTCTTTCTTTTGATTTTTTTAATGTACCTACCAGTCAGATCGATATCTTGGCTTGGGCAAATCAGATTTCAACGTACCAGGCTTAGCTGAATGAACTCGGGTAGTGAAAAAATAAGTCAATGCACTGGCCATTATCTTAAATCATAAAGAAATAAACCCCGCATTTCTAAAGCTGCCAAAGAAAGGCGATGGAAATACAGCCGCATTTACAGTTTTGTGGCTTTGCCCTTCAGAGTGGACATGGTTGTCCATCAATCTGCAGTGGTATCAGAGAGATTCGCTCTCTCGCGCTGAGGCGACTGCTGCGGCTGAACTCTCCATAGGCAGTGACTTACACTGCTCTAGAAATAGTGCTCATTAAGGCCAGTGTGATTGAATCAGTGTGGGGTTTTTACGGCGTCGACTTCTGCGGGTCAGGGTCAGAGCCCCAGATATTATAAGGGCGACGCAATTAGAGCGGTGTTAATTTGCTCCGGTAATTCATCCCGCGTTTAAACATCAGTGTCTAATCTCCTGTCTCCATGGCATGTATAATTACAGCTCTGTTCCTCCAGTCATCTGAACGCAACAAGCCCCTTGCAGGGGCCGCCATCAACATGCCACTCAGCGTCTGGCAAAGGGAGCACGTTGACACGAAGTTGCTGTGTCAAACTATAAGTAATGGGGCTGGCGTAAGATGATCCGCTGTAACATTAATACCACTTGTGCCGTATGTACACACTACTTCAAAGATCTCAAGTGGATGTCAGCCATTGATGCGTGCTGGATAGGACGACAATGTGTGCTTCACGAGGAGTGGACCTTAAGGGTTGCTCAAGGGACGTAGATCTTTTGAGGACCTTCTCTGAGCTGCTCTCCTCTCTCTATTCACTGCTGACTATTAGCGAGGAGACTATGCCATCTTTGGAGAGTCGAGGACAAAAGGAACAGAATAATGCCTTCTGAAATGTTACAATAAATTACGATAAATGCTGCCTCCTAGATTATTAGTGATTGCCACCTCCTCAAAGCTGGGATATTCTCTACATAATGTGGGTTAGAGCATAAAGCAGTGCAGTGCAGAAATAACAGGCATCAGGGCAACTCCCTCAAGAAAGTTAACTCTACTTGTTCCTCTTCTTGACCATGACTCCATTACTGGGCTTTTGCTCTGCCTAAGAAAACCGAGCCGTATTTTAGGCCTTGAAGATGGTTGGAGACGAGCAGTCTGCTTAAGGTCTCAGTGCTCTGAGATCTTATTAAGAACTGCCTTGTAAGAGCTTTCCTCCCCCTGCTCTCAGGAAATGTCTGCCGTAATGTCTTTCCCTCACTGTTTTGGAATGCTGCTAGGCTCCCATGCTGGGAAAATAAGTGAGAAAGAGAAAAATGATTAAATCATTTTTTTTTCCTGGTGGTGGTGGTTGGGGGGTCTTAGAACAACATTGGTTACATCGTCAAAGGGCGATTCAGCACTAGAATTACACACTGCTTCACTAACTTCCAGGCAGCTTAGTGCGGAGCAGTCCATGTGAAGGGCAGCTAAAATATGGCGGTGCTGGAGTGCTTCTTATGGTGATTGAGCACTACTCCCTACTGCTCTTGGCAAATACGAGTTACGCGGAAGGGGGAGAATTTGCAGCTCTCCAGCTCAGCCAGAGACGATAAACTTCTCGCAGACTCGCAGCATAGACTGGAATCTCCACTTTTTCCAAAGAGGGCAGCCCCTTCCCAGCCTGGGCCAGGGGAAAACCGATATCATAATTAGTGATCTGAAGGAAGGCTGCTGAGGTGCAATCGGAGTCCAATCTCCTGCTATTGTCATAATTAAGGGCACAGTGCACCATCCCGGGGCGCTCTCCCCACTTCTGAATGGGACAGATTGGGTTACAGGCCTTGCACCAGACAGACAGACAGGGCAGGTAGCCCATCAACAAACTGCTTTATGATAGCCAGACAGAAGGAGTACTTCTATTGTTGATGCAGGCGGCTGACGCTCGGGGCTGCAAGCATTGTGTCAAAAGGCCTTTTTTTTCCCCTCTTTTCCTGATCTTTGAAATGCCGACCACTGGGCCCGTACGAAAGATGAACCTGCTCCCTCAAAGAAACCACAGAGAAAGAACAGAAACAAAACACTTTGATTATCTGTCTCATCTGATCCGATTACCACAGTGTTTTTACTCCTTTCGCTTTAATGCCAGTGTTGTTGTTGTGTGTGGGCGGGTACTCACCGGCTTGTGGAGCTCATTCTGCAAAAACGGTGAAACAAGGTCAGTATAAACAGAGACAACTGTAGAAAATGTGAGTACTTTACCCTCTCAAACTACAAGAGCCTGTGTGTTGGCTCTGCACTCTGACAGCTATATAATTGTCATGTTTCATAGTAGTTATTGTATCACTGTACAATAACTACATATTGCGCTAGGATCACTGTACTGATGAATCATGCATAATATGACCAGGAAAATGAACAAAATGTTCATTTTGGGTTCAGGTTTTCTTTAAGAAAATCACATTTACAATTTATTTTGCTTATATCAGATGTAGCCAATCAGTCAATCAAGACATGTTTAAATTTATTTTAAATAGAACTGGAAATAAGAGGCTAACATTGCTGACACGAGCTGTCAATAGTCACTCAAATCATTTCTGTGAGCTATAAAAACAAACTTCACCTTCACCTTATAGCCAAACGCTGCAGACAGCCCTTTTTAGACAATAGGGTCTGTTTACACGAACCACTCTGGGAGTAGGAGCGCTGATCTAGAGACAGATCTAGAGACAGCCGTCACAAAAAGTGGGGAATCTGATCTAAGTTTGACTTCTCTTATGCCTGCTTTATGAATACCTGCCCTGGTGTTTTCTAAAATGTTGGTTGCAACAAATTAGATTTTTCACAAAAGATTACTAAATAAAATGTTTATCGATGTCAGCTACTGTGATGTGAGCTGCGATAGTCATTACTATACAACAACACATCATTCTGTAATTGTAAGTATTACATACACTTAAAACAGCTTTTCATAAAACTTAAGAAGGGATTGACTCATCTTTGACTCATAATAATAGAGGAACCCAATAGTGCTACATAGAACCAATTTTTAAAAGATTCTTTAAGGAATCATAAAGAATCACAGAGAAGAACTAACCAGGCAAAAAAAAACCAATTAATGCATTCAGATGGTTCTTTGAGTGTTCATGGTCCTACATGCTCTATGACCTCTACCGAAGACCCTTTAAAGAAGAAGCCATTTTGTTCTGTAATGAATGATCAGTTCTGTATGAGCTCTGTATCTGTTTTCTTCCAGTTTTTTCTAATGGTGTTGATTTCCAAAATGACAGAAATGTAAAGGTTGTTCTTATTCCTTCTTTTCACAAAACACTGAAAGAATCTTTGACAAAATTTCTTGTTTTAATTAGTTGAAAGTGAAAAATGATTACTAGTAAACTCCACAGATGACTCTTGTGGAGTGTGTTCTCAGGTGTGTTTTCATGAACTTTCCGCCAGAAACAGCCAAAACAGTCCACAGAATCCAGCAGCATCCATTTAGGCTGTGTGAGCTGGGCAGCAAGCTTCATCCTGTGTTTGAGGGGAAGCGGCGTGTGGTAAAGTGGGCCGCCAAATCCTCGGGTCACCCATGGCGAGAGGAGCTCAGGAAAGGGCCAAGCACACGTGTGGCCAGATCTCTCTTGCTCTCTCTCTCTCTCTCTTGCTTTCTCTTTCTCTCTCTCGCTCCCTCAGTCAGCCGAGCTCAGGCCTCTGCTGTCATGGCCTATTAAAAGCAGTTTACATGTGCATGTCCAATTTGATGAATATGTATGTGACCTCCTTCTCTGGCGGCTGCCCACTCGGCACGGGGCCCCGAGGCGCCAAACAGCACCTCTCATTGAGCACAGCGTGCATGAGGGCGGCACTTTAACACTGCCGTAAAGCAGCTCCCCCTGCGCCTCGCCTGACCTTTAACTGTGCAGATTTAACTCTGCAATAATGCAGAGACAGAGAGGCAACCGGAAGACAGGGCTTCCGAGGTAGACAGGCAGACTGGAATTTCGGCTGCTGATGCACCTTCACCAATGTAGCGCCTACGCAGCTGCTTCTTTCATTTTTAAATTAGAACTAATGTACATTCACTTGGTCAGTTAATCAGCAACGATTGGTCGAGAATTTACATGATGTTATTGCGCATAGTGAATGTTCTCCTATTGTATGAGAATAATTGACGCACACTTTTTACATTTCTGTGGGTTTAGGACCCAAAACAGGCATAAATCAAAGCAGTCAGTTGTTGCTGTTTTGTTTACTTGCACTGCATGGTCGGAGGAATGAAGAGTACATTTTAAATGTTCAGAGGTGTTTACATAATACATCTATTTCTTTTATTTCAAAGAAGAGCATTTTCCATGATATTTGTCTCTATTAATTATTCCTATTTAAGACTTCCGTGTATGTTGGAATCTTTGAAAGGCTGTGCAGGATTTGTTCCTGTGTAGTTCTTGTTTAATTCATTTTGTCTGAACCCTGCATTGCTCAATTAATCATCTGTATTATTGATAGATTACTCAATTACTAATATAGCGACATCATTTACATTTTCTTTTCAGACAATGTTAGCTCTTTCTTTTCAGCTCTACCTCTCGTTAATATTAATGTGCTATTGAGTAAAAGTTTAAAATGTGCAAATTGTTGTTTTGAAAAGCCTTGAGCGAAATACAATATAAAATCTGAGAAATTCTAAGATGTAAAAATAATACATCCTACAAAATGATGGTGGTCTGTAGATCAATCGGCAGATAATACTGGAACTAAGTTTCTCTGATGTATGCAATTATATGAAACTGACTTTAGCCTTAGAGACCATGAAGTAACACCTCCCTCACGATGTGCTTGCACTTTTAATTGGAATCCTTAATAACAATTGGCTCTTTAAAGGCTAATTAAAACAATAGCCAAGGTTAGCATGACTGTGGTAATTAGCAAGGTGAAAGAGCTGAAGTTAATGATCTTCAGTCGTACGCTTGCACGTACCACGTCAGAGAACGCATGTGTACGTGTCTGTGTGAGTGTGTGTGTGCATATGTGTGTGTGGTCCATCCGCTACTGTGTTATAGGGTGGGTGTGTGTGTGGAGGGACTGCACTGGCTACACCCAACCACGTGAAGGAGAAGCAAACAGGCTCATTTACACCCCCAGCTACCTGAGCAGACCGGGGGAGGACATCAACCCCACCATCTGTCTCCCTGAGTGTGTGAGTGTGTGAGAGAGTGTGTGTGTGTGTGTGTGTGAGTGTGTGTAAGGGAGAGAGAGAGAGAGAGAGATAGAGTGAGAGAGAAAGAGAGAGAAACAGTGCACTGCTGCTTCTTGACTCAGTCCCATCTGATAAGCTGATTTCACAGACACTGAAAATGGCATAGCATTTAGGGGAAATGGGGAGGCAACACAAACACATTTTCATATCTTATAACGTTCTCTTATAATGCCCTTTTTGTATCACTCCATGGGCATGGAGTAATATGTAATTTAGCCTGTTCCAGTGAGGAAGACGAGAGTGCCTTGATTGTAATAATAGCTTCCTTACACTATGTGCTACAAACACACTGCACAAAGGCCTTGCGATTGCTCTGGGCTGTATTACAGCTGTAGCCGTGCTGTCCCGCCAAGCACGAACAATGGCACAGATCTGGGAGAAGAGGTAAGAGGCAAGTCCCATGCAGTGTTTAAAACATCCACTGACAAAATACAGCACACAAAGAAAAACAATCCGAAGAAAGGAAACAATGTCTTCTTTACTATACGCCTGCAAAAGGATTCCATTTTCTCCTGCTTGTGACACTTATTTCGAAGGCATTTGCAGAGAACATTTAGCTAAATGAGGCCTCAGCTGATGGTTCTTATTGGATTCGACTTAGTGACGGAACACATTGACTGAACGGTTTAAAAAATGTACAATTCCTATAGAGCTTCCTATAGAGTTTCCGATAGAGCTTTGGCTCAATGCATTTGTGTTTTTGTACTTTTCTCAGTGAGATATATATCGATTTCTGATTTGTTAAAAGCCTGGCTGGTTTCTAGCCCTGTCATCCTCAGTATTTTCCCAAAGTCTGGACGAAGAGGAAATGGATAAGGGGGAATTATGCTTGTCGCCTATAAATGTCCACGAGCAGGCCTTTCCCAAGCCATGACGGACAATAAGCTTTCTGTGCCTGTCCGTGACACTGAGAGAGAGCACTTTGTGTGCAGTGGCACCAAGAGGGAAAACATGGCCGCCAGACTGCAATGTGGGGGGTGAGTCATCAGCCAAGCACGTCAGACTTATCTCTGGGCATATATATACAAATAAATTGGGTGTAGTTACACACAGGATGTGGAGGGTTCAAATGGGCAAGGCTGAGTGGGCCCGGCTCCAACCCGTACCCGCCGCCTGTCATAAAGCAGTCTCCTAGCACTTATTCCTTCACAGCGCTACGTCATATGCGATTAGTGGAGTAACGCGCTAAAGGCTAAAGGCTAAATTCCTCTGGACAAGATTTGTTTTCTTTCCCATTGATCAGCCACGGCTGACGACTGATTCACAGCAAAGGCAAAATACTCCAGATATTTTCTTTACAGTTTAGCCGTGACGAGCGAGCACAGGGAAGGAGAGGCAAGGCAGAAAACGCCAGGCTTGGAGTCAAGGACAAGTCCAAACATACAACTCAAACATTTATGGAAGCATGCTGGGTACATTCACACAGCCATATGCTGCAGCCATATTCTGAGAAGCGAGAGATTTTTTTTTTTTGGAAAGTGCATGACAAAGGACAGCAGGAGAGGACACTGTCCACGGTGGCCATGGTGACCTGAGGGAGCTCGCTGATTGGTCAGTGGCTGCAGACGCCGCTGCCATCCGTCCTGCTTTAATAAAGCAGCATTGGTGGTAATTGCCTGGTCTTGGAGCGCTCTATTATTCACGCAGATATCTAATATCGGCGGAGGGAGGGGACCCGGGCACAGACGGAATCTGCACATGTTGATCCATATGATTGATTTTTTCCCCCCTCCCTCTAAACTCAATTTTTCATACTCAATGAACGACTTGTAGATTGCATCAGTCGATGCAGATACGTCTCAATTAGGCCCCATATAGTGACTCGGAGGCTGGGAAGAGGATGGGCTGCTCATCTGCTCACGCCATTAACGCCCCGCTCAATCAAAAAACAAAGATGAATAAAAAAAAAGTGCTGAACACATAAAACTAACTCTGTTCCCCTTCACCGCGAACCTTTAGAAGCTGCTGTTATCACCAATAATAACAACAGCATGTGGTTGTAATGTGCTAGTAATCTGATGTCAGCTCATTGAATTGAATTGAAATGGAGAAAATCTGTTGAAAGTGTTTCAAATGATAACACAATTATGTTTTAATGTAGACAAATGAGAAGACGAATGAGAAAAACAGTTTTTTTTAAAAAAAAGGTCTGTACAATGTTTGTCCTTGTTTGACATCAAAACAAATGGAAAATTTTAAACCCATTTACACAATGCTCCCCACAAATCTTCAGCCCTTTAAAGTAATGAGACTTGTTAGGATTACAAATAGCATTTGACAGATTGTTAGAGCCAGTTTATTATTGTAAAGCAATGTGCATTTGAGTTTCATCATGTGTCAAACTGCATTATTTGTCAGCAGATCTTTAAAAAATCCTACTTGCATAAGTATACAGCCCCTTCACACAAATACTTGATAGAACCACATTTTAATGCAACAACAGCTTTAGGTCGAATGGGGTCAGTTTCTTTTAGCTTTTGTTTGGGAGTGATTTTCAGGCATTCTTCCTGACAGATCTGCCTGTATTTTGCACTGTTCCTCTGTGCTTTGATTCTAACATGTCTAGTACTCTCAGTATGATGCTGACACTCCCATTCTTCATTTTGAATTATACACATCTATACATTTTTCAGTGTCTTTAGAATCCTCATGCAAACAGCATTTTTCAGTTACTTAACTATAATTTTTAGTCACTTTGGGTTCATTTTTGTCACAGAATATTTTCATAAATCTCACAAAACTAATGTCACGTAAGTAAGTGATGCTGCAAATCCAGCAAAACACAACATATAAATTGTACAGAAGACAGATTTGTTGACTTTTAGGGGGGGTTGAATATTTTTGCCAGGGAATATATTTAAATCATATGGTAAATTAACAGTAATGACACCTGAATTTGAGGGTTCAAAGAAATACTTCACCCAAAAATGCAAAAATGAATACAATACAATACAGTTCTCTTACATTCAGTGTTTGAACTGTTGGGTTGAGTACTTTTGGTACAATAGATTCATTCCCTGTCTGCAGTATTACTATTTGTTTGACATTGAAACAAATAGAAACAAATATTTACCCAGTACAGAATGTATAAGTGAGGCTGCTGACAGAGCTGACATGTAATGAAACTTATTTGAATGCTGTAGTAAAGTAATAACTCTGCACTCTATACGAGGTGAATGAAAACTAGGGGAGATCAGTCATCAAGAGTCATTTTATATAATTTTCACTCACCTCTCACTCTTTTTCATGCATTATTATCAACTTTAGAGAAGTCTTGATATCACAGACTCACAGCTAGTGTCCCACTTTTATTTGCAGACACACTGGCCTGTATATGTGCTCCAATCTCTGTCTGCAGTTTTACCCTGTTCAGCACTATTCCCTTTGCCGTGCAAGTGAGAGGAGGTAATTCACAAACATGACATGGCTCTCCGCAGTCTCTGGCACGACACTCCTTCACTCCTGCCTCTGGTGGAACGGCTCTTTATCCACTGTTTAGAGGTCAGCGAGGGTATGGTTTGATGAGAAGCCAAACATTGTTTAGCGAAGCGGAGAAATGAGAAGCTCGGCTTGGTGTAATTGTGCAAATGATACACACACTCACATCCAGCTGGGCTCAGGAATGCCGTCGCTCAGCCTCTTTTCTAATAGTAAGACAGAAAGAGTGTGTGAGAGAGAGAGAGAGAGAGAGAGAGAGAGAGAGAGAGAGAGAGAAATTTGGCAGCGTGTCATTTACACACATCTTAAGTACTTTTTGAAATGTCTGTGGCTCCAGTCCACAAGTGGAGTGGAGATGAAGAAAGAGCACATTCATATGCGAGGATGCTCTGTCTGACCCAGAAGGGACCACAAAGTGACCTGCAGCTGGGGTCTCCTGAGGCCAAGCACAGTTCCACACATGTTATGATATTTTGGGTGCTTCTGTTGACTCATGTATTACAGTACAGTAATGTTCTGCCTGCATCCCTGGCCTAATCAGTGGAGGAACAAGTCACCTCCCAGTCCGGATCCTGCACCTGCTTTGGTGGATCCCACGCCTCGTTCATAATAATAAAGTAAATAAAGGTGTAACAATTTCAATAGAAT
Organism: Alestes dentex; assembly: GCA_037576975.1. Classification (NCBI taxonomy): domain Eukaryota; kingdom Metazoa; phylum Chordata; class Actinopteri; order Characiformes; family Alestidae; genus Alestes; species Alestes dentex. The sequence continues at coordinate 6,853,810 of JBBIGA010000146.1, forward strand.
TTTTTTTTTTTACGACCATGCAGTGTTGGACTCCTGGCTGGCTCGAAATCTTTAAGCTATTTCCTCCAGGACCAATAAAGTTTTCTGATTTTGATTCTAAACTGTATCACTCATTCGCGTTTCATTTAATCTCACAAAATGAAAAATAAAAATGAAATGGTAATTTAGTTGTAGTTGACGCTCACACTGAGAAACAACATTTTTGCAGTGGTATCTTGATCTGGACTTAGGAGGCTTATTAACCTTCATACTAGGCTTATTATTATTAACCTTATTAGGCTTGTTATTTCTAGCAAAACCTTTTTCACCGTTGTCTCATCTACATTGTGGTACATGTCTCTTTTATCCTATTTTTATCATTAGGCAGACACTTCCAAAGTATCTAACATTTTTTGCACAACAGCAGACAAATGCAGTGTTAAGAGTCTTGCCCACGAGCTCGTAATGGTGTAGTGTGGTGTGTCGCCCAAGGTCAAATTTAAACCCCACACTCCTGCTTGGAAGTCAGTGATTTTACCCACTATGCTACACAGACCACTATTGGCTAGTATAATCTTACCCATTGTTGTGGGTGGGAGAAAAAAATGGCAGGAAATGTGATTTTGTCGTTTTTCCCTTAACCAATGGCCTCACTAAGAGTATTAGCAGAGCTGATTAAGAAGTGAACCCGCATGACAAACCAGCTATAGCATGCAATAAAGGTACACTATATGGCCGAAAGTATGTGGACCCCTCGCTATCACACATATATGAGATAACCGGGCCTCCCATTAAAAAAAACACTGGCATTAATATGCAGTTGCACCCCACTGTAGTGTTAACATTGTCCTTCACTGGGGCAGAGCCTAACCCATAAAATAACAACCCCCAGTCAATTATCCATCCTCCACTAATCTTTACTGTTGGCACAATACCGGCCATAGTGTTCTCCAGGCATCTGCCAAACCCAGATTCATCCATCAGACCGGCAGATAGTGAAGCATGATTTACCACTCCAGAGAACATGTTTCCAGAGTCCAGTGGCAGTGTTTTTTCACAGCCAGCCGGCGCTTTGCATTGCACAGTGATCTTAGGCTTGTGTGCAGCCATGGAAACCCGGTTCTTGTGCTGAAGTTTCTTCCAGCGGTTTGTAACTGTAGTGTGTGATGAGCTACAGTCCGCCACATTCAGTGGCCCGGCCAAGGTTGGTTGGTCTACAGCTTTGAGCCACGGTTGCTCATAGATGCTTTCATTTCACAATGCTAGCACGTACGGTTGTGTTGGGTAGCTCTAACAGACAAGAAATTTCACAAACTGAATTGGCAAAGGTGGCCTCCTATGACCATGTCATGTTTAAAGCCTCTGTGCTCTTCGGTTTGTCCCACCATTCTGCCAGTTTTGGCTGTGGAGACTGCACAGCTGTGCGTGATTGTATTCATCTGTTAGCTATGGATGTGGTTTAAACAACCAATCTCAATAATACGGAGGGCTCTCCCCATACTTTTGGTCGTACAGTGTAAGTTTCATTCAGCTAAGTTTATTCAGCCTGACATAAATATTTTATAAGTTTGACAATTTTGTACAACAAAATGGCATGGGTGACCATCCTTGTGCTCTTGCTAGTATATGATAACTTCATTTTACTATAACAGGCTTTAGGCTAAAGCTGAAAAGTGTGAACTTGAGAAGATTTCAATTCTTTTTCATTAGCTAATGTCATGCATGAGTGTGGAACAGTAATTTCTCAGAGTGCAGTTAGGCTAGTGAGACTTTTTTCCCTATGGCGTTTCATTTCAATTTGAGACCCTTTTCTGCCAAAAACTGTTTTTATGTGAGATTAAAATGTTGTTTAGGTTAGTAGCTTCATGGAAAAGTTTTCAGATATAAGACCAGTGACTGGAAGGCTGCGTTATCAAGTCATTAATTTATGTATGTCTGTATGTAGTATGTATGTATTTATTTATTGTAAATAAAGTAATACAATAAAACATGTAAGATTTCTCTAAGGCTGTGCTATATACTTATTTAGTGTTAGTCCAGAACTCATTCAAAAAAGTTAATTGTAACTCTGCAGCACCTTATAGTAAACAACAGTAACTGTTCTAATATTCAATAAGGTTCATATAGGAATCTGTAGTTTTGCTATAGATCTTAAGAGAATTATTTTATGAAGAATATCTGAGGTAATTTTGTCTTTGTGTTAATGAAAATGATGATCAATTTATCCATGACTCATTCTCTGAGGTAGAGATTTTTTAATGAACATAATGTTAACCTAGTTATTTTGCCATGTCACAGGTGTAAAACAAAGGAGAGGAAGCACATGATGCAGTAGGAGCACAGCTTTACTAGGACTGAAGAGCAAGTCAGGAGAACAGAGAGAGAAACATGAGACGGAGAGGAAATCAAAGAGAAAACTGACAGACACGATGTACTAAAACACATTTAAGGAGCCAAGAGGAAAGGTGAGTTCTGCATTTACAGATTTTATTTCTGCCTTTATTTTCTTAAATGTATCCAAAGAGCAGCTTTGGACTGTAGGAGGTTTTAGGATGTGGTCTGGTGCTTTAACTTATGCTTTAACATTTATTAACATACATTTAATTTTAGCACACTTTAATAAGTATGTTGGAAAAGGATGCTGCAAATTGATGTGAATTTTCTGACGTTAACAGAAAGAGAAACATAAGACAGAGGAAGAGGAAATCAATGAGGAAACTGACAGACATGTTGTATTAAAATACATTCAAACACATTTAAAACATTTCTAAAAAATGTCAATTCTTCCTATTGGTTTTGCTATCATCGTTAAGAAATGTGGTCCTCATAACAAGGGAAAAACAAACATGCCCCCGCCCCCACACACACACACACATAAATCAGAAAGACATGCTTTCCCACTTCACATCTAAAGAAACCTTAAAAGTGAACTTAAAACTGAAACACCTGCTCATCTGACGACGTGCCCTCTGCAGCCCCGGCAGCCTGAGGAGGCGCTGGAGGAAGAGGAGAGCAGACGGGAGGAACAGAGGGAGAGCGACAGAGACACGCATGAGCCTCGGCCATGGCTTCCCCTACAGCCAAAATGTAAAAGAAGCAACAGTTAAATAAAAGAGGAATGTGACATCTTTTATGAGAGGAGTGAAGCGAGTAAAACCACGCTGCTACATAAAACGCATGTACTGTATATTGGATTACAGTAAGTTCAGCTGCTGTTTGCTGTAAATCTCACTGACGGGTGAGTTAAGAGGCCTGGATGAAAGAATTGATCTGATTATTTTGACTGATCTGCAAAAGGCAGAGTTATTTTGCCCGTGGACAAATCTTTGCGAGAAGCCGGCCATTTATCACAGTGGAATCCAGCCATGCACTGACACCACTATTTGCAGCCTTTAAAGGGCTAAAGTTACCACTAGGGAAGTGATAAAGAAATGAGAGCAGCTGGAAAACAACTGGACAGTGAAAATGAATATTATGACCTGATACAAACATGAAAAACATTGTTGTACTATCTCCATCCCCCCCCCAAGACCGATATGACATGTTAGGCCGCGTGTATGGACTGTGTCTAAAACGAATGAGTGAAAGAGAGAGGTGATGACAGTGACATATGTATGTACAGTGACCACAGGCAGTGAAGTGGGATGTAAAAAGGGAGAAGCAAAACACATAAATTCTTTTGCCATTTTATCAGAAATGCCTACCATGTAAGTTCACTTCGTAGGTTTATGGTTACAGGTTTAGACCACACTACACTGTTGATGGAAAAGGACCAAAGGGATAGACCCACCACTGATCAGGTATTATTTGGGTGGAAGACCATTCTCAGCACAGCAGGGGTCCCAGGTTAAAAAATAAGTAAATAAAGTAGTGTTTGTGCATTGCCCTAAAATGACCAAAACAGCGTTTCATTTTGTTTAGTTACATAAAATACCACATTTTTTACAGTGTAGTGCCATGTAACCTCTGGTTTAAGAATAGCCAAAAATATTCAGCCAACTGTGGCCAGAAACTGGCCACTAATGAAGCGCTACAGGATGGCAAACACAAACTGAGAACAGAAAAGAGCTATTGTCTCTAAATGTATACATACTGGGGCCCTACAAGATTCAATCACAGAACTTCATTAAGTAGCTCAGTGTGATCTGAAAAAAATATTTGCGTTCTTGTCATATTTATGTGAAATAACAAATTTCGCCTTTTAACGTGAATGTAACCTGAGGGCCGACAGTCAACCATCTCTGACCGAGCACTGTTGACTATGGAGCTTAATCAGCTCCTACCAGGTGGTGCTCAGACACTATCCAATATTCTCCGCTCGTTATCTTTCTCTCCTGCAACCCCTTCCCATTCTCTCTGACATTCAGCCCCAGAACCCCACTGCCTTCATTTCACACCAGTAACCATCCCCTCTTATCCCCTCTCTTTCTTGCCCTCTCCTTCTCTTTTTTATGGGTGAGAGGAATGCTGGGTCTCCTTAGTGATTTATAAACATACACATAATAAATGGGAGGTTGTAGTTTAAGCAGTGATGAAGCATTTGGAGCCGAGGCTGCTGCGTTTTGCTTGTGATTTAAAGAGCTGACATTTACAGCGCACTGGCCTATTATTCAGAGTGACTGTCTGTGTACAGACAGTATTTTACTACAGGCCACGCAGAGGTGAGCCCGGCCCCGATCTGGATTCACAAAAATCTCACGGCTCAGTGTGTCCACAGGACTGTCGGAGTGAGAGCTCATCGAACACAGATCAACCTGCTGCTCTCGTGAAGATCTTCCCCAGTGAATTATAGGACTGTGACGGTTTAAGTGAAAGACATGAAGTGATTCTAATGTTTATACCCTTACAGGAGTCTTCCTGCATTCTTCTACCAAATCTCTGTTGGGCCCCATCTGTAGCATATGGTCGTTAACCATTAAAAACAAATTTAACACTTTTGCATGAACAGAAAAACTGTTGACTTACGAATACACTTACAATGGGAGGCATAGAGCAGGTGCTAAAGCAATTGAAAACCAATGGCTTCTATCATGAGAGGGATTTGAATATTCCTTTTATAAGGTTTTAAGATTAATAATGGAGCACTAATGCTGCCATTTAAGACCTAAAATAAACATTGAAACTGATCCAAAATGCTGCACAACCTATGTGTGTTTTGTGTGTGTGTGTGTGTGTGTATGCAAAATGCACTCCATTTCTGTTTTTTTAAAGCTGATATGTACGCAAAGGAAGAGGGCTCTGTGTTTTGCTAATCCACCATGACCATGCTTCCTTCTCTTCACACTTATCTGTTTGAGCTAGCGGCTAGCATTCATAGACAGACATAAACGTGCGCACATACACACACACACACACACACACACACACACACACACACACACACACACAGATACATACACACAGACAAACACACCTCAGGCCTCTTTACTGAGTACAGCTTAATACTATGGACTTTCAAGGACCACGACAGCATACTGCCCATGTGGCTGCCTGAAATTCATCAACCCTGCGTTCACTCTTCTGGCCCAGTGTCCAGTAGACGTCCTGACTAGAAATCATCTCACGTTTCTTTTTGATTGGTACGGAACTCAAACCCTCCGCTCAGTCCTCAGATCGCCGGCGCCATGCCCCGGACGCACAGAAATCAATACAGCGCACGGAGAAACCCTCATTTAGCCCTGCTCTCCAAACTCAAATCTCATTCTAGCCTGGGATGAATACTCTAATTCTCCATTTTGGGGGTTTGTACCCCCATTCCAGCTAAACACTAAAGGGGTTTTGCTACACCAACTTTGGGGCTGGGACAAACCATTCTGGCAGCGCTTTCTGGACAGAGGCAGTCTCCGGAACTGCATTACACCCCGCCGTAACTTAATTCAGGCAGCTGAGTAAGGGAATAATTGAATCGTGTATCCCTGAGATGGATCCTCGAGAGCGGGCTATGGCAATCGGCTTTGGCCGCTATCTAGCTTAACTCAGAGGAGATTAGGGGCTAACGATGCTGTGCCACTGCCATGGAGGCTGATTGCTCCTGTGTCTCTCAGGGCTAATGGGGCAACCTGCGGCCACAGGCTAGGGCCTTACTGCCGATCAGAGATAGTTGCACTTTACATTTCAACAGCACCTTGAATTGCACTTTTAAGTTCCTCTTGTCACACTCTCGCCACCATGAGCCGTGCTTTATGTTCTGAGTCACTTTGCAGGCTTTGGGCTCTAATCCTCTAGCATCTGGACTCATGCCACATTAGTAGAAGAAGAAAAGCACTTTTAGTTACTGCAGACGAGGCCAAATTGTGGATATTATTAGCGGGACAATGAGAGTTCTATGAAAGTGCCCACTTGGGCTCATAGTGCTTTGACTTTTGACTTTTATTTAAGTTAGAAAGCTTGGAGCTGGTTGCTTGATAGTCTCAATATGGAGAAAAGTAATTGTCTACTGTTTTGGCATTTCAAATAAACCTTTGACTTGGGTGGACAAGTAAACCTTCAGTGTTTATCTTTATGCATTGAATATGACCCTTGCCATTTCAGTTATGTACGTTTTGCTCAGCAGCCACACCTGAAGCACAGTTGACAGAAAAACATGGGATAAAATGTACCCAGGATTGTTGGAAGAACTTTGTGGTGTCTTCCTCTGGCAAAAACTGGCTTTTCAGCTTTCACTTTTGTAAGCCCACGGTTTAATACATGTGCAAACGGCTAATAATAATTTGTTTATCGAGAGTGCAGGAGCAATATTGAAAGTTGTGGGTGGGGCACACGAGACATCAGACCGTGAATGTATCCAAGCCAGCCGTGTTGTGTTTACACACACAATGTGTGCTCAACTACATCCGGAACAGGACAGCTGAACCCAAACACGTTCTTGTTACATTTGTCTTTTGAGCGTTTATATAGACAACATCCAGATACGGGACACATTTTAATGTCAAGTGTAAACAAAGCCAGCAGGACAGAGAAAGAAGTGACCACAAAGTGACCTGCTCACTTGGATGACCTGATACTGCATTCCTGTCCTTAGAAAAAGGCAGTCCACAAGTATGCCATTTTTCAATCTTTAAAACTGACCTGATAGCAAACCTGATAATAAACCCCTGGATATCATATTCAATATACTGAATTATATTGATTAAAAAAAAACATTCTAGATTATGCCCCATGAATGGCCACTAACTTCTAATACTCTACAACCTAGAACCTGCAGGTTTTTTCCCCAGAGCTCTGTGCTGGCTGGGAATATTGCTGCCCAGATATAAATGACATCCAACAAGAAGTGGCACATAAATTAAAGTGACAGCCTGATTGATGAATCAGCAGGTAGTGGAAGATATGTTTGCAGCCTTTTTTTTTTTTTCTTTTCAATGAGGGTGGGGTGGGATGGGGAGATGGGGTCTTAGCCTTGCGATACTCTCACTGAGCCGTGAGCCATCAATTGCAGGCTTCCCAGCGTGGTGAAGTGCGCCCTAGAGAAGAGTGGCTCTGGGCTCCTGCCCATCCACTAAATGAGCCGCATGCAATATTAAAAGATGCAAAACGAGCCAGGGCCAACACCACTCCCGCTAAAGCCCACTGGCAACTGACCCATCCACTACCAGGGGAAATAAACAGCGATCACACACATTCTCTTTTGTTCAACATATAGCTGTGTTCCTTTTTTCTGCCTCACAATAATTCTTTTCTCTCCTACATCCTCTACTTAGCAGCACACTTTTTGAAAACCCACTACTGTGCGAGTCGACACAATATGAATTTTTTAGTATTTATGAATTTGACTGTATTTTCTCTCACCACAATAACAACAATCTTAAGCTAGGGATATTTTATACAATGTATGAGTCACACTGCTCAAGATGAGTGCATGCTAGTAGGTGCTCGGCTCTCTTTACAAAAGCTACATGTTATAAAATGTTAAAGCATTACACTCAAAGTTGATAGAGCCTGATGAAGCCTTCTTACCCATGAAGGCTTGGACTTCACCAGACCTCTGAAGGTGTGCAGTGGTATCTGCACCAATATGTTAGCCGCAAGCCCTGTAAGTTCCTCCATGAATCGGGCAATTAGTCCAGTACATTTCACAAATGCATGACTGAATTGAGATCTATGGAATTTGAAGGTCAAGTCAACACCTTGAATTGGTTCCTCAAACCATTTCTAATTAATTGTGGCAGTCTAGCAGAGCACATCATCCTGCTGAAAGACGCCACTAGGCCATTAAGGGATACTTTTGTCATGAAAGTCTTTACTAGGTCTGCAATGATGTTTAGTTAGGTGGTATGTGAATGGCAAGACTCAAAGTTTCCCAGCATAATGTTGACCAGTATCACACTGCCTCCACCAGCTAGCCTTCTATGCACAGTGCATACTGGTACCATCCCTTCCCCTAGTAAGCGACCTCCTGCTGTCCACATTATGTAAAAGAAGCCCGGCCACCTTCTTCTATTGTTCCATGGTACAGTTTTGATGCTTATGTGTCTATAGTAATCACTTTCAGCTATGGACAGGGGTCAGCATGGCTGCTCTGACTGCTCTGCAGCTACACATCCCCACCCAGAGCAGCCTGTGATGCATTGTGTGTTTTCTGTCATGACCAGCATTAACATTTTCAGCAATTTGCGCTAAAGTAGTTCTCTGTAGGATTAGACCACGTGTGTTACCCTTCAGTCTACATACATATCAGAGAGCCTTGGACCACTTTGACCTTGATGTCAGTTGTCCACATTTGGTAGCTTCTAACCATTGCATCCTAGAAACACTCCATAAGAGTGTCAGAGTTGCTCAGATCCTTATTCTTTTTTTCTGCTTCCAACACATCAACTTCAAGAACTGTCTGTTAACTTTCCACTTAAAATATCACAACCGTTGACAAATGCCATTGTAATGAGATAATCAGTGTTATTCACTTCACCTTTCAGATGATTCAGTGTTGTGGCTGATCAGTGTATATATGACCTAATATCCTGACATTGTATAAAAAACAAACCTGTGTGAGTGTGTGTCATCCGAGTGCTCCAACAGTATAGGTGATTGTTTGGCCGTGGTGCTAATGAAAGGAGGAGTGTGGATGAGATCAGCACTCACCTCTGTGAGTGCAGCCCGGCTTTTACTGCGTCTCTGAGCTGCAGAGATGAGGGCAGTGATGTTGGGCCAATCACCAGCAGAGACACTTTTTACTGCCCATTCCAACAGATGAACAGCATCAATCTTTACCCCGCCACCGGGGGACGGCCACTATCACTGCCAGCAGAGCACAGGAGTCTCGAACATAAATATAAAACACACACACACACACCCACACACACACACACACACACACACACACACCCACACACATACTAGGCTTACACAGTCAAATGTGGGAACAATCTAAGCTGCATCTGTTAATTTGTTTTCTATGAGTGCATAGTATTGTGGCCATTCAAAGTCATAGTGCTCTCAATGTGGTCCAACTGAACACTCTTTTTTTTTTTCATTTGAATCTATCTTCCATTGATGTTCGTGGAGGCTTGTATAAGTGAGACACGATGCTGAGAATATAATGTGTCATTTTGATCCATTTCCAGTGCCAAAAACTGATGATGAAATCTCAGTACAACTCTGGTCTGATCAGGGAAACCACCAAAGTGTGCTGGACACAGATTTGTATGCCCCTGTCTTAACTGTCTGACTTATACTTGTTATGCCTGACATATACTTAAAGGGAAGAGTGTTGCATTGTTTGTTGGGTTAACGTGAAGCCTGTCTTGTTTTTCTGCTGCAGGACTAGAATAGGTAGGATGATGTCTAGCCCCATGCTATTACGCTGTGGGACATGGCGTGTTTGAAAAACCTTACGCTCTTGACGTATTTCAGCCTGGTTTGTATTCTTACCTTTCTGAGATATCTCTTCTGTATTATTGTAACTAAGTGCTATCTAACCCACTTCATTAGTAATGAAAAGAAATTGAATTTTGTAAGATCCCCCCCCTCACATTGTCAGAAAAACAATTACATGTTTGGTTCATCTAGGTGCGCTCATTGCAAAGGTTCAATTTTTTTCCCAGATGAAAGCAGCATATTTGTACCTATGATGTTTTCTAAATGGTCCTGAATCACTTCATTATGTGCAACATCTTGTGTGCAATAGTCTTCATGTGCAATTTTACTACTTATGTCAATATTACATTACTTTTCATTGCTTAATATTGCTACTGAGTCTCTAATAAGGGCAGTAACTTACTCCAAACTACCATTTGTGGTGAGAGTTTTTTACTCAGCCGTATTACATATATATAGCATTTATACCCAGCATTTATATAGCATACGGTATTCATTTTTTGTTTAACTTTATATTATATTGTTCCTGTATCTGTTTGTCTTTGCAGTCTCTACATAAGTAATTTTCTTCAGGATCAATAAAGTTTGGATTTTATTCTTTTCATAAACTAACTTTTAAAATAAAAAGGGTGCAAGAGCTTAAAAAAGTATAACTGCAATGAAAAATACTGAAAACATATCCTTATAGGTACCATCCCAGTAACAGTTTAGTATATTTTATTCTGAGAATGCACAACATCAGAATGTATTTTTATTATCATGTTGAAATTTGCTTACAACAATGAGCCAAAGGTCTCTCTCTCTCTCTCTCTCTCTCTCTCTCTCTCTCTCTCTCACACACACACACACACACACACACACACCTCGAT